>CM029600.1:65119230-65719669 GCA_017311375.1 Mytilus coruscus | reverse complement strand
CACCAACAAAAGTCAAAAAAAGTACATGTATGATACAGATGTGTGTGTGTGTGTATTTTATACATATGTTGATCCAGTTAAAAATCAGTTTTATAGGTTTTAAGTGACTCACTGTGAAACAGGGTAATTGCCAGTGATTAGAAGTTATAACAGTCCAATTTACATACATAATTAACATACAAAGAGATATTTCAGACTGAAACACCAACAATCACCAGCATTCACTGAATAATCACCAGCAAGAGTGATTTTAGCTGATCACCCTATGTGTATCTTATTCATATCAGCTATTCTACAGGTATATAAAGTACACTTAAGATGCAATGTATTTCTTCTGATGACTTCTCCAAAAATGTTTTTAGAAATATAACTTTTGTCCTACTGACACTTCAATTAATCAATGACTTTCCCATAATGCAACATAATTTCTGCAGTACACTGATCCATTTCTTTGCCAGCGTGTTAGATCTCATCAGAAATTTTGGAAATGTATTATGAATTTGGAACCCATTATTTGACTTTAACACTTTTGATCGTTTTTTGTTTTTGCCATGGCATTGTCAGTTTCTTTTCGACTTATGAGTTTGAATATCCCTTTGGTATCTTTCGCCTCTCTTTTACACAAAAATCAGTATGAATATGAAGTAAATATCTACACAATTCTCTGTTAAATCTATGTTTATGGTATACATGAAAAATGAGTCTAGTGTACTTTAAAAAAGTTTTAGTTGACTTAAAAAACTGCATTTAACTAAAAAATATCATATCTTTCTTTTTAATAATTCCAGCCTACCAATATAACAACTTAAAATTTTCTATGGTCAACTACATACCAAAAGTTGGATTGCTATTATTAGTCATACAGTGGGCATAATGGACAAGGTGCAAAACTAGTTGCTTTCTTATTCAATAAACAAGAATCAAAATTAAATACATGTATATAAGTGCTGTGTAAAATGCAATTTCCATGAAAGACAAAAGGAAAGGTACATTTAGGTGTAGCAATCATCATGGAATGTTTAACAAACCTGTATGTGTTCTCATGTGGTTATCAAAATCATTTTTATTATAAAACAGCTTTCCACAGAATTCACACTCTTCATGTCCAAATGTTTCTCTCATTTTATGGAAGATCTGCATGTTCATCGAACTGTATCCTAAACGATCTATTAATTTCTCCAGCTTTTCTGTTTTACTCAGGTTTTTATTGACCTCATCTTCCTCCTCACATTCAAATTCATCTGGGTCAATACTGATATTATCAACCTCACCATCTTCATTATTCCCCTGGTCAGTATCTATATTATTGACCTCAGCATCCATACTGTTTCCCTGGTCAGGGTCAACATTATTGATTTTGTCACCCTCTGTTTTGGAAGCTTCATCAGAAACATCAAGGACAAGATCTAAATTTAAATCTTTACTAGGACTGCTAGTACTTCCATCTAGATCTTTATCAGAACTGGTATCCAGTCCTAGATGATTTCTTTCTATCAATCCTTCAGATAGAACATTGGTTTCAGTTGTAGTACATGTCTCAGTTGTAACATCATTATTTATCACAATATTATCATCCTTTACTGAAACAAGAAATAAAGAAACACATATATAATTTATAACGGCAGTGAATCTTTTTTAATCTTTCATTACAGCAAACAAAACTATAAATTTTTCTATCAAAATATTTGTTTAACCTAGACATCACATTATACAAAAGGTGCTTATATATTTATAAAATATTTGATGGTGACCATCAAAAGTAACTCATTGATTGTCTTGGCTTGATGATGATGGACGGCTGTTTAATGTTCAGTGGCAAATATTATGCATATTCAGGACGAGAACAGGTCAATGTTATATGAATATAAAACCTGCCTTGTACTAGACAAACATGCTGAGGCGAATTTTCTACATGCAAACCATCTACAGCATTTGGTGTCTGGTGGATAGTTGTTTCATTGGCAATCATACTACATCTCCTTTTTTCATATAGTTCACAAGCTACACTCATTATTTGTGTCGACCAGTCTTTTAACAAAAGAAGGTCAGAATAAAAGAGTTCTAAATTAGTTTTCATTCATGTTATGCATATTATATGATTTTGTCATATATTAAACGTCTCATCTTACATGTAATATTCAATATATTTATGGTAAATTTAGAAAATTAATGCAAATCTTCAAAAGGTGGTTGATATACAACTGTTATCTATTCATCTCAGAAATATCCATGATGAGACTAAAAATGTAAATAAAAAAAAAAAATTTAATCTGAACCCTGTCACATTTGCATTGTTAAATGCATATTAATTTCTGAATTTACCATAAATTATAAATATAGAAGTATGGTAGCTAGTATTACCTGTAACATTAGGTGTAAATTCATTTTCAATCGATCCAACAGAAGAGTCACATTTAACAACTTCAGCATTGGTCTCTGTCTGTACTTTAGTTGGAGGTACCTGTAAACCAGAAGTCTTATCTAGAACTATTTTCATGCCCTCATCAGTTGTTTCAGTTTGTAACTTAGTAACAGTTACCTCCCCTGAGGCATTAACCTGTAAATTTGCTATGACTTCTGCAGCTTGTTCTTCTTCCAACCTTTTACTTGAATCTGGAGATATGTATTCTGTATTTTTTGCCACCTCTACTATTGACAATTCTGGTGGAAGATTTACAAATTCCTTTTCATCAGGTCCATACGAGTCATCAGGTTCTGGCAAATACATGCTGTTTTCAATACTCTTTTCAAACAATTCCTCCCACTTCAGACCTTCCACTTCCTCCTTTACATGAACACTGGACAAGTGATCGCTCAGTCTGACAGAACTAAGAAACACTTCACTGCATTCACTACATTTGTACAGAATTCTATGTTTCAGGAAATGTTTTTCGAGATAAATTCTACGACTAGCAGTGTAATCACACAGAAGGCAACTTTGTATGTTTGGTAGATCTTTTATGTCGTGTATGAATAAATGTCGATCTCTGTCAATCTTTTTCTTAAATTTCCTATTACAAACATGACACTGGTGAATGATGGTTGTTCCAGTGTTTTTCCTGCCTGATAAGAAAGTATCTAAGTAAGTCTTGCCTCTCTGTGTACCTATATGATACTTTCGGACATGGTTGATAAGAGATTTGACAGTATTGTAATCCCTCTTACATATATCACACTTAGCTTTCTGGCCGGAATGTGTTGCTTCATGCTCTAATAAATGAGTTTTGTTGACAGACTTAAAATCGCAATTTCTACATTTATAAAACTGTCCTGTGTGTTTTCTCATGTGAGTATAGAGATTACCTACAATAAAGAATCAAGATATATATGCACAGTTATTCTTTTATCAATCAAAAAAAATATCAAGTGATCAAATCTTATCATCAGAATAAAAGTAGTGAAGTATGCTATAACTTCAACAAATATGTGTCCATAGAACACCATTCCCCCTCATACTATCAGATTTCCATGTTCAGCAAACTGTGGATCAAACCCTAGTTTGGCATATATTTTAAAAGTTTACATCATAAACATGTGTACTGAGTTTAAAGTTGATGCGACCACAACTTCATAAGAAACTACCTTTTTACCTATCCTTTACCCATGATACAGGACAGACTAATGGACAGTTAGAACACACTTGAAAACATTATGGCCCCTACTATCCTATATGGAGCATAAAAATTCAAAGACAATTTTCCATGTAGAAATCAAACAGAAACCAATACCAGCATAGTAATTGTGCATATAACCTTTCCATAATGGAGTTAAAGATGCCCTTTAATTTCGTAAAAAAGCATCATACTATATAGCTACAGAAAAGCAATAACCAAATAACTTCAAATACAAAACATTTTTGTGTTACACATATAATTACCTTTAGAATTTGTAGAATAATTACACTTGGTACATACAAATGGTTTCAGGTCAGTATGAATGAGACAATGTAGTCTCATGTGGGATAATGTCTTGAAGATCTTATTACACACAGTACAGGTATACAATGACAACATTGTAGAATTAATCCTCGATAGAATTGGTACTTTCTCATTCAGTTCTTGTTCTATCCTAGTCTCTACAAACAAATGGTCCACACAGCTGAGATCAACATTTAAATTTGCTTCAAACTGTCGTTTATCATCCTCATTTTTGAAGACAGGTATATCCTCAATAACAGAAGTTGGTTTGTCTGCATATACATTTTCAACATCTGGATCTGTTTTAACTTGAACTACATTTGTAGTTCTGTTCAATTTACGTTTTTTTCTTGGTTTTTGACGGTCAACCATAATGTCAAAATCTTCATCTTCTGTACTGTCACTACTGACATCTATAGCCATCTCCGTAACTTTGACATCCTCATCTCTATCATCATCATTGTCTGATTCATCAGGTCCTGAAAAAAAAAAAGAAAAACGAAAAATTACTTCTTAAATAATTGAACTTTAGCAGTAAAATAGAACAAAATATATGACTCAATATCACCAAATGTTTAAACATCAAACATTTTAGCACAGTATCAATAAAGTTTTGAAATTTATCAACTTTAGACAAAAAGATGCTCAGTAATGATTGCTAAACATTCAGTATAGACAGAAAGAGTTTGAACAACTGATTACTCAATAGTCTAAATATAGCATGTTTCAGCATGGTATTGGACATTGATACATGTACATTATAACTTGGGTAACAGGCTTTAACCCCGCCACATTCTGTATGTGCCTGTCCCAAATCAGGAGCCTGTAATTCAGTGGTTGTTGTATGTTGCTGTATATCATATTTGTTTTTCGTTCATGATTTTGTACATAAATCAGGCTGTCAGTTTTCTCATTTGAATTGTTTTACATTTGTCATTTCGGGGTCTTTTATAGCTGACTATGCGGTATGGGTTTTACTCATTGTTGAAGGCCATACAGTGACCTATAGTTGTTAATTTCTGTGTCATTTTGTCTCTTTTGGAGAGTTGTCTCATTGGCAATCATACCACATCTTCTTATTTTTATATTTGGTATCTGAGAAACTTTTTTTATTTTGAGTTGCATGTATTTTATAAATGTAATAATTTCACTTCAAAAAAAATAGTTTTAATACAAACCTTTTCATCATAATAATCTTTAGAAATGTTTTCATCAGCACAAAGAATAGATAATAGAAAATATGATTTCATTTTATAAAACAACAATGCAATATAATACTGCTAGTCCAACATGATTAACCAAAATGAAAGTTAAAAGTAAAACTGACCTGAATCTCCAATAGCTTGTTTCTTTGTAATGTCTACATAATCAGATGAACCCATGCACTTGTGTGTGTTAAAAAATCTCTCTTTAGTGAATTTTCTCTTACAACGCCTACAAGTTAATCTGCCATCAGCACCTGAAATATAGGAATAATCTATGTGAACATTTCAATCGGAGCAATTTTGGCTCAAATTGGCTGTAAACTTAAGCAATTATTGTGGAAATTAAAATGTGTAAATTAAAGTCATAGTTCATTGACTGATAAACTATGAGTGACTAATTTTAGTCGATCAGTCTACGGGAACATTCAAAACAGAACAAACTGCATGTTTTTTGTAGTTTTGTGATCTACTGTTTTGCATTTGCATCAAATTTTTAATAGATTTTATAAATTTGCTGATGATGGTGAATTGGTGTTTAGTGTCCAGTGGCAAATGTTACGTGCAAATCCGGGAGAGAACATATTCATGTGTTAGGAATATGAATGCTGCGTTGTACTTGTACAACACGCTCATACAGAATTTTAATATGCTTGTTCACAAGTTATGTTACCCTACAGAGACAAAATATTCCAACTCTGAGCAGACCAGTTTTGATCAGCAAATACCAATTTGAAGTCTTTGGTTGGACCTAGCCGGGTTTATAAATTTGAAGCCTTTGATTGGACCTAGATAGGTTTATAAATTTGAAGCCTTTGGTTGGACCTAGCCAGGTTTATAAATTTGAAGCCTTTGATTGGACCTAGATAGGTTTATAAATTTGAAGCCTTTGATTGGACCTAGATAGGTTTATAAATTTGAAGAATTCATACATCTATGACAATGTAATGATCAATAAGTACTATCCGTATTATCCCCTATATGCTTAAATCAATTTTTAGCCAATATAAACAATTTATATTAGTTAAAAAGCCCTCTATAAGCAAACCTCTTTCTGGAGAAGTTGATTTTTCTTTTTCTACGGGTAGGTCTGCTGCAGGTTTTGATGTCTCTGATTTCTTTGGTCTTCCTCGCTTCTTTCCTATATAAAAATAAAGATCCATTGACTGATTGATTGTTTGTGTTTTTACGCCACTTTCAGCACTAATGGCTTTATTGTGGTGACCCCTTTTTAATGACTGAGAAAGCCAGAGTGCCGGTAGGTACCACCGATCATCAGTAGGAAAACTAGCAATCCTCATCAATTAAGATATGAGTCAAAAGCACCTGCCATGTGTGGGCTTCCAACTCACAACCAAATTGATAAATAAAGATCCAAAGACATACTGTGAATTACAGGATCATGAACATTGTCATTTAAACTAAAATATCTACTTCAGTAATTGCAGGCATTAATAAAATTTGTTTTGGAAATTCCTCTAAAAAATGAAAACAACACGTTAAAATAATTTCATGTGTCCGAAGCACTTTTCTGGCAGTGGCGGATCTAGAAATTTTCATAAGTGAGGGCCCACTGACTGCCTAAGAGGGGGCCCGCTCCAGTCATGCTTCAGTGATTCCATATATAATCAACCAAATTTTTCCCAATAAAGGGGGGCACGGGCCCCCCTAAATCGGCCACTGTCTTGATTTACCTTCATCAGGAACGTTCAAAGCCGAAATTAGCCTGCAAAGGATAGATGATAATTCAAACTATCATTCAAATGAGCCAATTTCTTTCAAAATGTGTAATTCTTGATAGGAACACAAATTAATTCCAATTAATGTGTTAAATTGTGCATAAATTTTTTCTTAAGTCAAGAAAACCTTTCTATGACTTCTGAGTTAGAATGAACTCTTATATAATACAACACATATAGAACACCTTACATGTTCTTGCAATACATAGCGTATCTAAAAAAAATCTATATTAAAGCTGAAGTAGTGATACATCCTGTTTTTCATTTTTCATGATAAAAAACATTTCGAGAAATGTTTTGGAGCTTACTATGACAAAACTATGTCAAATATGATAATCTTGATAATATCTTGATATAGCCAGATCAAATATTTCTAAACATTACAATACATGTGATACTGCTTAGTAACTGTAAAATTAATATCGTGATTCTAAAATCATATTAATAAGATATATCTATCTAAAATTTTTGAGAAAAATTTGAACATATACCTGTGTATGGCTTTGCCTGAGCAGGTGGTAATTCTAATACAGAATTAGTAGAATTTGAATCAAATGTTGAGAAAGTCGCATTCTGTAGATCTGTCAGCGTGAAGGTACCATCCATTAACCTTTGTGTTATTTCATCTTGGTCTGTTCCAGGCTGTATGATTATTACCGTCTGTTCTCCAGTGGATTCATTCACAAGGGTGGCTGCATTGTCTACTTCAGTTACTAGAAAAGAAACAATAGTGTATACAAATTGCATTTTTCAAGTACTTCTAGTTCAAACTAAAAAATCATACACAAACAATGTCTCATGGTAATGCTTGGGGTAACCTTCTTCGGTCAACTTAGTAACAAGTCAAAATTTAGTATGTGTATGATTCAGTTACAAAACTAGAAATATCTAGAAAAAAGGTTTTTAATTTGTCAATTGAGGTTTTAACTGTGTTCCAATTCATTCAAGTCCATTTAATAAATGAATTTGTACATGAATGAATTTAGTCTGAACATATACTCAACTGAATAGTTTTTTTGACAGTAAGTGAACGTCTTCCTAGGTTTATATTTTTAATTATAATGACTGATACCTGAAATGTATATATACACAGTACATTATTAAATGATTACCGGTAGTTATCTCCTCCTCTGCAGGGGACAAGTTTTGTACGATACAAAGAAAACTTAAAACAAATTAAGACTAGTCTATAAGAAAAATAAGTCCGTCTTAAGGAATGTTCTGTTAGTCTTCTGAACATGGACAAAACTAAATGAACGTAGTCCTATCACAATTTTTCCAATAAAAAGTGTCTAGAATCATTAAGTAATGTCTAAATATAGTTCATTGATCAGTTTCTGATTCAGCAATGTTCTGTTCTGTTGTGTTGCGGCGGCTGGGTTTGCTTGGTGTCAATAGTTCCTTTTCCCCACCTTTATTGTGTGGCTGAAGAAGGGAAAGAGCATGTGGTATCCAAGTAATAGCAGGCACATCTGGTTCAGGTCTGTGGTGGTATGACTGGTCCAAATTTAGTTGTGGAGGCTGTTGAATTGTCAAAGTTGCCTGTTACAGAGTTTGGGCTATGGTTGGTGTTTCACTCAATGCGGCTGGTTGATTTTGGTTTCTTAGTGGAAATGACGGTACAGGCATCTGGGGCACCTGTGGCAGTGTCGTCATAAAAGGAGTTGAAGATTCCAAGATCACTTCCTGGTGATGTACTGTAGTGGGTGCCATCAAAGTACCTTGTGTTTGGGTGCTTTGAAAAGGAGTGAACTTTTGAAGGTGCGGGCGGTTATGGATAGTAACTTGGCCTGTGCCATCTACATGGATAACATACTGGTGGTATTGCTGTACTTCAATGACGGTTCCTGTGCATTCTCATCTCCTGGGGTGGTTGCCCACTAAGTTTTGTATGTACACATGATCTCCAACCTGTAGTGGCGGAAGGTGGTGAGTGTGTTCATTCCACCGTTCATGTTCCCTCGAATGCCATTCATCAAGTGCCATATATCTTCTCTCATATACACAAACTATAGAGTTGTGAATCATTGTTCTAAAATGCAACTTAGTTGGATTTTGCTATGTCCAAAAGTCTGTTGTTTGGGTTCACACATTCTATCGTGTACACCTTACCAAACATTTCTAGCAGACAAATTGTTTCTTTCAACTTATCCTAAATTGGAAACGAAGATAAAAGGACATTTGTACCAAAATAAGAGAGAGAAAATTAAATGACTATGGATGAACTGATGGAAAAGCAAATTGAACATGAGCTGTGGCACAGTTAATTATTGTATGATTGAGTTTGACATCTCAAGATTCAATGGTATATCTAAATTTAGATTATTTCTTACTAGGAAATTCTTGAGGTAAATTTGCCTCAATCACATCTGTAAGCTGGCTTTGATTCCCTTGGCAGTCTTTCTTGTGAAGTATAAAAGAATCAATTTCATTAAAGGTCACCTGACAGGTTCCACATATAAAGGTATCCATTGGCATAGTTCTATGCTATCTGAAAAAAGCAAAAAAATTTGCAAAGCAGCATGAAGACATTGTTAACTGTAATGGTATTATAGAGTTACTGGAAGAATTTTTTCTGATGTTTTTATTGCAGTTTCTTTTATTTTCATAGTACCTTTAGTTATTCAACTGATGAAGATTAAAAGGGGGAGGGTTGAGATAAAAAAAAACCCAGTTTTCATCCTGCTAAATTATGATCTTTATGCCTGTCCCATTTAGAATCTCATCTGTGTTGTTTTAACTTATGTCAGTACCTACCAGTAAATGTTTTTGTCCTATAAAGGAATTTGATGTTTTAGGCAATCTTTGATAATGACATCATGGTCTCTTTTAAGTTTTAAATTTATTCTGAAGTCCTCTCAACTCCAGGCTTTTAAGAGCTTGATATATAAAATGAATTAATATTTATCTATTGTTGAAGACTCAATGTTGACCTATCAATGTCTTTTAAAATATATATTTTACTAAAAGTCAAGTGACAAACGAGATCGGAAGAAAGAAAGAGATTTCTGCGCAGATGCGTGAAACTAAAAAAAGTCTGAAAAAAAAGTTAACAATTTTGAGTTCATTAGTAGTTTGATTTTTTTGTTTTTTTGTTTCAGTGTTCCAGCTAGGCCGTTTTCACAGGGCGGTCCGCCCGCCCTTTCCCGAGTGCCGCCCTATGCCCTTTTTGCAGTTTCCAGGGCACCCTGCCTTTTTGAAGATCGATTGTATTGTATTTTATTTTGTTCGTTTTGTTATGATCTGCCATTACGAAATTTTACCTTGCGACAAGTTAATGACTTTGTTTACGACCCAAAGCTAATCAACGGTTATAACAGGTGTCATAATCTGTTGTTACAGGTAATCCATTTATTGGATGGGTCATTAATGATCACCAACATTTATTCATTCAAATAGAATCGGTCAGTCAACATGAAGAAATGTTTATACGACAACACAATTTGCGATGTTTACCGTAGTTTCATGGAGAAAATGTAATTGACAAAGTCGAAAACCATAATCAACTTGCTAAAAACATCGTTTTACTTGTTTTCCGTAAAAAAATTAGCAAATTCACACGTATTTGTCTTTGCCTGCCCTCACTTTTGATACGTAAATAACAAAACTGGCCGCCATTGTTGATCGTATTCACTTCTTCTATGTACTGTGTATAATCCTCCAAAGAAGGAACACACCAGAATAAAGAAAGATAACTCATCTTTATTTTTCCTAGCTATGAGTTAACTACTTAAGATATGTCTACATACTTCTGGCTTTATAATTTACATGTTTAGGTATTTTGAATTATGGGGAAAGTTTAAGAGGGTGTTTGTTGCAGTGTGGGTAGGGTGCCTTGGTCATCTTTTTCTGTCTTCTTTATTTTAAATACAAATTTTCACTGTTCACTATATCCTAACATTGTGCATTTACTGAGCACAGCTGCTGTATTTAATTCACCATTAAGCACAGCAGAGACAGAAAGGGTCTTTCCCAGGTATAACTTGTATGAATATAGAAACGGAATGAAGCAGGAAATCCTGCAAAACATACTGCATATAAAGCTAAACTATGACAAGCAATGCCTTGAAAACTTGAGTGACAGATAGAGTTTTATCTGGGCTAATTATGTTGTACTTGTATATATATAAACAGTGATTCAATGAATAAAGACAATGTTTGATTAATATCTTTATTAAAACATGCCCTTTTCATATAATCATATCACATGTTAAATGCCCTTTTTCAGGATTGGCACCCTGCCCTTTTGAAATCCTAGCTGGAACACCGTGTTTGTTTTTTTATGATTTTCTTCCTTAATTGGGGACTTCGTCCCAGTCACAATTGACAGCCAACACTCAACAGGCAGCATGGTATAGCAACTTACAAACTCTGTCTCCATAAACCCTAGCTCAGCATTTAGTATTGGTAGTTTGAATATTATTTCAGTGCTCACATTTTCATGCTTATTTGGTTCGAATTACTTTGATCTATTGTTTTTTTCTCTTTTCATCTACAATTTTTGCCATATCTCACGCATTTGCTTCATGAAAACTTGACAGCCCTGTTATTTGGTAATGCATGGACCACAGAAACAAGCAGAGTACCAATGAGCTCCGGTTCAGAAGTTAAATATACCCGGAATAAAATTTCAATTTTGTAAACAGTTAAAACTTTTAAGCCAGAAATTTATTAAGGGGGATTTAACCTCCCTACTCAGTACTGTAGTAGATAACTGGTTATTGTCGATTTTGGCAATAGGGACGACTAAGTTACAATGATTCGTACTCTTCCTCAAACAATTCAGTGATGAAAAGTCAATCAACTTTAGATATAGAATGCAACACATGATGATTCGTCTGCTTGTTTACATACACAGGATCCGAAAACATGCTTTCGTAATTTTTGACAAGTGGTTAACTGAGCTAGCTGTTTTGTTGGCGAATCCATTATAATTATTCAATGTGTATAACCTGTTTTTATTCTTGTAGAAATATTGGGTTTTACATATTCATTTGTCTTGTCTCATCTGTGACTTAAACATTAAAAATTCCTGCTAGGTGACAAGGATAGCGGCTGGCAAATGGCGGCTACATAACATGTTTGATTAAAAGACAGATTATTACATTCATGTACAATTACGCATGTAAAAAAAAACGTCAAACCACAGAACACATGACAGTTTGCTGTCACTGTCAATTAAAGTTTTAAAATATTTAAAATATGGAAAAGATTGTTTCTCGCTGCATTGAAGCAAGGATTTGTATATCTCACTATACAAATCCTTGATTGAAGACCTATTGGTGACCTTCTGTTGTTTGTTCTGTGGTCGGGTTGTTGTCTCTTTGACACATTCCCCATTTCCATTCTCAATTTTATTCTATAATTTTTCAGTTTACCTTCTTCTTCTTCTATACGTATTTAATTCCAATTATGGAAAACCTTCTCATTGGAATTATTTCCAGATGAGGAGTTATAAAAGTTTGTCGCACACATAATAGTTTCTAGTAAATCAAAATTATATACACTAAAATCCAAAGTTTACGGATTAAAATATAAAAGGAAATAAAAAAAAAAACAAAAAAAACAAAAAAACAAAAAACAAAAACAAAAAAAAAACAAATAAAAACAGGACAAGATCACTTAAACTTATACAATAAAAATAAAGGGGACACCCCTGCCTCTACCTTATCACATATGTACAAACAGCTCATATCACAAATGTTCATTATATATGGTTTTAACTTTATATACAGTTCATTGGACGGATTCACGATTTCTGCAGAATACAAGTTCTCTCGGTATGCAACCTATAGCACATATCGGTAGACATTTTCTGAATTTTGTCTAAATCGGTACGACTGTTAATATCAGGCAACACAAACGTACTGTCAATAATCAATTTAACGATATCTACTTGATTTTTAAATCTTACAGTCCATCCTGACGTGCCAATAATAGAGATCACTAAGGCCTTTAGATTAGAGAATAATGCTTTTCTCTGCTGATGTAATGCCGGACAGAGAAGTAAAAAGTGTGTTATGTCCTCATTTGATGTTCCACACAATCTGCATAAGGAAGACTCTTTTCCACCACTAAATTTATGTTTATTTGACTCAAAGAGGTATGTTCCAGTAAAAAGACGAATTTTTACTGCTCCTTTCTTAACATCTGAGATTGTAGATGATAAGCTGGTCCAAACAGGGTGTACTGATCCAAGAGAGTTCTATCCAGGTGTACCAAAGTAGTTTTAGATTCTATTTCTTCCAGAAAAAATTTTGTCCAATATTTTTGAAGAGCCATTTTTACCGTCGATGTCCATTTAAGTTTGGATGGAGGCTGTTGCATTAATGAATCAATGCTTGGCAAATCATACATAGCTAACGTACCTGCAACCTTACAGAAGAAGCTTTGTTGATTATCCATATTACCACTCAAAATTGATGTGTTTACTGTTATAAATAAGTTTCTTGTTTAATTCGAAAAGTCTTTTTAAAATATATTAAAAAATGTACAATTAATTATCTGCAGATTGTCATCAGAGGCGGATTTAGGGGGGCAGAGCGCCCGGGCCCCCCTTTAGAGGGAAAAATTTGGTTGATTAATTACTGACCACTGAAGCATGACTGGAGCGGGCCACCTCTTATGGGCAGTCAGTGCCCCCTTAATGGACATTTCTGGATCCACTATTGGTCATATTATGAAAAGGGGTGTCAAGTGGGGGTTCTGTTTTTTTTTATGGCAAGCCGATCTCATTTCGAAAAAAAACACAGTAACAAAAAAAAAACGGATCTTAAAAACACACACCGAAAATTAAACATTACGCATTGAGATAAAAAAAAAAACCCGCATTGAGATTAAAAAAAGTTTAGAAAAATACACAATAAGGATTGAAAAGTGGCGAAGGCTGTCTAGAAATTCATTTGTACACGGCAGGGAAACTTCCATCAGTCGGGTGTCACATTTACCACTTATATATGACTCTTGAAAATTTTACGATCTTCTCAAGCATAATTATTAGTTAAACACTGACACTGTACTGTTTTCACATGGCCCTACATCCAGCCGATTCTTAGCATTTTTACATTTTCTATTTATATCCATTTCTCCCTTTGCAACCACATTTGAAGACCCAACATATACTACAAACAACACTAAAAAAAGATTAAACTCTGAAAATCATAGGTCTGTTCTATGTTCCTTTGAACTATAAACCAAAGAGGAAGAACTGGCTCTCCCTTCTTGATCCTTCTTTGTACTGGTTACCAAAATTGCATCATTGTCCTTACAGACAATGTTATATTGCTGGGTCTGCCAAGTGCTCAACAAAACCTCTTTCCAAACTAGTAATGCCAATTTTATCAGCAATCAAAGTCAGGTTTCAGATTTACTTTGAAACAACCAACTCTAGCGGAGGTAAGTAAGTAAGTTATCTTTATTTAAAGTCGGGTTGCATATATACATAATAACAAAGAACATGAACTCTTCAGAGCTCTTTAACCGACTGATATTAATAAACAAAACATACATGTAATAACATCAGATACATATACAACACAAACATACAGACAGACAGCACATACATGTATTAAAGGAGACGTGACACGATCTTTTTTTTTATTTTATTTTATTAAATTAATAAATATTAGTCTTAAAACATGTTTTGTACAATTTTTCTGGTCGAAACCTGATCAATCGGCAATTTTAGGTCAAAGAATCCAGCGCTTGTCATAATGAATGATTTTTAATTAGATAACGATCACGTGATCGTGCTAACGTCAGTGGTTACAAGCTGGGAAAATGTCTCTAACTGGACGATGTCGATACACGGTATTGACAGCACCACTGACAAACTACAAAGACAATTGACCTCATCAATTTGAGCCATTGTGTGTGGAAAATAACCAAGAAAAGGATATTAATTCTTCATGCGAAAAGTCAAACAACGACGATTTTTCAGACAATACCGATCGGATTGTTACCATACATATGGGTTTGTCTGATGAATAAATTTAATAAACCGCTTTCCTCATTTCTTTTTATTTAAATAAAACTACTTTAAATCATGATTGAAAATATAAAATTTTATAATTATTGATGATCAAATTGTTCTTTTTTCTCTCTGTTACGGTAATGTTATAATTATGTGTGCGTCAGAAGCAGAAAGAAAAAAGAAAAAACGATTGTAAAAGTCAGATAAGGCGTTCACAAAGGATACATTTTTTATTTTGTTTTGTTTACGTAGAGACTTTAAATAGGTATAAACTATCACCAAAAGTTATGCTTATAATATTTTTTGTTGGAAACCATCATCACGCCAAGGATTTTTATAGTGACAAATCCTTTATCACACTTTGTCTGCATTAGGATATTCAATTAACAATTTTATTACTTTCCCCCTTTTATGCAAACAATTCAATATTTTATTTACGTCCCACCTTATGTATAAAATTAAACAATACAAAACATTTATTGGAGGCTGTTAGTAATTAAATTTTGACACCTATAGCATACTTGACCAGGTGAAAGGTAAGAAGGCATCTGTATTGTGATTAAGTCACGAATTATGTTATTTACCTTTTAAAACCACACATTTTAAAGGAAAAAATACTATAGTCTTATGTTGAAATAATTAATATAGTTATATTACACTTCTAAAGTATGCAATTCCATCCAAACCCTTATAAATCTAACTTCAAATTTAAGGAATTACACAAAGTAAATTCAAATTCACATATAGGTCCTTTGCGGTGTTTTTAGGGACCGCTCTTCCAAATATCATTTAGCAATCAATTTGTTTATTGCGTCCAGGAAAATATTCACAACACATAATGTTAAATTTTCAATCGGACTGAGCATGAAAATGTTTACATGTAACATACTTCAGTCTTCGAGAACATGAGTTATGTATTAGTTGTATTTGTGCGTTATCTCTATTGTTTTTACGTTAGTGGTTTCTGTACTTCGTACCGATCTTTTGAGCTAGACTGGTTTTTATAGTTATTATGTACTGCTGTAAGACCACTTTTTTTTTGGGGGGGGGGGGCTCATAAAACATATACCCCCCGATACATTTTGAATGTGACTGTCTTAAATCAGGAGTATGTAGATCAGTGGTTGCCTGTCAAATATTTTCTGCGGAAATTATTTTGTTATAAATAAGTTAGTTTTCTCGTTAAAATTGTTTCACATTTTCATGTTGAGAACTTTTATAGCCGAATATACGATATAGGGTTTTCTCATTGTTGGAGGCTTTACGGTTATACCAAATGATTGGTTCAAACGTCACTTTCTTCATTTATTATTAAGCTTCCATTTTAAAAAGACGTTTTTCATCATCTAAATCTTTACCAACTAGATAGTTGTCAATAACTATGTTCGATGTTCAATATAAGAATGTATAAGACTTATATGATTCACATTCTCGTATCAATTCCTTGTTTGCTTTTTATGCTTTTGCCTAATAATTTCTTATGAAGTTATAGACTTGCAAGCATACAGGAATATTACTTTTCCATCTCAAGAAGTCAATTAAAAAAGGGCATCTGTTATAAACCTTTTTATATCTGCATATTCTTAAAAGCAATAAAAATAAGATCTATATACAGGTTGTCTATAATAAGTTATCAACACTGGTTAGGGTATTTAATATTGGTGGTGCATAGGGTATTGTATGGTCGTACTACAGGTATTCATTAAACATCAGGTAGTTGTACCTGTTATACTATAACAATAATATATTCCAATCTCACCTGTCCCCTCGGCAAAACCAACATCCAGGATGTTCACAAAGAGCTTATGAAGTAATATTGCGTAATAACTATCAATCCCCCATGTGGCGTGACACCTGAAGCTTGCAACTTCAAACAAGACCTGAAATTGCGATACTCAATCCCCTGTACCGTACACCTGTGACCTATGATGAACTCATGGCATGGCACCCGAGACCCCAAATCTGGATTCCTTATGAAAGTGGGCGGTAAGAAGTGTAGTTTGGGCTTGTTAAAAAGTCCCATCTTTATAATACCTTTTGAGTCCGTGTGTCATTCGAAAAACAGAAAATATCATGTCATTATTCTTTTTAATTATATTGTTGAATCCATAGGCATCACATATAATCATTGTTTATCACTGTCATGCGTAATATTGGATAATAATCGAAACTAAATTTGCGGTGTACCCATATGCCAATATGAATGAAAGGAACCACTGACGTAGTAGCCTCGTTCTGAGTGACTTCCGGGATGGAATTATGCATATTTGACAGGTCGATAAATCGTTGCATTAAAATCTCATTAAAATACATATTTTACCAAATATTTGACACTTATATTGCTATCGATGTATTTTGGGGGAAAGTTAAGTATAAATAGACATTTTGAAACACATACTGAAAATTGTGTCATGTCTCCTTTAATAGGTGTGAATCACATGTGAATACTAAAAAAACTCCACAGATCTATAAGAGTACATACTATCTGAGGCTTTATCTTCTTGCAACAATATAAAAAAAACATGACTTCTCTATCCCATACATTAGTATTTCCCAATCTAAAGTTAAAGACAAATTGAAAGAATTAGTCCTACTATCCCTAATTAAAAAGAATGGCCAAAGTAGATACAAATAGCTTGTTCTAGGAAGGGATTAATCATACTTGCACAAAAAACTACTCTGATTCAAAGAAAAAAATTCTCTTAGGGAGCTACCATTTGATTTTTATGGGGGGCAAGGATGAAATTTGAAAAAAAAGGCAGGACAGGAGTTTTGAGTAAAAAAAAAGGCAGGATGAGCAACTTGACGGGTACTACTTTTGAACAGGCTCGATAGAAACAACTTACCATTCTGAAACGTCCAATTTCCCGGTTATCTATAGGGTTCGTGCTGTTCTATGACCAAAGTGTTGTCGTGTTGTGTGTGTTTCTTCGACTTGTGGGTTTGATTGCCTCCTTGTCAGTATCTTCTGAAACCCGGACTTGATCTTTTCTTTACATAATAAATCAAAAAAGACATGCATATGTTATACAGTGCGTGAAGACACAATAGGACAACACAAGGCATACAATACTTTACACAATCACAATTGCCACATTAAAAGGAGTAGCCTAGCATAAAAGCATATACAATTAAGTTAAGCAAGCACATAGTTCTGTAACTAAAACTATTAGAACTTAAAATAAGCAAAACTCTATGAAGCAGAATAAAATAAGAAATAGCAAACAAACAAAAGAAATATGTTTTTTAGGTACGCCGCTGCAGTGTACATGTATGGTTGACAGTGTGGTCAATATCTGCAGGCAACACAGGAACATGCTTTACCACTCCAGCACGAGATCATGGACTTAATTTGATTAAAATTTGAGCAGTCTGAATTCTTCAGGAAGAGAATTCCATAGAACTGGAGCAGCATATCGTAAAGATTGATTACCATACCTTGTTGTTCTCTCAAGTGGTATCTGTAAAAGATTAAAATATCTGAAATTATGTCTATGTTTTTGTTTATTTATTAGGACAGTCTGATAAAACAGTTGGGCCAAATCATGCAAAATTTTGTAATTCTCCAGGGCCATTGTTCTTATCCTTCTAACATGTAGGCTAGATATTTTTGCCTTGACTAATGGATCCTCATATGCAGAGACATAATCACAATATACAAATCGCAATATCCTGTCTTGATCTTTTTTTTTATATTTTCTTTGTGTTGGCAACAGAATACAAGTGCCAAGACAAGGGACAAAAGTTAAAATATGACAACATAAAAATATGAAAGATAGTAAGTTTACTTAGCTTACATAGATTTCAAACCTATTCTTTTCAACATATTAATTTGATGAACAGCTTTTTAACGTATGGTTATCAAAATTTAGCATTAAAACTATATCTACACGTAAAAGCTTGACTGTTTCTTCGAAAGTTATATCAATATTTCCAATTTTAAAAGAAGGAAATTTATCCGCTGACTTTTTACCAAAAGCAATAGCCTGCCGGTAGACTATTTTATATTTTTGTACATGCAATTCTTACAGCAAAGCTATTTTTCCTAAGACTTGTTTAAATGATCTTTGGTGAATACATATTTTGGTTTTTATTCTTGTGCTATGTCTGTTTTATGTATTTACCATTAATTTGAGAAAGAATCATATTTTTATTTAATATCTTATATGTATCATTTCTACTCTACTTTTCCTATATGACCGTGTTGGTAATTTTAGTTTCTTTAGTTTTTCAGGAGAGTTAGATTTTTGAAACATGTATTTGCAGTGTAGCTGTTTTCTGTGCATATTCTACTTTATCTACATGCTTTTTAAAAAGGTCTATGCTGAACTATTATTCATTTATTTAATACAATCTTTCTTTTCTTCAGTACGCCGGTAATTAAAGTCACATGACACAGTGTTCAAAATGGCCATTAACAAGAAGCCGCAAGCGAAGAAAACTGAGAGAGAACCATCGAAAAAATCTCTGCCTCCACCAACAAATATCAGTTCATTCATAGTAATTCTTATCCTTACGCTGTGTAAAAAGGTTTTACTGATAGATACAGCTGTAAAAATTGGAATGTACTTGTTGATAGTGATGATCGGATCAGTTATTGCTGACTTTTCAGTTTTACCAAAATTCTATTTAGCAGAGAAAAACAACATATTGAATAGATTTTTTGTCAGAATGGGATGGGGCTGGACTTTTATCCTTCTTTCAATGTATATATTTATGACCAGCTATGTATACACACTAGGAAACTTGAAGAATGTACTTAAACATTTGTGTCGCTTGGCAGTTGCAACATTTTGGTGGTATTTCATCACATCGGCATTTCGCAGAGTTGAAGAAATTGTAGGTGTCTGTTCAGAACCAACCAAAGGTAGCAAGATGTCTTGTATTAAATCTGGAAAGTTATGGTTAGGATTTGATATATCAGGGCATACTTTCCTTTTAATTCATTGTTTGCTAACAATATCAGAAGAAGTGCGATGCTTTAAAGATTGGAAAAATTTAGGACAGATTTTAACAGAAGATAATGTAGTTGAAAAAAGAAACTTGAAGAAATCTGATGTAAGGAATTCAATCGAGGCATACAATTTACTATCACCATACGTCAAGGCATTATTTACATCCTTGGCTATTTGCACTGTAATTTTTGAATTTATGTTATTGATAACAACTGTTTATAGATTTCACACACTTTCACAGAAAGTAACAGCCGGTTTTATAGCAGTTGGATGTTGGTTTATTAGCTACAGGATCTTAGTACCCAGCAGCTTTGATGTGATAAAGCAATCCGGTGACAGTGTGCTGAGATTTACAAAACTCGATTGATAATTTAAAGTGCTATATTTTGCTTTATTATTTAATCTAACTTTATGAGAAATTCTAAATGAAAAGATTTGTACAATTCAGAGCCCTTCTTCTTAGCATGAAAGAAAATTATTTATTATCATGATTACAAATGTATACATGTATATGTCATGTATGTTTCAAGAAAGAGTATTTAAATTACATTTACTTTTCACTTCTGCTTCCATTTAACCATTTTATTATTTGAATTTAATTAAAATGCTTGACAAAAAGCTGAATTTTCACAGTAGCAATTAGAATTTTACTGTATATACACATGTATAGCATGTCCATTAAACAGACTATGTTAAATTCAACTTTACACATTTATCACTTTATATCAGTTTCTTCGATCAGTACATGTATATGTTGTTGGACTTAGAAGAGGTTCACCCTTCTACATGTACTTGGAGCTAGCTTGGACACTAGCACTGTACATACAGGGTCAAGTGCATTTCATGCAACACAATGTATAATCATTTATTTATAATTTCATATTTATAACATTACACATGATTTATCGGAAGTAAGTTTGGTCTGGAAATAGCCATACATTTGTATACAGTTCAATACATGCATGACATGTACAATGTATATATACAAATGTAAATTTGTCAAATCTTAATTATCATTATGATTATCTTTATTCTTAAGTTGAAATACTATTTTGGTTAATGCTTTGAAGAAAATTGAATAATTGAGCATAATATGGTACAGTTAGTTATTTGTCTTGTTTGTTACTGTTTATTTCAGTATTAAATTAAAACAATTGCAATAGACGTCAACTGTTGTAAATCCCAAGATTTAGTTGCTTTTTTTTTTTTTTTTTTACCTAAAATCTTGTGTCAAATTATTTTATATTGTTATTATTATATTTTCTTTGAAGGTTTTTATTTGTTTGAGATGTTTTTATTTTATACCTGGCATGTTCGATGTACCTTTAATATTCTACTTAATTTTTCTAGTTTTATATAAATGATTTTGAGAGACATGTTCTTTGTATTTATTTATGTTTTCATTGTTTATGTGTCATAGTTTTTGAATTAAAAAATATAATTTCTTTTCTCCTTTTTATGAAATAATTTTTTCAAATCAGTTATGCATGTACATGTAGATTAAAATGATAAATGTATTAAGTGTGTTTTATACTATACATACATTGACATAATATATAACTATTTATTTTATGTGGTTTAAAGCTAAAAGTATATGTACAACTCTCAGTTTCAAATACAAGATGTATATACATTAATTGACTACATGTACAATCTCCTTGTGGCCACTAGTCAATATTTTTTTGCCAGCCATCAAAGATTTGCAGACATTCTCACACTTAACAGCTTTAAACTCTACTAAAAATATGAAAATACAGATTTTGGAAATACAGGAATCATCAGCCATCCAAATTTGTTCTAAAATGCTTGTCAGTGTACATTCATTGTTCATCAGAAGCAGATGTACATGTAGGAAGGGGCAAGGTGCCCAGCCCCCCTTATGGATCTACATATATGGTTAATGCATAGACTTTTTACATGTCCCACTCCAAACGTTGCCTAGTTTTGGGGCCCCAGCCCCCTTTTACAAAATCATGGATCCGCATCTGTTTATTACATTAAATATTTTACATAGTGTTTGAAAATACACATATAAAATTGAAAGTTTATTGTCTGCTTTAGGTCCAATGCATGTGATTGTACTTTTCAGCATAGTACAGTTTTTATGTCGATCTTTAATCAGATTGTGAATTTACAATGGTATTTTCAAACAGACTGAAACAGTTTATAGTACAAATGTATATTTGGATGGGGAAAATTTATTGATAGATTGAAAAATTAATGGTGTTGATTGTGAGTAGAGCAAGATGGACCTGAATTAACCTTTTTAGTCCCCTACCAACAAAGTCGAAGGGGACTTAAGGTTTGCACTCCGTTCGTCTGTCTGTCCGTCTGTCTGTCTGTCCATCTGTCAGTCCGGCAAATCAGTTTTCCAGACTTTTTTTCTTCATGCTTGAAGATATTGATTTGATATTTGGTTTATTGATTTATCATGACAAGTTACAGGTCAAGTTCAATTTTCAGGACTTTAGCTTTTCTCTTTGTTCAGTTAAAGCCCTTTCCCTAGAATTAAATTTTTGATTAAATACTTATTAATTAGTAGATTTCTGTTCAAAGGGAAATAACTCATTTTTTAAAAGACAAAATGACATTTTGGATTTTTTTCCTTTTCTTTGGTAAATTGTTTGAAGAATTTAGTGGTATGTTTGTTTGTCATTCTTGAAGATATTGATTTAATAATTAGTATATATTTTATCATGACAAGTTACAGATCATGTTGGAATTTTGTTCCAGTCTGATAATTTTGTGCAGAGTTATGGTCTTTGGACATAGAAAATTCACTTAAATAATCAGTTTTCAACAGTTTTTATCGACCGCAAAAATTTTTGTGGTCGTATATTGGTATGACGTTGGCGTCGTCGTCGTCCAGCGTCGTCGTCGTCGAAGACACATTGGTTTCGCACTCTAACTTTAGTTTAAGTAAATGGATCTCTAGGAAATTTTACTATAAGGTTCAATACCACAAAGGAAGGTTGGGATTGATTTTGGGGTTATGGTACCAACAGTTAAGGAATTAGGGGCCAAAGGGGCCAAAAATAAGCATTTTGTAACTTCCAGACAATAACTTGTGTGTAAGTGTATGGATCTCTCTGACATTGTACCACAAGGTTCCATATCACAAAGGGAATGCTGGGATTGATTTTGGGGTAATTGCCTCAAAATTTTAGGAATTAGGGGCCAAAAGGGCAAAAATAAGCATTTTCTAGTTTCAGGACAATAACTTGTGTGTAAGTGTATGGATCTTTCTGAAATTGTACTACAAGGTTCCATATCACAAAGGAAAGCTGGAATTGAGTTTGGGGTAATTGCCTAAACGTTTAGGAATTAGGGGCCAAAGGGGCCAAAAATAATCATTTTCTAGTTTCAGACAATAACTTGTGTTTAAGTGTATGGATCTCTCTGAAATTGTACTGCAAGGTACCATACCTCATTGAAGGCTGGGATTGAGTTTGGGGTGATGAATCATAAGGGGTTCAAAAATTGGGGGATTTTTTCCCCTTTTTCTTCCTTTTTCCTTTTTTTCTTTAAAATTTTCCATTTTAAGTTGGTTATTTCTGATTTATATTTAAAAGCAAATAATAATGATATGGCAGGAGATACACACCAAACAGGATGTGTAAATTATTATATAATAAGTATTGTGCAATAGCAAGAAATTTTCAATTGCACAGTATTGCGCAATAGCAAGAAATCTTCAATTGCACAGTATTGCGCAATAGCAAGAAATATCCAATAGCACAATATTGCACAATAGGAAGAAATTGTCAATTGTACAGTATTGCACAATAGCAAGAAATATTCAATTGCACAGTATTGCGCAATTGCAAGAAATATTTAATTGCACAGTATTGTGCAAAGAAGATACTTTGTATAAATTGCTTATTTCTTGACCAATTTCAATGGGGTTTTATTCTTGAATTCTTGGGGTTCTTTATTATGCTGAATCTAACCGTGTATTAAGTTTTTGGATTTTGGGCCCGTTTTAAATTGGTCCACATTGAGGTCCAAAGGGTCCAAAATTAAACTTTGTTTGATTTCATCAAAATTGAATTATTGGGGTTCTTTGATATGCGAATCTAACCGTGTATTTAGATTCTTAATTTTTGGTCCCGTTTTCAAATTGGTCTACATTAAGGTCCAAAGGGTCCAAAATTAAACTTAGTTTGATTTTAACAAAATTGAATTCTTAGGGTTCTTTGATATGCTGAATCTAATCATGTATTTAGATTTTTGATTATGGGCCCAGTTTTCAAGTTGGTCCAAATTGGGGTCCAAAATTAAACTTTGTTTGATTTCAACAAAATTGAATATATGGGGTTTTTGATATGCTGAATCTAACCATGTATTTAGATTCTTAATTTTTGGTCCCGTTTTCAAATTGGTCTACATTAAGGTCCAAAGGGTCCAAAATTAAACTTAATTTGATTTTAACAAAATTGAATTCTTAGGGTTCTTTGATATGCTGAATCTAAACATGTCTAAATTTTTGATTATGGGCCCAGTTTTCAAGTTGGTCCAAATCGGGGTCCAAAATTAAACTTTGTTTGATTTCAACAAAATTGAATATATTGGGTTCTTTGATATGCTGAATCTAACCATGTATTTAGATTTTTGATTTTTGGGCCCCATTATCAACTTTGTCCACATTGAGGTCAAAGGGTCCAAAATTAAACTTTGTTTGATTTCAACAAAATTGAATATATGGGGTTCTTTGATATGCTGAATCTAACCGTGTATTTAGATTCTTAATTTTTGGTCCGTTTTCAATTTGGTATACATTAAGGTCCAAAGGGTCCAAAATTAAACTTAGTTTGATTTTAACAAAATTGAATTCTTAGGGTTCTTTGATATGCTGAATCTAATCATGTATTTAGATTTTGATTATGGGCCCAGTTTTCAAGTTGATCCAAATTGGGGTCCAAAATTAAACTTTGTTTGATTTCAACAAAATTGAATATATGGGGTTCTTTGATATGCTGAATCTAACCATGTATTTAGATTCTTAATTTTTGGTCCTGTTTTCAAATTGGTCTACATTAAGGTCCAAAGGGTCCAAAATTCAACTTAATTTGATTTTAACAAAATTGAATTCTTAGGGTTCTTTGATATGCTGAGTCTAAACATGTCTTTAAATTTTTGATTATGGGCCCAGTTTTCAAGTTGGTCCAAATCGGGGTCCAAAATTAAACTTTGTTTGATTTCAACAAAATTGAATATATTGGGTTCTTTGATATGCTGAATCTAACCATGTATTTAGATTTTTGATTTTGGGCCCGTTATCAACTTTGTCCACATTGAGGTCAAAAGGGTCCAAAATTAAACTTTGTTTGATTTCAACAAAATTGAATATATGGGGTTCTTTGATATGCTGAATCTAACCATGTATTTAGATTTTTGATTTTTGGGCCCGTTATCAACTTTGTCCACATTGAGGTCAAAAGGGTCTAAAATTAAACTTTGTTTGATTTCATCAAAATTGAACTCTTAGGGTTCTTTGATATGCTGAATCTAACCATGTATTTAGATTTTGGATATTGGACCATAATAGGTGAATGTCCAATTTAAAATTTTAAGTTCTTAGACCACATTCATTCTGTGTCAGAAACCTATGCTGTGTCAAATAGTCAATCACAATCCAAATTCAGAGCTGTATCAAGCTTGAATGTTGTGTCCATACTTGCCCCAACTGTTCAGGGTTCGACCTCTGCGGTCGTATCAAGCTGCGCCCTACAGAGCATTTTATATTCTGAATGCTTGAAGATTTTGACTTGATATTTTTATGTAGTTTACACCATGACAAGTTTTACATGTAGATCAAGTTAGAATTTTGTTCCATTACAATGAATTTTTAACCCGTGGGGACTATGTATTGCCATGCAATACTCACAGAATGCTTGTTCATAGTTAAAATTCCCTAGCAAGAGGGACATCTTTACTAGTATGTTCACAGTACATTGTCAGTTTTGGGTGAAAAGAAATGAATGTACATACTTTTTGGTTGCTACCTTGGTATATGCTTACTGTTTTTCAGAGTATTTATTATTTTGTGTTGTAACATTTGTTTGTATTATGTTTATACCATATCTTCTTTACAGGATTGTTTTCAATAAAAATGGCATTAAAATATATATTGTTATTATTTAAAAAAAAAAATCAAATATTACCTCAAGGAAAAATTATTGTACATTTTTCCTTATGCTTAAATATACTTGTTTGACCTTAGTGTACTCTGATAGCTGTGGTGGCATTAGAAGTGAATGAAGATTAATAGAGAGGCAAAAATAAAGGGATAATCCAACTTGTAAGTCAAAAACAAAATGACGACGACATGGCAAAAAAAAAAAAAACCCAAAAGACAAACAACAGTATACAAAACACAACATAGAAAACTAAAGACTTAGCAACATGAAACACACAAAACCCACCAATATTTTTGGTAGACAAAGAATATACTATCTCAATTTCACCCTTTAAGTACATGCCACTTTTTCCATTTCTATGAATAAAATGTGGGGTTCAACCGTTCAGGGAGCATCTGTTGGCAGTGCAGACTTTTACTTGTTTTAAGTGAACATTGGCAAAGTTTTTATTTTGGTAACCTCCTTACATTGCTCATGACTTTGTACTAGATTTTACATTGTCTTAAGCAGCGTTACTGTTGACACTAGTGAGTCTTAATGCACTAACAGCCATATTTGTCTGTTGATCTAATCTCAATACTAACGAACAAGGAATCTTCTTTGGAGATAATTAATACCACTTGGTTCTGTCTACACTCACTAGCCTGTTGTGTTTGTGTGTTTGGGTACTCAGCTTCCACCACCAAATTAAATTGTCCCCTATGATAAAGCCAATAATGCTTATGGATTATGTAACCGTTTGTTGTTTCAATGCTAAACATGGAAATTTTACAAAATATCCACAGACTTTCCCTTAATTGTACTCCTATATTTGACAATTTGATGCTTAATAGATAAAGGATTATTGCATGGAATGCTAGCAATGATTTCCTAAAACTTGCTAAAACAAGTATATAAATAAGGATATTGGTTAAAGCAAGTATAAAATGGATCTTCTCATTTTAGCTCACCTGGCCCAAAGGACCAAGTGAGCTTTTCTCATCACTTAGCGTCCGTCGTCCGTCGTCGTCCGTCGTCGTCCGTCATCCGTTAACTTTTACAAAAATCTTCTCCTCTGAAACTACTTGGCCAAATTTAACCAAACTTGGCCACAATCATCATTGGGGTATCTACTTTGAAAATTGTGTCCGGTGACCCGCCAACCATCCAAGATAGCCACCATGGCTAAAAATAGAACATAGGGGTAAAATGTAGATTTTGGCTTATATCTCTGAAACCAAAGCATTTAGAGCAAATCTGACATGGGTAAAATTGTTGATCAAGTCAAGATCTATCTGCCCTGAAATTTTCAGATGAATCGGACAATGGGTTGTTGGGTTGCTGCCCCTGAATTAGTAATTTTAAGGAAATTTTGCCGTTTTTGGTTATTATCTTGAAAATTATTACAGATAGAGATAAACTGTAAACAGCAATAATGTTCAGCAAAGTAAGATCTTCAAATAAGTCAACATGATCAAAATGGTCAGTTGACCCTTAAGGAGTAATTGCCCTTTAAAGTAATTTTTACCAATTTTTATGCTTACTGTTTTCAGAGTATTTATTATTTTGTGTTGTAACATTTGTTTGTATTATGTTTATACCATATCTTCTTACAGGATTGTTTCAATAAAAGGGCATTAAAATATATATTGTTATTATTTAAAAAAAATCAAATATTACCTCAAGGAAAAATTATTGTACATTTTTTCCTTATGCTTAAATATACTTGTTTGACCTTAGTGTACTCTGATAGCTGTGGTGGCATAAGAAGTGAATGAAGATTAATAGAGAGGCAAAAAATAAAGGGATAATCCAACTTGTAAGTCAAAAACAAAGTGACGACGACATGGCAAAAAAAAAAAAAAACCCAAAAGACAAACAACAGTATACAAAACACAACATAGAAAACTAAAGACTTAGCAACATGAAACACACAAAACCCACCAATATTTTTGGTAGACAAAGAATATACTATCTCAATTTCACCCTTTAAGTACATGCCACTTTTTCCATTTCTATGAATAAAATGTGGGTTCAACCGTTCAGGGAGCATCTGTTGGCAGTGCAGACTTTTTACTTGTTTTAAGTGAACATTGGCAAAGTTTTTATTTTGGTAACCTCCTTACATTGCTCATGACTTTGTACTAGATTTTACATTGTCTTAAGCAGCGTTACTGTTGACACTAGTGAGTCTTAATGCACTAACAGCCATATTTGTCTGTTGATCTAATCTCAATACTAACGAACAAGGAATCTTCTTTGGAGATAATTAATACCACTTGGTTCTGTCTACACTCACTAGCCTGTTGTGTTTGTGTGTTTGGGTACTCCAGCTTCCACCACCAAATTAAATTGTCCCCTATGATAAAGCCCAATAATGCTTATGGATTATGTAACCGTTTGTTGTTTCAATGCTAAACATGGAAATTTTACAAAATATCCACAGACTTTCCCTTAATTGTACTCCTATATTTGACAATTTGATGCTTAATAGATAAAGGATTATTGCATGGAGTGCTAGCAATGATTTCCCTAAAACATGCTAAAACAAGTATATAAATAAGGATATTGGATAAAGCAAGTATAAAAATGGATCTTCTCATTTTTAGCTCACCTGGCCCAAAGGACCAAGTGAGCTTTTCTCATCACTTACGTCCGTCGTCCGTCGTCGTCCGTCGTCAGTCCGTCATCCGTTAACTTTACAAAATCTTCTCCTCTGAAACTACTTGGCCAAATTTAACCAAACTTGGCCACAATCATCATTGGGTATCTACTTTGAAAATTGTGTCCGGTGACCCGCCAACCATCCAAGATGGCCACCATGGCTAAAAATAGAACATAGGGTAAAATGTAGATTTTGGCTTATATCTCTGAAACCAAAGCATTTAGAGCAAATCTGACATGGGTAAAAATTGTTGATCAAGTCAAGATCTATCTGCCCTGAAATTTTCAGATGAATCGGACAATGGGTTGTTGGGTTGCTGCCCTGAATTGGTAATTTTAAGGAAATTTTGCCGTTTTGGTTATTATCTTGAAAATTATTACAGATAGAGATAAACTGTAAACAGCAATAATGTTCAGCAAAGTAAGATCTTCAAATAAGTCAACATGATCAAAATGGTCAGTTGACCCCTTAAGGAGTAATTGCCCTTTAAAGTAATTTTTACCAATTTTTGTAAATTTTGTAATCTTCACAAAATCTTCTCCTCTGAAACTACTGGACCAAATTCAACCAAACTTAGCCACAATCATTATTAGGGTATTTAGTTTAAAAATGTGTGCGGTGACCCAGCCAACCAACCAAGATGGCTGCCATGGCTAAAAATAGAACATAGGGTAAAATGTAGATTTTGGCTTGTAACTCTGAAACCAAAGCATTTAAAGCAAATCTTACAGGGATTAACTTGTTTATCAAGTAAATATCTATCTGCCCTCAAATTTTCAGATGAATTGGACAACTGGTTGTTGGGTTGCTGCCCTGAATTGGTAATTTTAAGGAAATTTTGCCGTTTTGGTTATTATCTTGAAAATTATTACAGATAGAGATAAACTGTAAACAGCAATAATGTTCAGCAAAGTAAGATCTTCAAATAAGTCAACATGATCAAAATGGTCAGTTGACCCTTAAGGAGTTATTGCCCTTTAAAGTAATTTTTTACCAATTTTTGTAAATTTTTGTAATCTTTTACAAAATCTTCTCCTCTGAAACTACTGGACCAAATTCAACCAAACTTAGCCACAATCATTATTAGGGTATTTAGTTTAAAAATGTGTGCGGTGACCCAGCCAACCAACCAAGATGGCTGCCATGGCTAAAAATAGAACATAGGGGTAAAATGTAGATTTTGGCTTGTAACTCTGAAACCAAAGCATTTAAAGCAAATCTTACAGGGATTAACTTGTTTATCAAGTAAATATCTATCTGCCCTCAAATTTTCAGATGAATTGGACAACTGGTTGTTGGGTTGCTGCCCTGAATTGGTAATTTTAAGGTAATTGTGCTGTTTTGGTTATTATCTTGAAAATTATTACAGATAGAGATAAACTGTAAACAGCAATAATGTTCAGCAAAGTAAGATCTTCAAATAAGTCAACATGACCAAAATGGTCAGTTGACCCCTTAAGGAGTTATTGCCCTTTATAGTCAATTTTTAACAATTTTCATTAATTTGGTAAATTTTGGTAAGTTTTTACAAAATGTTTTCCTTTTGTAATCTTCTTTTCTGAAACTGCAGTAGAAAATCAATATAGAAAACAATCTACTAATGTAGTGGCAATAAAATAATTGATAATTCTATAACATGAAAAAAACCACATTAATACCTGATGATGGTGTTTCTTTCTTTACATTGAAAATGATGTCACAACTATAATCCCGAACAATAGGTTGAATGTCAGATATGTTTCAGTACTTTGGCTTCATTTTCTACAGATTCCAAAGTGCAAATGATGCTTGAATTCCTACACTAATTTATACAGACTTCATCCCTTTCACAGGTAATGCCTGCCTCATATTATATTTAAAACTTTAATAGAATATCAGAAATTTTGAGAAAATTAATCAACCATGCAAGATCTAAAACTTAATTAATATTGTTCAAATTATCAATTAACTATTAAAAAAAATTCTCATTAAAAATATAGTTCTTCATTTTATATTTTATCAGAAATTTAGGGAAAAAATTGAATTTAATTGTGTCCCTTGTTCTCATTTCCTGGGATAAATCCAATACAAATTAAAGTATTGGTATTGAATAAATATTTAAGAAATATTTCAAACCTTACCATTTTCTTCACAAGAATGAAGACCATATTTTCAGTGTCATGAGTATCAGTCATCATATTTGTTGTACTTTGTTGTTTAAAAGTTGAATACAAAAAGATCAACAAAGCAATTCAAAACCACTTGAATTTTGCAACAACAAATGAGAGTTTTAACGACCTCAGCTGGCTATACAACCCTTGCACAATCAACTGAATTTTGCAGAAATCATTAATAGGAAAGATTGCCCTTAAATGATAATTTTTATTACCTTTTGTTAAATTTTGTAAATTTTTGTAAATTTTACAGAATATTTTCCACTGTAACTACTGGGCCAAGTTCATTATAGATAGAGATAATTTTAAGCAGCAAGAATGTTCAGTAAAGTAAGATCTACAAACACATCACCATCATCAAAACACAATTTTGTCATGAATCCATCTGTGTCCTTTGTTTAATATGCAAAGGTGAGCGACACAGGCTCTTTAGAGCCTCTAGTTTTCCATTTCTATGAATAAAATGTGGGGTTCAGGGAGCATCTGTTGGCAGTGCAGACTTTTTACTTGTTTTAAGTGAACATTGGCAAAGTTTTTATTTTGGTAACCTCCTTACATTGTTCATGACTTTGTACTAGATTTGACATTGTCTTAAGCAACGTTACAGTTGACACTAGTGAGTCTTAATGCACTAACAGCCATATTTGTCTGTTGATCTAATCTCAATACTAATGAACAAGGAACCTTCTTTGGAGGTAATTAATACCACTTGGTTCTGTCTACACTCACTAGCCTGTTATGTTTGTGTGTTTGGGTACTCCAGCTTCCACCACCAAATAAAATTGTCCCCTATGATAAAGCCCAATAATGCTTATGGATTATGTAACCGTTTGTTGTTTCAATGCTAAACATATGGAAATTTTGTAAAATATCCACAGCCTTTCCCCTTAATTGTACTCCTATATTTGACAATTTGATGCTTAATAGATAGAGGATTATTGCATGGAGTGCTAGCAATGATTTCCTAAAACATGCTAAAACAAGTATATAAATAATGGCGTCCGTCGTCCGTCGTCGTCGTTGTCGTCCGTCGTCGTTAGCTTTTTACAAAAATCTTCTCCTCTGAAACCACTGGGCCAAATTTAAGCAAACTTGGCCACAATCATCATTAGGGTATCTAGTTTAAAAAATGTGTCCGATGACCCTGCCAACCAACCAAGATGGCCACCATGGCTAAAAATAGAACATAGGGGTAAAATGTAGATTTTGGCTTATATCTCTGAAACCAAAGCATGTAGAGTAAATCTGACATAGGGTAAAACTGATTATCAGGTCAAGATCTATCTGCCCTGAAATTTTCAGACAAATCTGACAACCTGTTGTTGGGTTGCTGCCCCTGAATTGGTAATTTTAAGGAAATTTTGCAGTTTTTGGTTATTATCTTGAATATTATTATAGATAGAGATAAACTGTAAACAGCAATAATGTTCAGCAAAGTAAGATCTACAAATAAGTTGTCATGACCAAAATTGTCAGTCGACCCCTTTAGGAGTTATTGCCCTTAATAGTCAACAATTTTTCGTAAATTTTGTAATCTTTACAAAATCTTCTTCTCTGAAACTACTGAGACAAATTGAACCATACTTGGCCATAATCATTATAAGGGTATCTAGTTTAAAAAATTTGTCCGAGTCCCCACCTTCCAACCATCATGGCCAACTTGGTTAAAAATAGAACATAGGGGTAAAATGTAGTTTTTGGTTTATATCTCTGAAACTAAAGCATTTAGAGCAAATCTGACAGGTGGCAAAAATGTTCATCAGATTTAGATTTATCTGCCCTGAAATTTTCAGACGAATCCGACAACCCGTTGTTGGGTTGCTGCCCCTGAGTTAGTAATTTTACAAAAATTTTGCAGTTTTTTGTTATTATCTTAGATATCATTATAATATCTAATATCTAATACTATTAATTATGATTTTAACCTTATTTAACATGATTTCGAAAGCATCAGTAAATACAGGTGAGCGACACAGGCTCTTGAGAGCCTCTAGTTATACTTGCTTTATCCAATATCCTTAATAGACAGAGGATTATTGCATGGAGTGCTAGCAATGATTTCCCTAAAACATGCTAAAACAAGTATATAAATAAGGATATTGGATAAAGCAAGTATAAAAATGGATCTTCTCATTTTTATTTTATACTTTAGTGACTCAGCACGAGGTTTTTTGGATTGTAAAGGTTATTTAGGACTTTTTTTGTAGACAATTAACGCTAGCACATCATGGACAAACAAAGAGAGTAATCTATGTTTACAATTTTATAACGTAAAACACTGTTATAAAGTCTGGGGTGTTTTTCCAAAAAATTGGCTTTATTTGCCACTAAATCCCCATTTTCTATTAAATGCAATGTAACATCGAACAAATTTGCTTTGAACAACATTTCCCTTTAGTATATATGTACAAAATGGCACGTCACTATTATTCTGTATTTTTACTGTTTTAATATGGTTGCACTTTTGAAAATTTCATAATACACAGGTCTACAGAAGGGGTCATCAACCTTAAAGTGGAATTAAATACCATGAAATCAATCAAACAACCACTTGGTTCCTTAAAATTTAGAGTGCATTATTGATAGTCATACATCATACAAATCAGTTCCTTTCAACGAACCTTTTAATTTATATTAGTTATAACTGGTTACTAGGAAGAATCCAAGATTGTGAAATTGTTTCCTCCCCAACAGCTTTATTGATCAGTGCAAAAGTTCTTGGCGACATATACTGATCAGTGCAAAAGTGCCTGTCGACATATACTGATTATTGCAAAATGTACCTTGCTTCATATACTGATCAGTACATCATACTGATATTCCTTTCATACTTGGTTTATATTCTGTATATACCAAATTTTGTTTATCATTCATATAAAATATAAAGAGATGCAGTATGATTGCCAATGAGACAACTATCCACATAGTTCAAATGATGAAGGTATTAGCAATTATAGGTAACCATATGGCCGTCAACAATAAGAAAAACTCATACTGTATACCATAAAGTCAGCTATAAAATGCTTCGACATGAAAAATGTGAACAATTCAAATGAGGAAACTAAAGGCCTTATTTATATCATGCTTACCACTACATTTTGTACTTAATTACTGAGGACCCGACCCTTTCCAGAAAACATAACCTGACCACTGGAGCAGAATGAAAAAGAAGTCCAGGAAAATTACAAGGTCACACATTGATGGTTGCAATGGATCCACATAAGGAATAATGCTGATCTGTCATGAATAGGTACTGTGGAACAGACGTATCATGAAATTTAACCAGACTACTGAAATTTGAAAATGAGGACAAAACCATATGATATGTTTCAATATTAAAAAATGCAGAGAACAAAATATTCATAGGATTTGGGAAAAACACTTATATTGTCTGGGAGAACATGATTAATTTATGGGATGTTATTGGATTTGAACTTGTTTTCAGTAACTGCAAGTACTATTAGATCCACACTTTGTGTCTTTTTGCTATGTACCAATCTGTTGAGTTTTTCCAACTATTTCCAACTGATTTTAACAATTTGTTTTTATGTTGTGATGTTACACCACTGTCCCAGGTTAGGGGAGGGTTGAGTGCTCACACACATTTAACCCCACCATATTCTATATGTGCCTGTCCCCCAAGTCAGAATTGCTAGCTTGCTATGCCCTATCAGTTTTGCTCATTGTTGAAGGCTGTAGGGTGGCCTTTAGTTGCTTACATTTGGACACTAGTGGAAAGTTGTCTCATTGACAATCATAGCACATCCCTTTATTTATATATTACAGTTTTGACTTGGTACAGGCATTTCTTCACAAAGTGGTTGGTGAAATTGATTTTATGAGATGTGCTTGAATTTCTGATTGAAGATTCTCACGTTTCTATTGTAGTGAAATACAGATATAAAATCAACAACAAACTGTTTTCTGCTATATTTATTAACTTCTTCATTTTATGAACTCCAAAAATAAAGAAGAAATATATAAATAAATTAACATGATCAACCTATTACACACATTTTAAATTAAAGTACATCTTTGTCAATTGTTTTTAATTACAACATGAGTTGAGCTTTTTTCTCAGATTTCTAATATAACTGAATACTTAATAACAATTCAAGTATACAATCAATGGTTACAAGTATTAATGGATATAAAATGACGGTTGAAGCCATTTTCTGAGTTTTGAAGCTGTAACTGCAATGCATGGTTATATTTAGAGCCATACCAAATTAATTTGCTGTTCTTTGAATGTTTCCTGTTAAAAATGGGGACAAGCAAGTGAAACATTTATTATATTTTCCCCCTTAAATAGACAAATAACTGAGCAGTTTTAAATATTTAAGTTAAGGACATATTTTATTTTTTTACTTATTCATTCATGAGCTTTTATTGACAGAACAATTCCTTTTTATTTTGAAATTCAGATTCAGAAAGAAGGAAAGAAGAAGCAATAAATAAGAGTCTGATTTTTTAATCAAGAAAGTTTATGAGCAAATCATGTCACGAGAACAATTAATTCATTTGGTGTGACCTAATGCTTAACCATTGCAATTGCTTGAATGACTCATGTTGTAATTAAGAAAAGGCAAGCTATACTTCTTATTTACAATCAAATTATAATTCTATAAGCACCTTTGAAATGGCACATTCTTACAATACCTTTCTAAAATCACAAATAGTCAATGCAATCATACCCTGTAAACATAAAATGCATATTTATCTGTTCAGTTTAATAACATGTTTAACACACTGAATAACATCTAAAGATATTGCATCACAACTACAGACTAGGTGATATAAATACAAGCAAATCAAACAATTTAACTACAAATGTTCTAAGGCATCAAGTATTTGAGAAATAAATTTTGAAGGAATATATATTATGTCTGCAAATCTTTGGAGAATTTTTGGTTTATTTTTTTGTCCCAATCTTACAAAAAGGTATATACACCTTATAACCAGTCACATACCTGGGTAACCATGATTAGGTTACTTTTTAACTTAATGGAATCATCAAATTAAATTCAAATTAGGGGAACCAACAATCAATCAATCAAATTGAGTGTAACATTCTTGTGGCATGATTACAGAATTATCTACCACAAGAGAAGAAATTTGTTCAAAGGCTCTAGTCTTTTTGTATAGTAAATAAAATGTAAGAGAGAAAAACAAGTTTTTTCAATAAAAATATATTTAACAGTTCTTTGTGTTACAGGAAAGAAACAGAACTTTCAAAATCAATAAATATGTCAGTATATACAAATATATACAAAACTATACAGAATGAGAAACAATACAAAATCTATTATAATGAATATTAACAAGGAAGTGATGAATAAATTTACAATGATGGCTCGTACAGTATAACTAAAAATATATACATAACATTCATTATAATATAAATAAAAGATTCAATAATACAACCAATAAAATCCAGAGATTCGTTCTTGAATACTTTGTAAATGAGCATTTACTTCATTTAACAAGATCTTGGAAATCATAAATTATTAGTGGACATCCCATCACAGATAATTACAGAACACCGGTACTTACGTCTTTTTTTCACTTTCGACTGGCAGACCATCACAGAAATATACAAATATGTATCCAATTAAATTCAACACACATTGCAGCTACTCGCATATTCTCTTCAACAACAAAATTTTGATAATAAAACAATACACAGTGGTATACTAGCATACTTAATTTGCTAACAGGGAAAAATCAAGTATCTTATAATTATAATATAAATTTTCCTAGATTCTTGCACAGCCTTAAAACAAAATATTTATCACTTTTTTTCTGGAAATATAGAAATGCACTGTTGGGAATAAAGTTGACTTTTTAATGGTACAAATGTACAAAAAACAATATTGGAATGGGTGGGAAGTGCATCTAGGAGTATTTTTTGGGGGGAGGGGCTTAAACTGGGAATCTTAGTCATCCAAACTACATGGACTGGTAAAAATATATATATGAAGTTTTAATCGAGAAAGATAGCATCACAATTTTGAAATAAGTTTTCTTTGTTTTTGGTTCAACTTTCTAAATGCTCATATTTAATTGGTCTGTATTGTAAAAAAATATGTCCATTTACCAGTAAGATAACATTCTGGAAAATGGTATACAATATACAACATTCATAAATTTTATGTATATGTACCCTGAAATCAAATACTTTCATGGTATTTGATGATGCTTTAAAATAAACAAACAATTATTAATTAAAGTGTACAGTCAAAAAATCTCTGCATCTGCATGATGGTGCAAGCTACAAATGTGAAGTACATGTATATTGAAATACACTGAACATCAATTGAACTAGACGGACAGGTCTGATAAAATATTATCAAATATACGTTGTCTATATCTTATAAACAACACTTATTAAAACATACTCTAGCTGAGCATACATTTTTGAGCAAGACAACAAGCTACAATACAAAATGATACTATGAATTAACCTCAAAGTAATCAAGTAAAAGTGTAAACTTTTTCTCAATGTACCATGGTAGTATGATGTGTGGGTTTACTTGTAAATTATATATGTACATCGTAACAATGACAAACCCAGAGGTGTAACGATACACTACACATATTTTTGGTACATATTGCAATAAAATAACCAAAAAAACTGAACTGAACTTTGTTTGGTGAATTGTTACACCACTATGAAAAAATTTCAATAATAGGGTTACAAGTTGCAAGGAGTGATTAAATGAATTCGTATACATATTTAAGGCATCAATCAAAAGACATAATGAATTGTCTTAACTGAAAGGTTTTTCATGTACAATAAATTCAGAAATTTGTTAGTGTCCTTTTTATTGCAAATGTTGAACAATAGATAAATTATTTTGATTTCAGGAATTTCTGCATACGAATAATATTATCAAAATTAAAAATGTGAGTTTTAATTTTGTGAAACCTGTCCGTTGCAAATAATGCAATAATAAAACATTCCAAACATTTCTGAATTTACAGTATGAAAATAAATATAGAAATAAATATTTAAGAATGAAAATGAGTTTAAAATGGAACAACTTTACCATGTTAAGTAAAGTCATACAAAATAAAAAAATTATGCTCCAGGTTTTATCAATGGGTTTCTTCTATAAAAGGCAGAAGATTTAAGACAATAGGAATGTTTTATATTTAACAAAGATTTTTTTTATCGTATTCTTACATCCATAAACTTGATATCTTAGTTTATTGCCTAAGAAGAAAAGCATGGAATTTTCTTCATATAATTAAAACAATGAGAAATCACATTTTGACTGCATATCTGATAACTTTTGAGAGAAGATGAGAACGGAATCTGTTATACATATTTAGCTTAAACATAGGTAAAGATTTGTACATCAAATACAAATTATTCATAACAAAACACACTAATGTGATAAAATATCACATTTAGTAACAGATAAAGATTACATTAGTAAATATAAATAAATAGAGATCATTAAAGTATGAATTGATGATTCGAAAATATCTATAAATAACACATTTTATTTACAAATAACAAGTCCATTACGAAAGACTTTAGTTATAGCTTATTATTTACATGTAACAGATATAAAATCTAACTAAGACTACAGTGAGACATATCTTGAAAATTCCAATTTTCAAAATGGATGTATGAGGGCAGGATGACTTCAAATATTAGGGCTGTCCCAAAATTTATCCTGTGGGGGATGGGAGGCACTCAAATTAATTAATTATAGGTGGTTGCATTTTCCTTAGAATTTTGTAAGAATTATAAGAAAAATGAAAACTTTTATTTTATGGGTGATCACAGTCTTAAAAAAGTGCCTCACATGCCTTTACCGTAATTCTTGAACAGCGCTAATTAGTTGATGGTCCTTGCATAAAAATTTAATATTCAGACAAATCCCTGTGTAATGCTGGTATACATTAAATATGCTATCTTATCATGGAATAGTTACATAGTTGCCAATTTGCCTCCCAAAGGTGCTATTCAAAATCCCTTCACTAATAATATGTTTTATCTATCATAGAAAACTTCTGCAGGTTGGCAATTATGCATTTATTTTAATAGAATAATCACTAAACACAGCTTCTGTTCAAATTGGAATGATAAATTGTATATCAAATTAGTATAACTGTATCTGATATCAATAAAAAAAAAAAGAACCCAGAGAATGGCATGAATTTATGAATATTTACTCCCAATTAAAATATAAAATCTTAATTTCAAAATTAAAACATATAAACCATACTTAATCAAATATTTTGACCAAAGTAATAAATACAATATGAAAATAATTGTAATATTTTCCACAGAGGAACTTTTTGCATATTATATTCATGATACTAACACATAACCATTCTCCTGGTCAACAATTTTAATACAAAAATACTGTTTAAAGACAATAAATAATTTGGAATTTACTTCACAATGAAGGATAGATGATCAATGATGGTTTGAGTTATAAACAATGAACATGTACTTACTACTAAATTGAAGCCTAATATTTACACCTTGCACTTTAATTCTACGCAATGGTTTTTAAAGATTCTCTCATATAGGAAAGGCTAAGCACAAAATTTTAAAAATTTTCATATACATGTTTTCAAATATATATATTTTTTTTTATTACTTTTTTAATTCTTTATTTTTTTTTTTTATTATTTTATTTTTTTTTTCATTTTAAATACTTTTTTCTTTCCTTTTTTCTTTTTTTTTTATAACTTTTTAACAACAACAAACAGGATATTAAATACAAGCAAAAACAAGGCAAGCTGAGAGAATCAAAAAAATATCTAACTTAAATATTGGATAAAAATATCACAATAATAACAAATATAATAAAAACATTTAGTTAGTACTATATATTTCAAAATACTATAAAGGCAAATGCCCGCACTTTCCACGAAGAGATTCCCTTTAAATGCATGGGACATGCTGCCTGGTCTCTATCACAGTTTGTAAGAGAAAATATACATTTAATTAAAGCTAATTAATAAATGTACTGTTTATCACAATCATTCTACAATGTCTCTATCGTATCGACTTGGCGCAACACAAAATACCATCTGGAAAAGGTAGGTCACATGTCCTGAAAAAAGAGAGGAATTATCATGTACACAATTTCATTTCAAATTCAAGGTCAATCTAGCAGAGGTGCTGTTAGATTTATGTTATAAGATTGATTAAATCGATGGAATAGATGGATGGATCTTCACGTCCTGCGAATGTGAAGATGTTATTAAGATTTGAATGTGATGAAAGACACACTGTGCTGGATTTTTTAACGAGTTTGCTCATAAGATAATACAGTGCTAATAATTATTCAGATTACAATTCAATAACTTTTTGTTCTTACTGCCAAATGCCATACCCTCGACAGATAAGCCGCACATACCAATTTCAAAAGTTTTGTTTGGCTGAGGGTATCAATTCCTTTTCTTCTTGCCAGCATGATATAAACAGATTAGCAAGACACTTTGATGCAAACATTATAGATGTAAAACGCTAGAGTAAGATGATCTTGGAATTAACTATATCCATTGCTCCCATGCATTCATAATTTTCCGAGAAACCATTAATTATAAGCTGTCTAAATGTCAAATCTGGTTAAATAATTGATTACATTACTAACTTTATACATCATTAGGCAGATTAGAGAAGAATTTTAAAGGTACAATAAAGAAAAAAATGGAACTGAAGCTTAAGATCTTGCTATCTATTATCAAATAATTGATTTTTGCATAATTATATTGATTTGGGAAATGTAAACAATTAAAATGATTCAAGAATTTATAGCACCCTCTACTTAGTCATGAAAAACAAGAATGTGTCCATAGTACATGGATGCCCCACTCACACTTTCATTTTCTATGTTCAGTGGACCGTGAAATTGGGATCAAAACTCTAATTTGGCATTAAAATTAGAAAGATAAAATCATAGGGAACATGTGTACTAAGTTTCAAGTTGATTGGACTTTTAACTTCATCAAAAACTACCTTGACCAAAAACTTTAACCTGAAGCAAGACAGACGGACAGACCGCAAAACATAATGCCCCTCTACTATCGTAGGTGGGGCATAAAAAAATATATTTACTGTAAATTCAGAAATTTTTAAATTCACTTACTATTGCGTTTGTTGACCAACAGACAAAAATGTGAGATAAATTATTGCTATTTCATGTAATGCTGCACTCAAACAAGTGAATCTGTGAGCTACTGCTCACTAATGATACCCCTGCCCGCTAAAAGTATAAGGTAAACAGAAAGTTGTTGAGTGATGAATCTGAAAACGCATCACACGGTAAAGCTGACTCATATAAACCCTGAAACCAAATTTCAGAAATCCTTGTAATGTAGTTCCCGAGAAAGATGCAACGAAAAATATTCATGGGACAGACGGACGGACTGACGGAAGGACAGATGGATGGACGGACAGACAGAGGTAAAACAGTATACCCCTACTTTTTTAAAGCTGGGGTATAATAATAATGCTATCCAAATAAAATGCATTGGGAATACTATCATACCTGCCAACCCTCCTGTTATGAGCGGGAGACTCCCGCTCAAATGGCGAAATTCGGGAAATCTCCCGCTTGTCGGTACCCTCCCGCTTTTGGATATTTTAACCTTGAATGACAGGTCAACATTAATTACGTTTTAGTGTCACTGATGAGGGTTGTTGTTACCTGTAACGACTTTTGCTTCAAGCTTTGTGTAAAACACGTCAAAGAAATTTCGGGTTACTTCCCCTGTTTAATCCTGTTTTAAGTTACCCTTCTTAAAATAATGTGAATTGATAAAACACTAGAAATTAAATACAAATTGAACAAAGAATCATAAAAGGAAGGCAATTAAATGATTTTGTATGCCTTGGGACAAAAAAAATAATTATATTTTAAAAATCACTAAAGAATTATACTTCTATTCAATGTTTGAATTGAAATTTATAAGAAATGTATTGAACTAAAACAAAAGAAATGTGAATGTGCATACATAAACCACCATATAACAAAATAATAAAGATAAAAAAAAACATATAACAAAAGGAAGGAAACAAACAAACAAACACACCTTGTATAGGATATAACCATATTAATAGAAATAAAGTATATCTATTAACTCTTATATGTGTTTTGTAGATGAATAAATAAACAGGTCATATATTTCACTTGAAAATGTCGTTCACGCAAAATCTCCCACTCAGCTGTCATAGCTGAGTGGGAGATCTCCCTCTTTGAAGGTTTCAGAGGTTGGCAGGTATGATACTATCCCATAGTAATTTACCCAATAATATAATCATTGCAAACATTTATGAATATACAATACAATCGTATATAATACTTACGCATAAATGATAATTCCTTTTTGTATACAACAAATGGCACATAAAATATTAGTCCACTAAACATAAATATAGATGCATAGAGAAATTCTATCCTAGGGTTCTGTAGAATTGGTGCTAACACCAGGTAAAAGGAACATAGTAATACTATAATTGGTATTATAATGGGTACCTGCAAAAGAAAGATTGATTGATTAGGGTCTGCTTAACATCCAGTGGCAAATATTACAAACATACTTAGGACAATAATATGACAATGAAATATGAAAATATCCTGCTAAAGTGCTTTGTACTACCTTACAACACTGAGTCAGACTTTACAGTGCTAGCTGACAATATAGGGAGACAAATCACAAACATACTTCTGACTTTAAGTGGAAAAGTCTTTGCCCCAACTCCTAAATGCTGTTTTTAATTGTGGTTCTTAAAATTTGAATCTATCAATGCAACATGTATTAATTTTGCAGTAGTCCAATATTTCAAATGTTTTTTTTTCAATGAAAACCATTCAGAATATTTTCACTTGCAACAGAAGAATATTCACCTCTGTCTGTACATGCTGAGCACATATAGAAAATTGTTAGGGTGGAAATAGCTATGACATTTTTTGGTTTATTCATTAGGCTTATATAAAAAAAAACTGTATGTATACATATATAAAACTAAGGGCTGCTACAAAATTTATGGGAGGCATTCAAATTATTAAACATGGGTGGTTGCATTTTCCTTAGAATTTTGAAAGAATTATAAGTAAATTGAAAATTTTTATTTTATGGGTGCTCAGGGTCTATAAATAAGGTGCCTTCCATCCTCCCATGAGTTTAATTCTGTTAGCTTACTTTATATGGTCTGTAAGCATCCTTCTGTGTATATCTCATGACTATAAGTGCTAACATTGTTAGACCATAAAACATCCAGGCAGCAAAACTGAAGAAGTCAATCAAGGCAAATATGTCCCCCATCAATACTAATATACAGGCTAATAATGTCTGAAATTGTAAAGTAAAATCCATAAATAATATTATATCTACATTAACAGATTAAGCAAAATGATCTACCCATATTCATGTCAAATTTTTTTAAACAGTTCTCTAAACCTAAAAGTTTTTATAAGTTACAACATCCATAATTATAAATTCAATTTCAAAATATTCAAATTTTGTCAGAATTCTGATGTGTTGAGTCCATTTCAATGACTTTTGACCAGTCGATTACATTGTTTTGAAGTTATACTGCTTTCTCACGTTAGAATAGTAGAATAATAAACCGTTTTTCACCAGTTTTATGAGCTTTCTACACAAATGTTCACCTAATTTGAAAGAATTCATTCAGTAATGTTTCAGAAAATAAAAGAGATAAATGCATTATTTTCGATTTTCAGTAAAAAAGTTCGAGCCAAAGTTGTATGCAAAATTTTACCAAAATCTGTGACATAGCCTTTTTATTTTACCTTGACCTTCAATAAAAAAAAATTAGATAATAACACAAAATCTCTACTAAAGTATACAAACTGCCTAAATGATCATGATATGTTAAGTATAATACTGTCAACTCAAATCAGGTCTCCAATCTCTTAAATGATATGAAAAAAGCTGATAATTGGCCATAAACATAACACAACAAAGTTTTCTGATCATACAGACTTAATACTTACTGATACTACTAAAGATGGAAGAGGAGTGAATTGTCGTGTATGTACAAATGATAAAACTTCTGGTAGATGACCTTCTCTAGCAGCAACAAACATAACTCTGTAATTAAAAGGGTAAGACTCAACAATAAATTTCAAACTGTAATATAAAATTTACTTTAATTGTACATAAAAAAATATTAAATAAACTTAACACAGAGATATGTCTCGCCTATTTGTTATTTTGATAATGCAAATGTTGAAATTAAATCAGCAATACTTTAACATGTAAGTTATGCAAATATTAAAAGTCAATGAACCATAACTGAAGGTACAGGGCTAAACAATCTCCATGGAATTGAGATGTGCCAATGCTAATACAACTGCAAACCAAATACCACTGACTTTTCATAAGTCGTTCGCTTTAAACAAACCTAAACACAAACATTAACTTGTAAACTATTTAAAAGTTTCAAAGTCAATGAACCATAATTAGGGAGTGGGGGTTATATAATCTCCATGGAAATGAAACTTGCAAATGCCAATACCTTTGCATACCGAATATCATTGACTTAACATTAGTGGTTCATCTTAAACTGACCTAATCACAAACTAATACATGTAAACTAAGCAAAAGTTGCAAAGTCAATAGACCATGACTGAGGGATAAGGACCAAATAATCTCCATGGAAATCAGATGTGCTTATGCTTATACTACTGTATACCAATTATCATTGACCTACCACTAACAGTTCCCCTTAAACTGACCTAATCACAAACTAATACATGAAAACTAAGCAAAAGTTTCAAAGTCAATAGACCATGACTGAGGGGGCGGGGCCAAATAATCTCCATGGAAATGAGATATGCCAATGCTTATACAACTGCATGCCAAATATCATTGACCTACCACTAATGTTTCCCCATAAACTGACCTAATCACAAACTCATACATGTAAACTAAGCAAAGTTTCAAAGTCAATAGACCTTGACTGAGGGGGTGGGGCCAAATAATCTCCATGGTAATGAGATGTGCCAATGCTAATATAACTGCATACCAAATATCATTGACCTACCACTAGTGGTTCACAATGAACTAGACCTAATCACAAACTAATACATTGTTGACGCCGCTGCCGCCACCATCGCCGCCGCTGACGCCGGAAACAGCATACTTATGTCTCGCTTTTTGACTACGTCAAGGCGAGACAAAAACCATATCTTTATTAAAGTTTTTTTTTGTATCCCCCTCCCTATCTAATTAAGATTAATAACGTAATAAAATTAATATCATTAAGAAAAAAGGTATGAATGTGTTGAAGATTTTTTTTGGGTAAAATGTTTAAATAAAGAAAAAAAAAATAACATCAATTTACTCAAAATCTTAATCAATAACTTAAGGGGAGTTTATATCTTTTCTGGGGAGATAACTACTAACACTATAATGAATGCAACATCATCATGATAAAGATGGATGTTGTCAGAGGTACAAGAGAAGACTAAAAACATCTTTTTGGCCAATCTGCATTATTTTTTTATTTTTACAATCAATGAACTATTTATTTTCTTTTTAAATCCCAAACTTAATAAAATGTTTGCACAGCAAATTTCAAGTTACCTTCCTCCTGTAAAGCATGACCCATTAGCAGCACCAAATGTAGAAAATACAACAGATAAGGGAATAATAAATGCCATAACACCAAGAACTCTCTGTCCCCATGTCTGAAAGTTAAAAACATAAATTCATTGAGAAAATACAAAAATCTGTTATGGGACATTTTTTATGAAAGTTTCTGTACAAAGAAAAATACAACACGAAAAAAAAGGAGATGTGGGGGCACATTTTCTTCTCTTTTTTTCGTCAGACGATGACATTAAAATATAAAGTTTAATAGAACAGTTGCCTTAAATAAATTTCTGATTTTTTAAAACCAAGTGACAGTAAATTTGTGTAATAGGTTTAACTTACTTTTACGTATCTAATAAATTCCATCAGTACATATTTAAAATAAAATGCTCCAGGGCGCAGCTTGATACGACCGCAGAGGTCGAACCCTGAACAGTTGGGGCAAGTATGGACACAACATTCAAGCTTGATACAGCTCTGAATTTGGATTGTGATTAAATATTTGACACAGCATAGGTTTCTGACACAGAATGAATGTGGTCTAAGAACTTAAAATTTTTAAATTGGACATTCACCTATTATGGTCCAATATCCAAAATCTAAATACATGGTTAGATTCAGCATATCAAAGAACCCTAAGAGTTCAATTTTGATGAAATCAAACAAAGTTTAATTTTGGACCCTTTTGACCTCAATGTGGACAAAGTTGATAACGGGCCCAAATATCAAAAATCTAAATACATGGTAAGATTCATCATATCAAAGAACCCCATATATTCAATTTTTGTTGAAATCAAACAAAGTTTAATTTTGGACCCTTTTGACCTCAATGTGGACAAAGTTGATAACGGGCCCAAAATCAAAAATCTAAATACATGGTTAGATTCAGCATATCAAAGAACCCCATATATTCAATTTTGTTGAAATCAAACAAAGTTTAATTTTGGACCCGATTTGGACCAACTTGAAAACTGGGCCCATAATCAAAAATTTAAAGACATGTTTAGATTCAGCATATCAAAGAACCCTAAGAATTCAATTTTGTTAAAATCAAATTAAGTTTAATTTTGGACCCTTTGGACCTTAATGTAGACCAATTTGAAAACAGGACCAAAAATTAAGAATCTAAATACATGGTTAGATTCAGCATATCAAAGAACCCCATATATTCAATTTTTGTTGAAATCAAACAAAGTTTAATTTTGGACCCCAATTTGGACCAACTTGAAAACTGGGCCCATAATCAAAAATCTAAATACATGATTAGATTCAGCATATCAAAGAACCCTAAGAATTCAATTTTGTTAAAATCAAACTAAGTTTAATTTTGGACCCTTTGGACCTTAATGTAGACCAATTTGAAAATGGGACCAAACATTAAGAATCTAAATACACGGTTAGATTTGGCATATCAAAGAACCCCAATAATTCAATTTTAATGAAATCAAACAAAGTTTAATTTTGGACCCTTTTGACCTCAATGTGGACCAATTTAAAACGGGCCCAAAATCCAAAAACTTAATACACGGTTAGATTCAGCATATTAAAGAACCCCAAGAATTCAAGAATAAAACCCCATTGAAATTGGTCAAGAAATAAGCAATTTATACAAAGTATCTTCTTTTGCACAATACTGTGCAATTGAATATTTCTTGCAATTGCGCAATACTGTGCAATTGAATATTTCTTGCTATTGTGCAATACTGTACAATTGACAATTTCTTCCTATTGTGCAATATTGTGCTATTGGATATTTCTTGCTATTGCGCAATACTGTGCAATTGAAGATTTCTTGCTATTGTGCAATACTGTGCAATTGAAAATTTCTTGCTATTGCACAATACTTATTATATAATAATTTACACATCCTGTTTGGTGTGTATCTCCTGCCATATCATTATTATTTGCTTTTAAATATAAATCAGAAATAACCAACTTAAAATGGAAAATTTTAAAGAAAAAAAATGAAAAAAGGAAGAAAAGGAACTCCCCAATTTTTGAACCCCTTATGATTCATCACCCCAAACTCAATCCCAGCCTTCAATGAGGTATGGTACCTTGCAGTACAATTTCAGAGATCCATACACTTAAACACAAGTTATTGTCTGGAAACTAGAAAATGCTTATTTTGGCCCCTTTTGGCCCCTAATTCCTAAACGTTTAGGGCAATTACCCCAAACCCAATTCCAGCTTTCCTTTGTGATATGGAACCTTGTAGTACAATTTCAGAAAGATCCATACACTTACACACAAGTTATTGTCCTGAAACTAGAAAAATGCTTATTTTTGCCCTTTTTGGCCCCTAATTCCTAAAATTTTGAGGCAATTACCCCAAAATCAATCCCAGCATTCCTTTGTGATATGGAACCTTGTGGTACAATGTCAGAGAGATCCATACACTTACACACAAGTTATTGTCTGGAAGTTACAAAATGCTTATTTTGGCCCTTTTGGCCCCTAATTCCTTAACTGTTGGTACCATAACCCCAAAATCAATCCCAACCTTCCTTTTGTGGTATTGAACCTTATGGTAAAATTTCCTAGAGATCCATTTACTTAAACTAAAGTTAGAGTGCGAAAACCAATGTGTCTTCGGACGACGACGACGACGCCGCCAACGTCATACCAATATACGACCACAAAAATTTTTGCGGTCGTATAATAAACTAAATGATGGAAAACGCTTTACAACTAGATTATTGGAAAGATTAAAGTTGTTACAAATGAATAATCATCCCTTTATTTCACCTTCAGGTAAATTTGTTATGTTTTGGTTCATTGGTCTGTTTAAATTCAGGTAAATTTGTAATGTTTTGGTTCATTGGTCTGTTTTAATTCAGGTAAATTTGTTATGGTTCAGTTCATTGGTCTGTTTAAATTCAGGTAAATTTGTTATGTTTTGGTTCATTGGTCTGTTTAAATTCAGGGAAATGTGTTATGTATTAGTTCATTAGTCCTTTAGACAAATCTTGTTCCTTTTTAGTTGCAAGTATTTTGTAGTCATATTGTCATTTAGTCTCATTTTTGAAAAGACAATGTCAAATAAGTAAAGTAGATCTTGTTACTAGAATTTTCTCTTCCATAGTTTATGCAGAACTTTAAGACATCTTACAGCTATTAGTAAGCCATATCACAGATGATCCCGTAAATGTTTGACTCCAAAAGAGAAAACGACTGACACTTCAAAGCAAAATTGATTTTTGTGAGGTCAATAGTTCAAGTGTCAAAGATTCCACAAAAACGATAAGGACATTGTGATAATTTTTTTTTCTTACCATTCATATAAGAATTAAATTGTTCAAAAAAGTTTTCAACTTTTGCCTTAAAAATTCTGTTGAAATGGTTAACAAATATGTAATATAAACTACTGTTATAACTTACAGAAACTTTTATTGCCTTACCGTAGCAACTGCACTTGCAGACAATAATTCTGCTGGTGACAATACTGTTAGATATGATACATTGGTGAGTATATAACATACAGTGACTAGAGGTATACCAATCATTATGGCTCGAGGTAGATTTCTATAAAAATATATAAATGTAGTATATAATAAATCATAGTGTATTAAACATAAGGGTAAAATGTGAAGTAATTGTCTGTGAAGCAACAACATACCAGGGACACCATAAGAAAGTAAACTTTTATAAAGTAAGTCATTTAGGCTTTCAACAAGAAACAGTCCAATCTTTATTTTAAGACAGAACAATTTAGTCAGGGCTGTTCAGGAAAAAGCTACCAAGAAGTCTTCTCAGACAGTTTCATGTAAATTTCTATGTGTGGTTGGGTCTACGATATAACTTATGTTGACAATATGGTGAAATATTCTATTAGTGGTAGTGCCTTCAAAACCACAATGTGCTTTTTCCTGGTCCTACTCTCAAGAGGTCATTTTTATTTTGATCTAATCATAAGTTGCTATATTCATCAGATGCTTAAACCAAATTGCTGAAGTGGAAATCAAGTAAATTTGACACTATTTTACCTAAACCCCTAATTGAATTTAAAAGTTATAAGAAAATTGTTTTTGGGAGTAAAACTAGACTACTAAAATGCTGTTTTTCTTACTAAAACTTTTGAAAGGCCCAATGGAATATGTGGCAATAACTATTGCTTTTCATCAATTTTACAATACAGGAATTTGATCCATGAAAAAAAATGTTTTGTTTACAGGAACTTTCATAAATTACAAGCAAAAGATGTTTCCTATTTATTTCACCATCTTTTGGGATATAAATGAAGTCCAATTATCTACTGAAATGTAAAGGGTCGATGGACTTTTGAGGTACATTTGCTAACAGTATAGTCAGGAATGCTGATTCGTCCTATTTCCACCCCTAAATGGCATTAAAAAGGTTTCAATTTATGAGCTGAAAATTCAAATCAAAATACATTGAACTGTAAAAAGTTCTTACACATAACTTACTTGTAAGGATCCTTTAATTCTTCTGTGACGTAATTCAAATTATTCCTACAAAAAAGACAGTAATTTAAACACTTTAGCATATTCAAAAAACATATAATTTATTCAAATAACATACAATTTATTCAAATAACATATAAGTGTTTGTCATAAACAAAATTTAAAATATACTTCAAAGTAATCTGCCCCTTTAATGCATCACAGCTTTCACAGAAGCCTAAGATGATTCCAATATATAATTTGTAGTGTTGTATTAATATCTCTTGTTCATTCATTCAATTTTGATGGCAACAAACAGGAAATGGATAAAATTCTAAAATTGATCCAAAAAAAAAAGAAGTCAAAAGTCTTTTAAGAGCAATAACTCCAATAAGGAGTTGTTTGAAAATTTTGGTACAAATAGAAAATGGGTAGATCTGGACATTCTAAACATTTTGGTACAAATAGAAAATGGGTAGATCTGGACATTCTAAACATTTTGGTACAAATAGAAAATGGGTAGATCTGGACATTCTAAACATTTTGGTACAAATAGAAAATGGGTAGATCTGGACATTCTAAACATTTTGGTACTAATAGAAAATGGGTAGATCTGGACATTCTAAACATTTTGCTTCAGTCATATTTCCCTTATCTTTTATAGTTTTCAAGATATTAGACAAATTAAATGCATTTTACCCTTATGATCTATTTAAGCCATGGTGGCTATGCTTGTTGCTGTAGCTGAATAAGCTAAAAAGTAAAACTGGATATTGGTTTCAGAAAGATTAAAAATTCCAATTGGTACAATTTGATTTAGCACTACTTCCTTTCAGCTTTTTTCAGTGTGTTTTGTGTTTTATTAGGCCAAGAACAATTATCAGCTCTGGATTTATTGCATTTTCCCATTTAAAAGTTAAAACATACCATCCATCATATGCCCAGAGTCCATCGTAAAATGCTAGAGCTATAATAGATGGTGAAGTTTGCGATCCTTCAAACCCTGACTGTAAATACTCTGTTTCACCTAAAAATAAAACAGCTTATTAGATTCAGATGAATATCACATTTCAGTACATTGTCAAAAATCCTACTGTAACATAACATACATGATCATACAATATATGTAGCATTGCATAACTGTACAATTTAAGAAATTAATGCACTTTGAGTTGAAAGACACACTTGCAGACCACAAACATGCATGAAATTTCATCTGACTGCTTAATAATCTTCTAATATCTCATATGATGATGATGGAAGACTGTTTAAAATCCAGCGGCAAATTTAATGCATATTCAGGACTAGAATATGTTAATATAATATGAATATTTACCCTGCTTTGTTCAGACTGACACAATGAATTGGATACATAATGTGCTGGTTCATAAGGTAACAGTCAGCAGGAAGACATGTGTCCCTATGCAGACTCATTATTCTGACACTGAGGTGACCAGTCTTTGTTCTTACTCCTTTATGCCGCGTGCTTAGCAGAGAGGCAGCAAATACCAAATTCAAAGTCTTTGGTTTGAGGCCGCCGGGGTTTGAACTCATGACCTTTTGCACTCAAGGTGTACACTACCACAAGACCACCAAGGAGGTCTTACAAATTTCATACCAAACAGCACCACCATGAGTGATATTTTCATTCTAGGGCTGCCAGACTACCTGTATTGTCAATTTTTGATCTGAAATTTGTTAATTATCCATTTTAACCACAAGTGACATGTCTTTCAATGCCAGTTATTGAAGGACAGCAGACTAGTTAAGTTTTCAAAGAAAACAGCAGTTTTTTGTGTTATACAAATTTCCTGTATTACATCTTATAAAAGTATGAATTATCTATTCTGCCATACTTTGTATGCAGAATAACAAAAGTTCAAAACGACACTGTTATTCTTACCTCTGGCAATCATTACAGCACCTCCCACTACTATAACCACTATAGCTATCAGTTTGGTAATGGTGAAAAAATTCTGTACTTTGGTGGCTAGTTTTACACTATAACAGTTGATAAAGGATATGGTTACTGAAAATAGATCAAAGAAATTGAAATTACTGTTAAAATATTAAACACAACAGTATAAATTTCACCTCAAATGAAAATTTTTGTATTTTTGTAGTATCTCATTAAGTGTTTTCTCTATTAAAGTCAGCATATTTGTTTTCCAAGCACTGCTCTCTTATCAGATACAGTATTTACCAAATGTAGTGCACAGTTTGAAGTTACAGAAAAGTGTAGGAGCTTCTTGGTTTTTTTTGTATCGTTGGTTGACTGTCTCCTTTCATTAAAGTTTTTAGCTTTTGACTTCTGACATATCATGAAATTGAGAATGGAGTTTGTGTTTTTCAGTCATGTTTGATCTAATTACAAAATTTGATATACAGTTCTCTATTTCTTTGAAAACTAATTCCTTAAAATTTTCCTACAGTAGGTGATCTTAACCTAGAAAACATCCAAAGTTTTTTTACGAGTTTATAAAAATATATTGAAGAACCTACACTTTGTCTCTAAAGAAAGGAGAAGGTATGATAAGGCATCTTTTTTGGCACTTTGAATTAGAAACTAAAAAGGTATTATAAATCTGTCAAATAACCTTATTGTGTCAGATATCAGTACATAAATCTGTATTTTTGAATTTTGTCTTACATAATTGCGTGATGGCTTCAGTATCTTTCATTTTCTGAAAAACTGCAAAAACAGTGCAAATAGCCTTATTTAGAGGTCTGGCCATTAATATTCGAATATGAGCACAATCATTTCTTTCCCAAAAAGATTTTTTGCTACAGGATGTCTTAAACAAAGATGTTATTGTGAATAAAATCTCCTTTTAGGTAGGGCTGGGGCTCGTCTTTAATTTCACCCAAAACTTTGGGTAAAATGGTAATTCTAAATCAAATTTGTTAACTATTACACAGACATAACGTCATAATGACAGCACACCTGACTGAATTCCCCATATCATAACATTCTATTCATTACGGTAGATCAGATGTCTTCTGTCATCTTGGATTTTAAATAGCAGAAAAATATTCAATCTAGATTTTTAATGAAAGATACAAATTTTGAAAGAAGATGCAATTCATTTGTAAGACTTCTCATCTAAATAAAAAAATGTATGTTTTTAACGGATCATTTTGGCTGCTTTTTCAAGTATAGAATATTTTTTGCATGATTCAATTTTTTTTTCAGCTTAGCCAAATATAAGGGGAGATGACTCAGATAACCTAACTTTTATAAAGGAATTTTTTGTACATTTTCCTATTTTGTTTTGTGACAAGAAGTCCTGTGACCCTAATTTTAATTTTTATTTTCTGAAAGCACATTATAAGATCCATCTTCTCATATTTCATCTCAAATTCTATCAATTAATTTTCTTTCTATTCACACAAAATTGGTTTTCCATGTATAATCTATACAAAACATGACAATTTTACACAACCTGTATCTTGAAAAAAGATTCAGTGACCCATCCTCTTATTATATTTTTGAACAAGCATTCTGTGAGTATTGCATGGCAATACATAGTCCCCTACTGGTCACAAATTCATTGTAATGGAACGAAATTCTAACTTGATCTATAACTTGTCATGGTGTTAACTACATAAAAATATCAGGTCAAAATCTTCAAGCATGACGAAAAAAACTGTTGAAAACTGATTATTTAAGTGAATTTTCTATGTCGAAAGACCATAACTCTGCACAAAATTATCAGACTGGAACAAAATTCCAACTTAATCTGTAACTTGTCATGATAAAATTATATACTAATTATCAAATCAATATCTTCAAGAATGACAAACAAACCTACCACTAAATTCTTCAAACAATTTACCAAAGAAAAGGAAAAAATTCCAAAATGTCATTTTGTCTTTTAAAAAATGAGTTATTTCCTTTTGAACAGAAATCTACTAATTAATAAGTATTTCATCAAAAATTTAATTCTAGGGAAAGGGCTTTAACTGAACAAAGAGAAAAGCTAAAATCGTGAAAATTGAACTTGACCTGTAACTTGTCATGATAAATCAATAAACCCAATATCAAGGATTTGTATAGTAAGACTATACAAATCCTTGCAAATATCAAATCAATATCTTCAAGCATGAAGAAAAAAATCTGGAAAACTGATTTGCCGGACGGACGGAAAGACAGACAGACGGATGGAGTGCAAACCTAAAGCCCCCTTCGACTTCATCGGTAGGGGACTAAAAAGTCAACTAAAAAGGCATGATATAAACTACACTTTGGCAAAGTATTAAAAAATTCTATCGTTTTTAATTTAGATCCCCCATCTACCTTAATCAATAAAATCAACATTTTTTTGACAAGCGAAAAATTAAACTATTTATTGCAGTTTTAGGGGCCATACAATAGATCTTAAACCTCCTCCTTTCTTCTTTATTTTTTCTTGTTAGATTTTTAAACTCTGGAGTCTCCCATAGATTGTCAGGCTTGTCCATACCTTATATAATTAATCTCAATAACTCTAATTTCTGTTGCAACCAGCTTTCAAGGGAGGCTGAAATTCAGACCAACTCTACCCAATCTTTGAACTTACACAAGCATACAATTGATACTAATTTAACTGCTGTGCTTGATGGTCCACAGGGGAAAAATGGCTCTACAGCATACAGTCCAAAACTCATAGCAACTACCCCAAATAAAGCTGGTTTCAATATTAAGACTGAGGTCCAGGCAAATAAAAAGGCTGGTACTGGTCCAAGGTTCTTGTGGAGTGGTCCAAATGCATCTTTCAGGTATGCATATTCAGCACCAGATTTAGTGATCATTGTACCAAGTTCAGCATATGACAGAGCACCTAAAATAGAAAAAGTGTTTTTGATAATTTGATTTAAACATATACATACTTGTCAGTGATTTATAGAATTTGGTTTGCAGCATTCACCAATTTTGAATTTGAAGTGAATTTTTTCGTTAACATCTTCAATTTTTCATAAGAATTTATGAGATTTTGCAATAAAGTTTTTCAAAACCACCATCTTTAAAATGTGACATTAATTCAGAGCTTCTTTGAAATAGTGCATTTTAATATTTAACTTGAAGCATTTTTGTTAGGTGCAGGCTTGACCAGAAATAAGTGCTTGTGATAATCAAATATTCCAATGTGAAAGTAAGTATATAGCTTTAAAAATTAAAAGTGAAAGTAGACATCCAGCTATTAGTGTCATACCAACATTTTAGATATTTTGGCCAGGGATTATTGTTAACAGTTTATAAATATGAATATGTTACATAGTGCGATGAACAGATCAGAAAAAGTGGGCTGCTCCATTATTTTCCATGTGCGGAGGGCAATATGGCACTCAAAAGTGAAATTGACAAAATGTGTGCCAAAGGTGCAGTGACATGTATGTCTCTCCCCAAATAAGAAGGCAGTAGACGGCTACCTCCAGGAGGACAATATGTCACTACTTTTTAAACAAACATGGCAGCCAGTAAATCACACATGATGTGTAATTGTATACACATTTAGTTTAATGAATTTTACTTAAATCATAAGTTTTGAAATGATACTTGTACATTATCAATTTTCTACAACTTTACAACTCATTTTTTTTTCAAAATCATTCATATTTAGATATGAATTGAATTTAAACCTCATTTTGATAAACAGTTTATTTCAATTGTTTTTGAAAGGAAATTTTCTTTAATAGCAACTGCAATTTAAACTACATGTATATGTTTATGGTAAAGTATTACATAAAATATGATGTGGTCTGGAGTAAAAAAATGTTTAAAAAAAGCAAAACTAGGAATCATTAAATTTGTTAAGAGTATAAGCTTTAAATTGAAAATAAAATGAAGTATTGAAGTTTGTGTACAAGTTATATAATTATTTCCATCAATCTTAAATCTTTAAGAAATATTAAACAAAAATTGTACAAGTGTGAACTGGCTGTTTGACATCCCAACAATGTCTCTCCACAAAAATGGAGGGCAGGGTGGAATGATCAACAATCTGTTATAATTTACAGTTTTAGGGTCCCTATCATTATATGCCATGTATGTCTCTCCGTATTAGGTAGTTTGGAATAGCCCTAACCTGGAATAAGAATTCATTTATCATTAAACGATGATTTTCTATAATATAACATCTGCTTCCACTGCCTTGACTCTTCTCCAACATGTGGACTGTTCCTCAAAGATCGCCAAGGAGGGCAAACTGGCATGTTTAAAAGTATCAAATCAATATAAAGATGGGACCATTGGGCTCTGTTTTAGGTGGCATTTTTGTCTCTCCAATAATTCCAGGAGGGCTAAATGCCGACCCATATCCTAACAGCCAAATATTGGGCTGGGGATAAAGACCATATGCCAGAATTGTCTCTCCAAGATCTGTTTGGAGGGCGAACTGGCAACATCACCTAACAACACAGCAGCGCCACGTGTCTCTCCAAGAGATATCAGGAGGGCAAGATGGCACTCTGTTTCTTCAACTACCTAATACATTTGAAGGACAAAAATTGTCATTTATTAAAATTTATGATATGATATCAATAATCTGCCAAATTCATAGTTTCCTATAATTTTTCATATCCCTACTTCAAAAATTATGTAATTTACTTATTTTTCTGCAACTAAAAAAAGTGGGAAATAAAAAAGGCAAAACAAATTAGAAGTAATGCCCTCTTTATCCCAGTAAAATCTAAGAAAATAACAAAATCTGTCCTTCATCACTGAACAATAATAGCAAGATCAGTTATATAGCAACATTGCTGACATAGGCAAAGATAAATAATAAAACATGTAATTAAGTGTGGAGTTTAAAAAGAAAATAAGTTCTTCTCAAAGTAATTTAAGCACTTGTGCACAGGAAAACTGCAAAATATTCTCAGTCAAGGTTAAAACAACATATAAGGAAACAGGATTTTAACATAAAACAAAACATTTTACTTTCAACTGAACCAATTCAACAAATCAAATATAAAAAGTTAAATTTTGTATTTTTCACTTCTCTTTTCCTTCCTTTTTTAAAACATTTGACATATTTTCTATCATTCTTGTGTTTTAGTTAAAAGCCCATTTCACCTAGGATTTCAATGTCTATTTTATCTTGTATCATCACCAATGAAACCATTATGTCTAATAATTTTCTTTCTGGTTTTACTGCCAAAATATCATATTTTTTATGTATCTAAATCAATAAAGATTAAAATTCTTTCTGCACATTATCAGATCATTTTCAATTTTAATCACATGTACACTAACAATTTGTTACATTCAACTAACAAAGAGATAAAAGTTAGTTTCAAATAGTCAATCTGCTGACAAACAAGTACTGTATTAACCCAAGAGTTAAGAGATATACATGGGGTATTAAAACTGATGAGCAATCTGCTAAAAGTTGTATGGCTAAGAACTAAATCCTATATGTGCAAGTTCACCCTCTAAATAAAACACTGGGTAAGGAAAAACAATCTGTTGTTCGGCACCCAGAAAGACAAATCTGCATGCAAAGTTACTAATCTTGCTATTGTTGTTGCATAATATGTAAGAAAGGGGAGACAACTCTATTACAGGATAAATTCCATAAAGAAGGACCAAGGGGAGGTAATTTTGAGTAAAACTGTCACCGTGACCAAAATGGTGACTTTTATTTTCTTAAGAGATTTAGATGGCTATGCCATGTTTGTCTCTCCAATGAGATGGTTTTGGAACAGTCCCCTTTTCCTGAAAGAAAGGGAACTGCTGAGATAATTATTGACCTAACTGATTCAGGTTTCAAGTGCCCCCATGAGTTCATGCAAGCTGTTACAATTTTAGATATTATACAGCAGGATACTCAATATTATATGTAAGTTCTACTACGAATGAGTACAAACTGTATCCTACAGTAAGCCACCATGTGCATACATTTTGTTCTATTCTACCACCCCTGAATCAGTTTCTGCACAAATAATAAAATAAACTTGTGACAGCTCTTGGAGTTGTCGTCTGCAACTGGCTCCAGCTGTCCTACTTACATCTGGAAAATCAGGTGATTTCCTGGAGACAGCCAATCATCAGCCACCTGTGTGCAAGAAAATATAATCAACAACAAATTTTAGGCGGGGAGACTTAAGTTGTCTCCCCTTAACAAACAATCAATAGAACAACATATTTCAATAAAGAAGTAAAATGATTTTTGTCTAAATTTTCTAGAACCAAAATCCCTGAACACTGAATGATATGAAACAAATATTTATAGATGTATTGCTTTCACAAAATCCCAAACATCCCCACTCCCTCATAAAAATGAAGTCTTGATGTTTGACAGATGAAAAATCAATAATACCCATACCATATCAATTTCAAATATTGAAAAATATTATCAATCTCAAACTAATCATAAATTCACTGATTTTAAAATAGTTCAAATAATGTTTATGACAAAACTGCTTCCAAAATAAATTTCTTTATAATCACAAATTTTCTTTTTATCTATTTTTTGCAATAAAAATAAATGAATTTGTGGGAAGTTAAGTAATTAATCCAAGTGCCACATGTTACAAAAATACAGATATCAATTGAAACATTTACATGCCTCAATATACAAATGTTTAACCTCATTACCCGTACATCAAAAAAACAACAATAAAATTCTTAGATGTATATATGCAATTGAATCTACATACAAAAGAAACAATAAAACCAACAAAATAATCAAACCTGGTCTAATCACTTCAACACGTCTTTTCCCTCTTGGGACACTACAAACTTATTTCAATATAAACTATTTCCCAATAAAAAATATTGCTACATACGAAAGCAGCATGATAGTATACAGAGTAGAGAAACAAATTTTGATGCTTTTACCTATGAAATAATTAAGAACTGAAGTCAACAAGAATGACAATTTTTGTAGCACATAAAAGGACTGGTTACAGGCTATATTACTCATGAACAAGGGAGACAACCCTGATTAAGATAGTGAAATAATCCCATTGCTGCAGAAACCCCTCCTCCAAGACCTATCTACAAAAACTAAAAGTATGTTACGGTGAAACAGGTGTTTTTCCAGGAATTAACCTTATATTTACACACATGTCACCTGTCAGTACACAACTTTGCTTTAAACATCTGATATTTTTGTAAATAGTTCTGAACAGAATTATCCACTTTCAAAAAAACTGGTAAACACCTGAATTGTTTTACATTGTAAGTTCAGAATAAAAGTATCTTCAACAAACTTTTGTTATATTTTTCACATATATATTGCCTTGTGAACTGATATTTGGAAGGGGGATACAGCCTGATGAAAGTTTTGTTACCATTTGGAAATTAGTGAATGAAAATAATGCCAAATAAATTTTGTGTGTCTGAAGCACTTTCCTGGATTAACCTTCATTAAGAACCCTCAAACTGCAACATTTGAAAGCCATAGAATATATTTATTTGATAATAATCCAGTATAAAAATAACCTCAAGAAAACAGAATTTAACATCCAAATTCCCCCTTTTATCATTATTAATCTGTCTGTTTGATATTTAAAGGAAATGTACTTAAACATTTAAATAATATGTATATCAAAATTAACTGGATAATATATCTATATGCTGATCAACAGACATTCCACCATATATGAACTTAATATATTCATAAATAAATACTGAGAATGTAATAAATTCATAATCGATCAAAACATATACAACAGCTGCAAAAACATTAAAAATACATGTACTAATTTGAGAAAACTTTTCAAATAGATGTATAGAATAAGCATGAAGAACTCATAATCAATGAATAATGTTGTAAAACCATTTTTTAAAAGGATATTTTTAATATATTTGATGTTTGTTAAAATCTTTCACTTTAAATTTTAAAGCAAGAAGAAGCTAAAAGCCTGTATGACACTGAACAATTTCTAGCCATAGATATCCATCCAAATATGAATTATAAAAATATTTTTGAAGTCTCTATTGATTCATAAAGTAAATTATGAATATCAGTGAAGGTTAACTTAAGTATTAATCAAATTTTCTATAAAGATTTTTTTTTTTTTAAATTCAATTCCAATCCATTCAACGTTTTTTGTGTTGTGTTCTTTTTTCTTACTGAATCACTTGCCAAATAAACAATATATACTAATATTTATTTTCATGATTCAATTTGGATATAAACAAAATGGTTTTTTCCAATTCGTCTTTATGCAAATGAAAATGGTAAAAATGATTGACGATTCTTTGAAGTTATGTGCAAACAATTTTATTTTTGTAATTGAATGATACAAACCAAGCATTGGTGTAGTTAAACATTTCAAACTCACACACTATTAATTCTTTTAACAGTATAACAATATCAGAATAAACAAATGCATTTTAACTCTTAACAAAATATTTAGTCTGAATCACCATAGCTCTTTTTCTGACTCACTAGATACCTTACATTACCATGACCAAAGCATGTATTAAAAAGCTCTTGGACCACCATGCAATCTCAAGACTTCCTATTTGTGTCTTGAAAACTACATTTGACTATTTTAAAACATAAGTTTTGCAGTGAAACGCTATAATTTCAATTCTTTTCATTCAATTCTATGTGAGGGTCTCAGCGAAGCATTACACTACATGTACTTGTAATCAATTCCATAAGCATACATGCCTGTTTATTTGTTTTTGTTTTGTGCTTTTTTCCCCTGATTAATAAGATAGAAAATTGTTTTGTAAAGCCTGAAGGCTAAATAATTTGTTTCCATTATATACAAAACTCCTGTTACAGAACAGCAGCCCTCAAACCTAGACCTTCCTTAGAAGCTCTTGACCAATCTCACCAGAATTCTTTCAAAAGTACCTCAAATCTGTATAAATGGTTGAATTTTGTTCACTTTTTTCCTACAAAGCAGTAATCAATAAGCATTAAAGAATTCCGTTTTGTTTGGTAAGTGAGGGAAAAGAGAAGCCAACAAGTTATATACCTACCCATAAGAGCTAGGACACCACATCCTAGCCACACCACAAAACTCAAACCCACCGATCCTGTGCTCATTAATACACCTTTGGGTGAAATAAATATTCCTGAACCTGCAAAAAGAAATTAACACAATTAACTTTCTTCTAGGCTAGACTGAAACATCATTTTTTAGGACATTTTTCTAAATTGTATTAACTACATATGGGGGAACCAAAAAAGCAAGAATTTGAACAAAAAAAAAAAACCAAAGAAAGACAGAGACAAAAATACAAAATTTATTGTTTTGGGCAAACACATATCTATATAAAAATACACAGCAATAGAAAGCCCCCACCTAAGCCCTTCTTAACTGAAGTCCTAAATCTTGACCAGAACTAAATGTAAAGCTAAAGTCAGATAAGCTTTTTTTGAAAGCTAATACTTAATTTTGATTAGTATTGAATGATTTTGACAAGGTTCATTACAATACACATTGTCAGGCGTCAGGATGTCAAAAATAGTTCAGTATTTGATGTTGACAGGGTTCTGTCTAGGTAGTATAAATTTCAATGTGCAAAATACAACAGGACTATGAAATAAGTTTGGTTAAGTCTGGGTTTGATTTTTCACTGTGTTATTATGGTTTACAATATGTTACCTATCATTGTTCCTACAATTAATGCTACTCCAGACATGAGTCCCATTCTTTTCTTCAGAGCCACACATTTGTCTTTTTCTTGGTCGATTAAAACACTGTTGTTATTTACTGCATCTTTCACATCCCCAATAACACCATTTGATAACCCATTTAATCCTGCAAAACTTTCAAATAACTTTTTGGTATCATCTTTGCTAAAATCTGCCATGTCTTGATTATTTGCTGAAAAATAAATAAACTTGTCACAGATAAAAGCTCCTAACACTCACTTCTCCAAGGAAATAACTGGTAATGTAAAACCTCTGCTGCAATTATATTTTGTAACAGCTGTAAACCTAACTAATACCATTGTAACAAGTTTCACTTTTTTAACATTTTATGCGAAATATGTATTGATTTTTCAGTAAATTATGCTCATTTACACAAGATAAATATCAATTTATATGTTTACTTTGAAAACCAATTTGACCCCTGTTTGCATTTTCAAAGCCTCCAGTTTCAAAAACTAAAGCATGCTGGGTGTCATTTTCAAAAACTTTAGGTTAAACATGATTGGTCAACAATGTCAAATACAAATGTAATGTCATCATGTACTGTTATTCTTATTCTTATTCTGGTGTAAAGGTGTACTGTTATTTTCATTCTGGTGTACAAACAAAGAAGTCTATTAGCATGATTAGGTTTTGAAATGAGTAAGTTGTTACTGGCTTTGTTACTACATGTACTAAATAATACTGCACAAGTCTTTATTAAATAAATCTCTCAAATATAATGTTCAAGACATAAAATGAAGAACCTCAATGTAAAAATTGACATCTGAAGCAAAGCAGTGGTTTACAGTTTAGATATAAAGAAGAAAAAATCTTCCCACGGTGTTGGAAAAATATCTACATTAGTCAAATGTAAACTAAAGAAATAATATTTAAAAAAATTATTGTGTTATCTTATGACTATTATACTAGTCCTATATATAAAGCAAAATCAAGGATGAAACACTTTTGATCTCCGATTGTTCATTGATAAGACAGCAAACAAAAAAGAAACAAAAAGAAAACTAGAGGTCAACATACAGCTTTCAGAGAAAGACAAATGTCTTTGCAATATGTCCCTTAATCGTCCTGAGTCTAAAATAGTTGTGAATAAATATAACAGTGACTTCCCAAGATCTACCTTCTCTCAATGACAACATTAAAATAAAACTAAAGACAACCAATGACAAAGTTCCTGACTTTTGATGGCTATTGATGGTAGCACCATTTACCCAAAAAGTATAATTCAATATGAGCAAACCAATAAGAATATATTATCTCAAGATGTCTTAAAAATAAAGCATCAATGGTGGAATTAAGATTTATATTCAGGCAGTTCAAACAAATTAGGAAAGCACTTGTCTCCAGATGCCTACAATAACATAACTGAACGGATCAACAGTGCCATTAAGGCATTCCTGTGAAATCTCTTTTACCAAATCAACATAATAACAAACCGAATTCTTCCAACAAATCAATCTCTGTGAGACAAAAATATTATCAGCCTGTGTAATCATTGAAATTATTGGCTTCAGGAAAATATCAATAAACATTACTTACTTTCTACATGTTCTATAAAGACTGCTATTTTTAACTTTATATTGCAAATTCAAAAATTAAAGCCACATTTTTTATTCCTGTGAATAATGAGACTAGGTGGTTATCACAATAATAAGGATTCACATTCTGATACCTTTTCCTGAAATCGCAATAATTAATCTCAAATTTTTGTTCGTAATAATAAATGCATCCAATAATTTCTGAATTTACAGTATATGCCTACCTGTTTATTATGGATACAATTCTAGTTTGATGATAAAACGCAGACAATCTTATAATTTATACTTTATAAAACATCTGATTTTATGGTCTAGTAATTTAGAAAAAAGTAATGTAGGAGTATGTTGGGTGTAATGACACAGTTTTTGATACCTTAATGCATTAAATCTCAGATGGGTCCTTTAATAGTACCAAAAAAGGTAAAAAACATATAAATTTTAAGCAAAATTGTTAGAGGTGACTATATATTTCCTCAGATAGAATTTTCTTATACTTTGTCAAAATGGAGATTTTGCCATACTTTTTTTGTGAATAAAAAGAAATCTATGAGATAGAATTTTGAAATAAAATATGAGAAGATAGGTTTTATAATATGCAACAAGAAAATAAAAAGAAAAAATAGTGTCACCGAACATGTTTTCTTGCTACAAGTAAAAAATGAAAATTTTACTATCATTCCAGTATAAATATTTTACATGTACTATATGAGTTATCTCCCCTTATATGACTAAGTTGAAAAATTGAATCGAACAAATTTGTTAAAACAGTCTATTTAATGCAATAAATCACTTATTTTTCTTTATCTAAACAAACAGTCTTACACATTAATTGCCAATCTGTCTAAATATTTGCAGATTTAAGCAAAGAACTAGACCGATTGTGTACTACTATTTTACAATCCAAGATGGCGGTATACAGTTAATCTACTTCAACTAACATTCTTGTTATCTCTTCATTTCTACTTTCTCCTCAAACAATACAGCAGAAGTGGATAAGGGGAAGAATAAATCCATTGTAATATGTATTCCTATGTGAAAATTTTCTTTATTAGAAAAAAGGTATATATATTCTGGATGATATATTAGCCCAAAGTTTGTCAATTTCAGGGTTCACCACAGAATGAAAATCAAGGGTGGGGGAGAAATTTCATCAAATCAGAGATTTTGTGTTGCGTTGTCGAATCGATTCCTTGTGCATAAATTACATGCCTTACATGTATTTGTCATATATATAGCTAATTTGGAAAAAGTGTCACACAGATTTTGTAGTTGGTCCTATTAGTGGTCACCACACTTGTAGGAACATATTAGACAGGGAGAGTATACACCTGATGTGGCTTCCCAGATTGCAGGAATGGTAAAAGGTCTAAAAGATAAAAAAAAATAATAATAAAAATATATTCAGTCACATAATTTCAGTCATTTCAACCAAATTAAGCCTATCTAGCAGTTTATAAAATCATATGTGTTATGTAGAATTTTATTAAATTAACTCCCTCTATTCCAATACAATTCAGTAAAGGAATTATATATCCAGTTTTACTCTAACTGTCTAAAATGACCAGACAATGTTTGTCTGTTATTTAGGTATTCCCCAGTATTTTCCTGCCAAAAGAGATCATTGTAAAATTGACAGCACACTTATTATATTTAACTGATGAAATAAAATTATTTTATTTCGTCAGCTAAATATAATAAGTGTGCTATCAATTTTAACATCTTTTCTTATAACTTTTCACATGAAAAATTTATTCAATGTACCGTAACTGATTTTTTTTTTTTTTAGTTATTACTGTAATATTTCATATATTTACTCTAGATTGAAGAATGCCCAAGTACTATCTTGGAAACATAAATTTGCTACTTGTGCTTGTACATCAGCTATGTTGGTTAAACATACATGACATATGTGATGATGAAATCACATATTAAGACAATATTGAAATTTCATGATTTTGTGAAATTGAACAAAAGCAAAATCCTTAGGATGTTTGAGCGTCACTGATGAGTCTTGTGTAGACAAAACACATGTCTGGTTTACAAATTTATAAGCATGGTATCTCTGATGAGTTTCCAGGGTGCAGATTTCAATTTAATTTAAAAACAGCAAGTGGAGTTAGTCACTTTAGTTATCCTATATGCGGATGCCTCTCCCACAGTGGCATAAATCATTGATTGATTGATTTTAAGTGTTATTTGAAAACAGCAAGTGGAGTTAGTCACTTTAGTTATCATATATGCGGATGCCCCTCCCACCGTGGCATAAATCATTGATTGATTGATTGGCTATTTCATGGTGGCAGGTTTTTATTGGTGGAGGAAACCTAGGGTGCCCAGAGAGAACCACCGACACCAGAAAAATGGCAATCCTGGTCAATTAAGATTGGACTTCATTTGAGTCTAACTTCACCTGCCACATGCCATGTTGGAACTCACAACCTCAGTGTTGACAGGCTAGTGATACAGTAGACAAACTACTTAGATCACTTGGCCACCAAGGCCCCCTCAGTGTTGACAGGCTAGTGATACAGTAGACAAACTACCCTCAGTGTTGACAGGCTAGTGATACAGTAGACAAACTACTCAGACCACTTGGCCACCAAGGCCCCCTCAGTGTTGACAGGCTAGTGATACAGTAGACAAACTACTCAGACCACTTGGCCACCAAGGCCCCCTCAGTGTTGACAGGCTAGTGATACAGTAGACAAACTACTTAGACCACTTGGCCACCAAGGCCCCCTCAGTGTTGACAGGCTAGTGATACAGTAGACAAACTACTCAGACCACTTGGCCACCAAGGCCCCCTCAGTGTTGACAGGCTAGTGATACAGTAGACAAACTACTCAGACCACTTGGCCACCAATACAAACCAAGCATTGGTGTAGTTAAACATTTCAAACTCACACACTATTAATTCTTTTAACAGTATAACAATATCAGAATAAACAAATGCATTTTAACTCTTAACAAAATATTTAGTCTGAATCACCATAGCTCTTTTTCTGACTCACTAGATACCTTACATTACCATGACCAAAGCATGTATTAAAAAGCTCTTGGACCACCATGCAATCTCAAGACTTCCTATTTGTGTCTTGAAAACTACATTTGACTATTTTAAAACATAAGTTTTGCAGTGAAACGCTATAATTTCAATTCTTTTCATTCAATTCTATGTGAGGGTCTCAGCGAAGCATTACACTACATGTACTTGTAATCAATTCCATAAGCATACATGCCTGTTTATTTGTTTTTGTTTTGTGCTTTTTTCCCCTGATTAATAAGATAGAAAATTGTTTTGTAAAGCCTGAAGGCTAAATAATTTGTTTCCATTATATACAAAACTCCTGTTACAGAACAGCAGCCCTCAAACCTAGACCTTCCTTAGAAGCTCTTGACCAATCTCACCAGAATTCTTTCAAAAGTACCTCAAATCTGTATAAATGGTTGAATTTTGTTCACTTTTTCCTACAAAGCAGTAATCAATAAGCATTAAAGAATTCCGTTTTGTTTGGTAAGTGAGGAAAAGAGAAGCCAACAAGTTATATACCTACCCATAAGAGCTAGGACACCACATCCTAGCCACACCACAAAACTCAAACCCACCGATCCTGTGCTCATTAATACACCTTTGGGTGAAATAAATATTCCTGAACCTGCAAACAGAAATTAACACAATTAACTTTCTTCTAGGCTACACTGAAACATCATTTTTTAGGACATTTTTCTAAATTGTATTAACTACATATGGGGGAACCAAAAAAGCAAGAATCTGAACAAAAAAAAAAAACCAAAGAAAGACAGAGACAAAAATACAAAATTTATTGTTTTGGGCAAACACATATCTATATAAAAATACACAGCAATAGAAAGCCCCCACCTAAGCCCTTCTTAACTGAAGTCCTAAATCTTGACCAGAACTAAAGGTAAAGCTAAAGTCAGATAAGCTTTTTTGAAAGCTAATACTTAATTTTGATTAGTATTGAATGATTTTGACAAGGTTCATTACAATACACATTGTAAGGCATCAGGATGTCAAAAATAGTTCAGTATTTGATGTTGACAGGGTTCTGTCTAGGTAGTATAAATTTCAATGTGCAAAATACAACAGGACTATGAAATAAGTTTGGTTAAGTCTGGGTTTGATTTTTCACTGTGTTATTATGGTTTACAATATGTTACCTATCATTGTTCCTACAATTAATGCTACTCCAGACATGAGTCCCATTCTTTTCTTCAGAGCCACACATTTGTCTTTTTCTTGGTCGATTAAAACACTGTTGTTATTTACTGCATCTTTCACATCCCCAATAACACCATTTGATAACCCATTTAATCCTGCAAAACTTTCAAATAACTTTTTGGTATCATCTTTGCTAAAATCTGCCATGTCTTGATTATTTGCTGAAAAATAAATAAACTTGTCACAGATAAAAGCTCCTAACACTCACTTCTCCAAGGAAATAACTGGTAATGTAAAACCTCTGCTGCAATTATATTTCGTAACAGCTGTAAACCTAACTAATACCATTGTAACAAGTTTCACTTTTTTAACATTTTTATGCGAAATATGTATTGATTTTTTCAGTAAATTATCCTCATTTACAAAAGATAAATGTCAATTTATATGTTTACTTCTGAAAACCAATTTGACCCCTGTTTGCATTTTCAAAGCCTCCAGTTTCAAAAACTAAAGCATGCTGGGTGTCATTTTCAAAAACTTTAGGTTAAGCATGATTGGTCAACAATGTCAAATACAAATGTAATGTCATCATGTACTGTTATTCTTATTCTTATTCTGGTGTAAAGGTGTACTGTTATTTTCATTCTGGTGTACAAACAAAGAAGTCTATTAGCATGATTAGGTTTTGAAATGAGTAAGTTGTTACTGGCTTTGTTACTACATGTACTAAATAATACTGAACAAGTCTTTATTAAATAAATCTCTCAAATATAATGTTCAAGACATAAAATGAAGAACCTCAATGTAAAATTGACATCTGAAGCAAAGCAGTGGTTTACAGTCTAGATATAAAGAAGAAAAATCTCCCACGGTGTTTGAAAAATATCTACATTAGTCAAATGTAAACTAAAGAAATAATATTTAAAAAATTATTGTGTTATCTTATGACTATTATACTAGTCCTATATATAAAGCAAAATAATCAAGGGTGAAACACTTTTGATCTCCGATTGTTCATTGATAAGACAGCAAACAAAAAGAAACAAAAGAAAACAAGAGGTCAACATACAGCTTTCAGAGAAAGACAAATGTCTTTGCAATATGTCCCTTAATCGTCCTGAGTCTAAAATAGTTGGGAATAAATATAACGGTGACTTCCCAAGATCTACCTTCTCTCAATGACAACATTAAAATAAAACTAAAGACAACCAATGACAAGGTTCCTGACTTTGATGGCTATTGATGGTAGCACCATTTACCCAAAAAGTATAATTCAATATGAGCAAACCAATAAGAATATATTATCTCAAGATGTCTTGAAAATAATACATCAATGGTGAAATTAAGATTTAAATTCAGGCAGTTCAAACAAATTAGGAAAGCACTTGTCTCCAGATGCCTACAATAACATAACTGAACAGATCTATGCAATAAAGACAATATTCCAATCTAACAGTGCCATTAAGACATTCCTGTGAAATCTCTTTACCAAATCAACATAATAACAAAGGAATTCTTCCAACAAATCAATCTCTGTGAGACAAAAATATTATCAGCCTGTGTAATCATAATTTGAAATTACTGGCTTCAAGGAAATATCAATAAACATTACTCACTTTCTACAGGTTCTATAAAGACTGCTATTTTAACTTTGAATTGTAAATTCAAAAATTTCAGCCAGATTTTTATTCCTGTGAATAATGAGACTAGGTGGTTATCACAATAATAAGGATTCACATTCTGATAGCTTTTCCTGAAATCGCAATAATTAATCTCAAATTTTGTTCACAATAATAAATGCATCCAATAATTTCTGAATTTACAGTATATGCCTACCTGTTTATTATGGATACAGTTTTAGTTTGATGATAAAACGCAGACAATCTTATAATTTATACTTTATAAAACATCTGATTTTATGGTCTAGTAATTTAGAAAAAGTAATGTAAGAGTATGTTGGGTGTAATGACACAGTTTTGATACCTAAATAAATCTCAGATGGGTCCTTTAATAGTACCAAAAAGGTAAAAATATATAAATTTTAAGCAAAATTGTTAGAGGTGACTTTTACATATTTGAAGTACAAATGAAGTAAAACTTTAAAGCTCAAAATAGTTGGGTTTTATAGACCCATTAAAATTGGGCAAGACAAGCTTATTTCAGGTTTGAAAGTCTAGTTAGTACACTTAAAATAAAATTAAAAGCTCAAAGCAGCAAGGTAGGTTAGGTCTAATTGCATGTGCCCACTGAAATCAGATAGGTATGAATGAGTTGTGATACGAGGAAACTAGCAATCCAAAGACTGCATGCAATTTCATATATCTTGTAGATCATCACTATATATTTCCTCAGATAGAATTTTCTTATACTTTGCCAAATGGAGATTTTGCCATACTTTAAAAAAAAATATAATCAAAAGTATGGGTCACTGTGCTATTTTTCAAGCTACAAGTCATCCAAAGTTGCCCAATTTTTCATAAAAAAAAAACTTTTGTGAATAAAAGAAATCTATGAGATAGAATTTTGAAATAAAATATGAGAAGATAGGTTTTATAATATGCTTCAAGAAAATAAAAAGAAAAATAATGTCACTGAACATGTTTTCTTGCTACAAGTAAAAATGAAAATTTTACTGTCATTCCAGTATAAATATTTTACTATAAGAGTTATCTCCCTTATATGACTAAGTTGAAAAATTGAATCAAACAAATTTGTTAAAACAGTCTATTTAATGCAATAAATCACTTATTTTCTTTATCTAAACGGACAGTCTTACACATTAATTGCCAATATGTCTAAATATTTGCAGATTTAAGCAAAGAACTAGACCAATTGTGTACTACTATTTTACAATCCAAGATGGCGGTATACAGTTAATCTACTTCAACTAACATTCTTGTTATCTCTTCATTTCTACTTTCTCCTCAAACAATACAGCAGAAGTGGATAAGGGAAGAATAAATACATTGTAATATGTTTTCCTATGTGAAAATTTTCTTTATTAGAAAAAGGTATATATATTCTGGATGATATATTAGCCCAAAGTTTGTCAATTTCAGGGTTCACCACAGAATGAAAATCAAGGGTGGGGAGAAATTTCATCAAATCAGAGATTTTGTGTTGCGTTGTCGAATCGATTCCTTGTGCATAAATTACATGCCTTACATGTATTTGTCATATATATAGCTAATTTGGAAAAAGTGTCACACAGATTTTGTAGTTGGTCCTATTAGTGGTCACCACACTTGTAGGAACATATTAGACAGGGAGAGTATACACCTGATGTGGCTTCCCAGATTGCAGGAATATTCTGACAAATTTGATCTAAATTGTCTTATGGAAAACGTACCACATGGTAAAAAGGTCTAAAAAGATAAAAAAAAAATAATAATAAAAAATATATTCAGTCACATAATTTCAGTCATTTCAACCAAATTAAGCCTATCTAGCAGTTTATAAAATCATATGTGTTATGTAGAATTTTATTAAATTAACTCCCCTCTATTCCAATACAATTCAGTAAAGGAATTATATATCCAGTTTTACTCTTTTCTTTAAAGATAAGGAAACTCCTATCCCAGATCTAACTGTCTAAAAATGACCAGACAATGTTTGTCTGTTATTTAGGTATTCCCCAGTATTTTCCTGCCAAAAGAGATCATTGTAAAATTGACAGCACACTTATTATATTTAACTGATGAAATAAAATTATTTTATTTCGTCAGCTAAATATAATAAGTGTGCTGTCAATTTTAACATCTTTCTTATAACTTTTCACATGAAAAATTTATTCAATGTACCGTAACTGATTTTTTTTAGTTATTACTGTAATATTTCATATATTTACTCTAGATTGAAGAATGCCCAAGTGCTATCTTGGAAACATAAATTTGCTACTTGTACTTGTACATCAGCTATGTTGGTTAAACATACATGACATATGTGATGATGAAATCACATATTAGACAATATTGAAATTTCACGATTTTGTGAAATTGAACAAAAGCAAAATCCTTAGGATGTTTGAGCGTCACTGATGAGTCTTGTGTAGACAAAACACGTCTGGTTTACAAATTTATAAGCATGGTATCTCTGATGAGTTTCCAGGGTGCAGATTTCAATTAAATTTGAAAACAGCAAGTGGAGTTGGTCACTTTAGTTATCATATAGCGGATGTCACCCTCCCACAGTGGCATAAATCATTGATTGATTGATTGGCTATTTCATGGTGGCAGGTTTTATTGGTGGAGGAAACCTAGGGTGCCCAGAGAGAACCACCGACACCAGAAAGCCTGGTCAATTAAGATTGGACTTCATTTGAGTCTAACTTCACCTGCCACATGCCATGTTGGAACTCACAACCTCAGTGTTGACAGGCTAGTGATACAGTAGACAAACTACTTAGATCACTGGGCCTCCGAGGCTCCTCAACACAACCTCAGTGTTGACAGGCTAGTGATACAGTAGACAAACTACTTAGATCACTGGGCCTCCGAGGCTCCTACACAACCTAAGTGTTGACAGGCTAGTGATACAGTAGACAAACTACTCAGACCACTTGGCCACCAAGGCCCCTGAATTGTTCACTAGGCAAAAATATGTCAATTTGATATTTCCAGCCTTTTTCACAATTTTTTTTGAGGGGAAACAAATTATTAATTTTAATTATAAAGCTACACAATTCCATTCAAGTTGAAACTAGGCCATTATTTTTTTTTTTGCAGTATCAGGATCAAATATTTTGTTGCAAAAAAATCTTCCTTAAGGGGTCCTAATTATATCAAATGGTCATAAATCCTACCAGTTATTAGAATATTAAAAATCGTATAATTATGAGATGTAGCTTTGGTTTCAATTTGTTATACAGTAGCTGTCTTATAGACAGCCCACATCACCTTTTACTGGTACAAAAAAATGATGAAATTCCTATAACAAATATGAAAGCAATGATGCAATACCTTTTTAAAAGACCAAACCAGTACATTTTGTATATATTTTTAATATTCTAATAACTTAATCTACTTTATTTAATGTCTAAACCTAAGTTTGGTGGGAAATATTAAAACATTAATCAAAAAAAGTTTAAGAAATATTGTTTTGTAAAAATGAATATTTGAAGAACTAGTTTACAAGCCTTATAAAATTAACCTGTTTCAAAACTTACCAATTTCAGAATAATACATCTTTTCACTTTCCTTATTTGAATTTTAGAGTTCTAAGTGATTTTGTTAATCAAAGAGCCACATTTTAAATAAAATGCTATTAAATCCAAAAGATATGAAACATTAAACCACAAATATTCCAATTGAAAGTGAACTTTTTTTATCACCAGTGATTAATCAAAGCTTACGTAATCATAATATGACTGATCTAAAGATCAATAACATTATGATTTAACGCTTTACACAACAATACATATTAACACTTTATGTCACTTTCATGTTCTAAGCTTTTTTTTCATGCATCCCATATCACAACAAGGCTATCCAAACACGTACATGAGATAGATTGGAAGAGTTCCAGATTCTGTTATTATAATAATACATATCTCCTCTGCAGTAACCGGAAGCTAAGACTATGTGTCTGTTTCCTCTTTTATTACTAATTAGTGGGAATCGTGGGGGAATAAGAACATCTCAATTTACCTTTATAACATCAATACTGCTATTTCATACAACATTTAGAATATTGTATTCATAAAATAATCAATTTTTCAGCTTTAAAGAGCTATAAAAGTAATAATTTATAATGACAATAGAATGTTTTCAAATTTCAATACACAGGATTTAAGTTTGGCCAAGAAAGTAAATACATTTAATTTATTCTCCATACAAATTAAACAAATCAAATAAATTATTTCTCCATTAGATCCATAGGATCTGTGTTATGTTAATAAGATTCTCACCATACAAAACAGGTCAACTATAGTTTATTTAAGTATTTGTGCACTGGGAAAAGTTTGCCTCATACATTATCTCTTAATCATAAAAAAGCTTCTGCCAAAGTTTCATAAAATCCTATGAAGGTTTGACAAAGTAACAGGCTGAACCGAAATGTTGCTGCCGCTGCCGCCGTTGATTGAATCTAGGATCACTGTCTCGCTGTTGCAGGCTTGACAAAAAGGATAGGAACCCTTGAATGACCTGTTTGTGTTCAATTGATCTTGAACTTTAAATCTACTAATGTCCTAAAGTATAATGAACTGTAAACTTTGAAAGCAATACACATGAACAGAGCCGGTCTTTAATGAATAGACAAAGCATTTTTAAATGTAGCTGTTTGAAGTTTCCATGGCAACCTTTCAATAAACTGCCTATTTAGTTATATCTGCAAGCACTTGTGAATGTTTTCTATAATCAAACTTTAAATTGCTGTAAAATATTTGAAAATTATAATTTTGATTCGTTTCCATGGTTACCTATGAATAGCCTACAAGAATGGAAGAAAATACATATGACACACTTTTTTATGTAAACCCTAATATAGTTAGATATGCAGTATGGATTTTGCTCATTGTTGAAGGCAGTACAGTGACCTACAGTTGCTAATTTCTAATTTATTTGATCTTTGGTGAGTCGACTCATTGGCAATCATACCATATATTCTTGCTTTTATACTGAAAATAAAACATATAGGCAGTAAAAATCAATTACTAAAAAGTTTCCATCTTGACAACTCAACTAACATATGGACAGGTACTAAATATAAACTTCTGGAATTTCCACAACACTGCAATGGAATTGTTGAAGATTTGTGTGTTTGGAGCTAACCTAAGGATTGCACAATGGATAAAAGCCTTAATTTTTTTTATTTTTCTAGGTTTCTTGACAACTCCACAAATTATATAATCATTTCAATGAATCTATTTCCACTATCATTGTTTCAGTAACTCTTCCTTTTAATCACTGTTGCTGTCTTTTATCTGTAAGCACAGGGTTTTATTGTACGCCTTTGACTTAACAAATACAATGTCTTTGACTTAACAAATACAATGTCTTTGGCTTAACAAATATAATGTCTTTGACTTAACAGATACAATGTCTTTGACTTAACAAATATAATGTCTTTGACTTAACGAATATAATGTCTTTGACTTAACAAATACAATATCTTTGACTTAACATATACAATGTCTTAAATTTGATTTAAAAAATACAATATCATCTACTCGACTTTTATACAGTATATGCACAAAGGCAGGGCAAACATTTCTCTGAAGATCAATATCAAAATAATCCCAGGAACTGAGTATTATCACTTAAGGAATGCTTCTCACGTGATATTATTAGTTTTAGATTGGAACAAATGAAAGTAGGATGCTCCCTAAGGACGTGATTCAGTTTTTAAGTCTGATGACCTTAGAATTGAATATATTGATTACATTTTAGTCTAAATCTTTGTAATTCAACAACATTAAATTTACCATACAAAAACAATTTTATACTGAAAAATTCTACTCTAATTGATTATATATAAAACTGTTTTCAATACTGCCAGAAAATTTGAACCAATCAGTATGTGTAAATAACAACAACATCTGAATTATTAAAGCATATGAATTTCTCGGCATCTCACAAAAAACTCTTTTCCATATAGTTAATCGATTATTATTCTATAACTATACACAAAAACTTACTGTTTTTGATCTTCATTATAAATCCAAAGTCTTTAACACAAACACATGCAAGTCCTTAAACACAATGTGTATACTGAGACAAGAGAGTTTTATGTTTTGTGACTAGGTATTAAATAAAATCGGATAAACTTTATAATCCTCAAATATAATTTTTTAACAATACATGATTTAAATTGCCCTCAGGTGATAAGGTCAATGGTATTTGACCTCTACTTCTTTTTCTTATTGAATTAAAAAGAAGATACTGAAGGAGTATATAAAACAATAAGTTGAAGCAAAAGAGAAAACACCAATTACCATGGCCAAAAGAGAAAACAACAATTACCATGGCCAAAAGAGAAAACAACAATTACCATGGCCAAAAGAGAAAACACCAATTACAATGGCCAAAAGAGAAAACAACAATTACCATGGCCAAAAGAGAAAACACCAATTACCATGGCCAAAAGAGAAAACACCAATTACCATGGCCAAAAGAGAAAACACCAATTACCATGGCCAAAAGAGAAAACACCAATTACCATGGCCAAAAGAGAAAACACCAATTACCATGGCCAAAAGAGAAAACAACAATTACCATGGCCAAAAGGAAAACACCAATTACCATGGCCAAAAGAGAAAACACCAATTACCATGGCAAAAAGAAAACACCAATTACCATGGCCAAAAAGAAAACAACAATTACCATGGCCAAAAGGAAAATGGTGAAAAGACAAACAACAGTCATCAAAGCATTATGAACAGATATATCATGTTATGGAGGGGTAAATCAAAGCATTATGAACAGATATATCATGTTATGGAGGGAAAAAAAATACCAGTCAAGGGACTGTAAAATTTTACGAGACGCTAGGCGAGGGAAAATCGGTCCCAAGACTGGTATTTCTCGCAAATACCCCTCCATAACATGATATATCTGTTTAATTACAACGAATAGATTTGGATTGAAACTAATTCATTAACATGTTTATGCATAATTTTTAGGATAAGAGGATATTATCATAGAATCGCAGGAATTATACATGTACTAAGCGTTAGCTCGCTTTTTATGTAACGTCATATCCGAAAAATTTTGGCGGAAAATGCTCGAGAGGGTAAAAAGGAATAGCAAAATGGCAAATACCATGGTATTTGAGGCAAATTCACCGGCAGTGGTGAAAAACAGGCAAATTCGTTTGAAATGAGAAAAAATGTTAGAATATGCGAAAAATACACTGGCTATCAACCAATCAAAATCTGGCTTTCTTATATAAGGTGTAACTATACAGAAAACTAAATTGAGCAACACCTTCCCAACCAAAATCAGGGCGTGATCTTCGGTAATCCAACTAAGGTTAAGCAGTTCAAAGTTGAATATGATAGCTTCCTTTGAAGCTTTAAATTTTGAAACCACTACAAATTTCCATTATTGCACGAACATGATCAAAAGTACCTGAATTAAAACAACAATCTCATATATTTGATGTCAAACAGACCCAATAATGATAAGACACATGATAAGTGGCCATCCTTTCATCTGTACATGTATGTACCACCTTTGTAGGACTAATAGTTATGTCCATAACGTTACAAGAGAATCATGAAGAGAACATGAACCTTTTTGAACTTCTAATTGTTATGAAATAAAAAGCTTGTGGTAACAGTTAAGTTAGAGGTGAAAGAACTTAAGGTCATATGACATGCATAAAAATAAAAACAATTAAAAACCAATTGTTTATAGAACAATTGTTCATCTTTCCACATGATGATGACATAAGTGTTTTGATAAGAAAGCTTTTGAATTTGCCTCATAGTTTGGTATTTTTCTTCATACTTTTTTAATACATTAATAGTGTTCTAGAATTTTGATAAAAAAAAAACAAGAACCAGAGATGATTTACCTTGAAATAAATTAATTTGAAAATTATTAAAACGTATCTAAAAATATCTCCACCACCTTTCAAAAATTTTTAGAGAAGCAAAATCTAAAATCTGTTATATGATTGATAAAATTAATTTCAGAAAACTTAAAATGTCTTGTCAATATATATTTATGAAGAATACTGAAGTGTTATGTTTTAAAAACCATAATATATGCAAAACTATCTGAAGGAAACATCAAATAGTTCATACTGTTCCATAGGACTAAACCATTTAAATAAATTGAATAAATATTTACCAGTAGTTGGTCAATATTTTATATATGGTATATTGTATATCAAATTATTCAGGATTAATCCATGAAAAATTATATCTGCAAAGCTTAATTTATTGAAATGTTATGTGTATATTATAATCAGGGATTGCAAACCACAATAACATTAAACATTCCTTTACACAGATCTTTCTATAGGAACTCATTTTTGCGATACAACAATATTTACACAGATCTTTCCATAGGAACTCATGTTTGCAATACCGCAAAAACAATCAAATCGTATAGAACATTTTTAATGGTTTATTTAATTGTTTCGCAAAACATATCTTACAAAAACATTCATAATATAAATCAACAAGAATGTGTCCATAGTACACGGATGCGTACACGGATGCTGGACAATTTAGAGCTTGACATATCATATAAACACCCCTGTCTATTGTTGAAGAATGTATTTTGCCCTCAAGACATTTTTTGGTTATTTTTTGTTGTTGGGTTGCTGTCCCATTGGTGTATACTCCAATCTTTTTTATTGATAGAGAAGCGTGGGAGTTTTCAAAGACAAGAGAATTGTGTTTCCTTGAAAGTAGTATGTTCTAGGGAGAATCTATTTGCCTTTGTTTAATCCAATAACGGAGATAAAAAATTAACATTTCCTGTTTTTATAATTAAATCAATGCTTTGGATATCACTTAAGCATGATTACATATTTCAAGATTACAAGACATAATTATTAACAGTCTTATCAAATAATATAGGGTAGGTTTTGGAGGAGTTCCAAGTAAAAGTCAGCAGTTCAGTACAATTCATGGCATATGGCAGAGATACATTGAAAAGGAAGAATTTAAGCACATATTGTACTTTGTAGTCAATATACAAATGAAAATCAATTTTCCGTTTAATTATACAATCCAATCCAAAGACCACTTCCCAACACATAAATTCATATTTTTTTTGTTTAGAGCAACACCTCAATGAACGATGAACAATGCATTATGCTTCCAAAATGAATACTTGGACATTTACAACAGACAAAGATTTCAAAACATACAGATCAGTCTCTTATGCTACTCAAGAATTTCCAAAAAGAAAAACTGTAGCATTGGTATCAGTTATTTAACTTACAGAAAACATAGTTATTATTTCCTTAGCATGCTTCTTGATCAAATAATCCAACTTTAGCAAAGAAAAGTATACTCCTACAGTAACAGTACTGTGGAATTTTCCTCCCATGAAACTATGATGTTAAGCAATCCTACCTTTTAAACAGTAATCTTCTCATTAAACAATATCCCTCTAAGGCCTTTTATATTACAGCTATAGCACTGTAGTAATACAAACAGTAGATTACATGGGCTATAATATCATTGATGATTTACTTATTTGATGACAATTTCTTGTCTCTTTAATCACAGGTGATTTCAACAGTGATCCATATGGATCCAGCAAAAACTGATGAAATACAAACTTTAACCTTGCACAATGACACAAGGGATGGGGGAAGATTGACGTAATCACACTTATTCTAACAGGACGTTTGACATTAATAAAACAGGATTGTACTTTAATGATCTAATGGTTTATTTTCCCAAACCTCAAAACAGAAGATGATCATGCAGCTGTTTGAACACTGATAAATTAATCCATTTATATCCTGTTCATTTCTCACTTCAAAATCAAAATCTTTAGTACATATATCTTCTCTCCTGCTCAAACTAAAACATTGTATAAAGGCTCAGTAATCAACAAGGAATTATATGTTGACAACCAGACTAGGTCTTGCAACAGCTTAATATCTGGACACAAAATTAAATATTTTATAGAAACAGTTATTTGACAACTCTGTTCAAAATTAATATCAAACCCAGGTATTAACACTTTCTACTGAATATTGTAAAAGTACATAGAACAAATTTTAGTAATGTTCTCTATTGAATAAACTTCAAAACAAAACAAAAAAGAAAATAAGTATCAAATTGGCGAAACGTCTTAAAAAATGGTTTAATTACTACAATAATGTTATATGTGTTCCCTATTAGAATTTTGAAATATTAGAATACAAATTGTTCAGATTATGTGATGTGCATAAAATAACCAGCTTGATTTTTGAAAAGAACTTATTGCTAGGAAATCTTTAATGATTGATAATTTGAATTTTCATGGAATTTCTAAAACACGAAATGTTACATCCTATCATGAAATTGATTTTCTTAAAGCAGTTGTCTACATTAAATTTATACTATTACCTGTCTTTCTAATTGGCACTTTTAAACTTTTGATATTTCCTATCTACTTTTAACTTTCTTATACTTTTTATCTCCTTTACAGGTAAGTATACATGCTTTGATACATATATAAATCTTTCTAAGCTTTGATAAATGTTCAGCATGTTACTTTTGACGTGATTGTCATTTGTACCTGAATGACATACCTACGTGCATTTCTTCATGCAAGGACAGTCTGAGGTTGAGCATGGGCAAAAGCTTAAGTTAATATTGATTGAAGGAAATTGACCCTATAATCAAATTACTGACTGCAGCCATTAATTCCCAATTACTTAAATTGTGTTTTCCCTTTTGAGATTATTGCTTGATTCAAAGTTTTATTTAAATAGAGATAATTATTATTTGTGTATTGACTTATAAATTTTTCGATAATTTCTTGGCTAAAACTAATAAAGAATTGTAATCCAATCAATTTATTTCTCCTCAATCAACATTTGATGCATGATCTTACGTAATCACGATGGCTGCTTCAAAAAATTTATTAAATATAAAATTCCAAATCCTTCTCTTGCTGAATGCCTAGCAACTGGTCTACTAAGAGTCTAAAAAAATGTAAGATTCTTTTTCAATTAGTAAAATTTTTCATATTAGTAAAATTATTTTGATAGTTATGTAAAAATTTGAAGATTTTTGAAAATCGCCCTAGTGGGAAATAATTCAGTTGAAAATGGTCCTTTCTCTTTCACCAGAAAACTAGAGAATGCATGTGAAAATGCACAAAAAAATAACAGAAAATTGACACAACCAAGGTTTCAGTGACTTTCAGAGCAGACGGCTAATCTTTATAATGCTGTAATGTATTAGTATAAATATAACTAGTTAACTAAGGTCAACTAAGGTCACAAGGAACAAAACGAGGAAGTCAGCTTATTATATTTACAGTATCTGTATAGGATGTGTGTAAGTGTTCTGATAAAAGTACTTTAAAATTATCAAGTAATTTCATAGAACTTGATTATTAAGTAGAAGGTGAAATTTGGAAATTCAAAATACTTTTATTGATCACGTATAATTATAATGAATTATCACAAATTATATCAAAAATAGTTTATTTCAGACGTTACAGTCAGTTTTTAAACAAAAAATGGTCTATCTGACACAACACTCTTATATTGAAAAAATTCAAGATAACAGGTTGTCAGTAGGACTAATATAGGTTCTCAGAAAAAAACAATATCCAGCCCCAAAAACAATATCCAGCCCCCAAAAAATGAGAATGAAGAACAGAACTAGATATTATTTGTTTCAAATTTAAGAAAATGCAAACCTGTGCCATGCAAAATTAATGGAAAAGGTAATTTTCTTTCCCTCATTTTGCCAATTATATTGAAGAGATTTTCTGCAAAGAAAAGTAATTATCCAAGTGTACTCACCTTTCTTGTAGCCAATACCAAGTGGATCTTTCATGATGTTCTAACTCTGTGATAATCACTCTACAATGAGAAAGTATAAAATAACTACAGCCTTCTTTAACATAACATAATATAACAACTCTATGACAGCTATTGTCAAGTGACGTCAATGATGCAGTACTTGCATCAATGAAAATAATATTTGTTTTTTGTTAAATAACTTTTCCTACTTTTTGTTAAGTTTTCACTTCTGCTTCAATTTAATTCAGCATCAGATCATAATTGAAAGTCTGACATTCTATAGGATGCTAATGTCAAATCAATTTGTTTCAACAAAAAATATGTATCAAATGACATCTTATTATCATATAAAAAGGTCAAATTCTGAAATGTCATCATAAGCTGAATTTGGTAACATAGTCTATATAGCTTATAAAAATAAGGAGATGTGGTATGATTGCCAATGAGACAACTATCCACCAGAGTTCAAATGAAGTGAATGTAAGCAACTGTACTGCCTTCAACAATGAGAAAAACCCATTCTGTATAGTAGGCTATTAAAGGGCTGACATGGAGTGCTTCTAACAAAGTGAGCTGGATTAACTGCCAAGAATAGTGTGAACTAATAAAAACTTTTCAGCTACTGAATTGCTCATTTTAAGTAACATACAATACAAATCTCATTAAGGTGGTACATAACACTACAGGGAGATAACCCTGTAAAAATCAGCTGAATGTTTTAATCACGTTCTATTGTTAAGGAAATATTAAGCTTCTCAATGATTAAAATTAGTGTTTGTCAATCTACTATGTATCCAATGAAATTTTTCCGATATAGTGTGTGGTTCAAGTTTTTTGAAATTTTTATATTTTTGTCAAAGGGTCAAAGTAAATATTTTGTCAAAATTTTATGAAAATTAAATGAGCCAAATTAATTTTATTCAAGGTGTTTGGTACCACCTTAATTTGAGGACTAAACAGTAATAATCTGTTTCCTCTGTGTTCATTTCATTCCAAAATTTCTAGGAAAAGAGAGAGCTGCCTAGTATTCACTGATTTATGTAAAAGTGATATCATTTACCAGCTAAAAATGCAGGCTAGGTCAGTCAACCATACCAATCAAATGAAAGAAAAAGGGGTGTTTTTTCAATACAGTTGGCAGTTATAATCACAATAAAACTAAAACAATATTTCTCTTCTAAAAACAATGATAGACTGAATAAATTTTGTTTTTATCTGGAAAAGATAAAGTTCAAAATTAAGGAAAAAATTTTGTCCTTCTCTGTTGACCTTTCCCAATCAATTTATACTGCAGACAACACAAAATAATAATTACTCTATGGAAAATAAATGAACACAGCTGGTTTTACATCTATCTTTGGTAACTAATATGACCAGCAGCCCATAGTATCCATTACATGTTGCTATTGATATATAAAGTTTATATATGGTAACAGGATTACAAGAGAAATCCAAAAATAGTTATTTATATGAACTGTACATGTCAATAAACAACTGAAACAGAAGTTGTAAATGTCAGCTACAACTTGTAAATGTCAGCTACAACACGTTTATTAATATCAAATTTTGGACACAAAAACATTTGTCTCCTTATTTCCTCCTGTCCAAACTACATGGGACTTTAACAACCAATAGAGACCCATAGATTGTGTAGAGAAGGTGGCATTGTTTCTGGGTCTCTGTTCACTTTCTTTGTGTAAATACACTGAACAATTCCACTTGAAACTTACAGAAGTTCATCAATCTATGGAAATTTATATTTTCCATTGACACAAAGGATTTTTCATTTATTTTATTTGTCAAAATGAACTTTCTAGGGTGTATTATCATATATAATATTATATAATAATTTAAATCTATACATATATATATCTATGAAAATAATCATGATGTCTACTGACCAATAAGGATTAGCCAGCAGGTTTCTGACCGATCTGAAAAGCTCTCACTCATTAGAACTCATCATTGTCAAGCCACTGACCAAATATAAGGTCTTTTTGTTCAGTATTACTAGATAAATGTGTGATAAAAATATTAAGTTGAGAATCAACATACTGAAAAATTCATGGTATTGGCAAACATGACGTAGGTGTCTCACAGATCCGAATGCTCAATACTACTCACAAATTACAACTCATGAATGCAAGCTACTGACTAAAGATGAAGTCTTTTTCTACAGTAGTAACTTACAAAAGTGAGACAAAATAATTGTTGGACGAAGGTATGGATTGACAAGGCCAGAGCAATATAATACCACTCCTATAATAATAATGTTATCACTTGGTATAGACAGAAATCACCTTATTTCATTGACTGAATTATTTTTTAGCTTCTTTTTTTTCTTTCATGCCTTAAGACTCAATAGTCTAGGACCAGCTCTACAAACATGGCTGATTGTGCAAGGAACCAGCTCTACAACTCAAACTGGTTACAATAGCTGATTTGATTGTTCAAGGAAGAAAATGTGATCACAAGCCAAATTAATAGATTCAGAAAATACACAGTATCATTTTTATTAAAAACAAGAGTGCACACGCTAAAATGTATCGCCTTCTTTACTAATCATTGATATTATGTTGATAGTCCTAAATATAAAGCTTTACTACAACTATCACATAAACTGAACATGATCCAAAAAAAAATGAGGTCAAGGTCATATAAACCAAACAAGAAATACATGTACACCTTACAATCATTCAATAAACTAAATATAGTTGACCTATTGCTTATAGTTTCTAAGATACAGACTTAACCAAGAAAACTAAACATTGACCAATGAACCATGAAAATGAGGTCAAGGTCAGATGAACCATGCCAGGCAGACATGTAAAGCTTGCAATCCTTCCATACAACAAATATAGTTGACCTATTGCATATAGTATTAGAAAAACAGACCAAAACACAAAAACTTAACACTGAGCAATGAACCGTGAAAATGAGGTCAAGGTCAAATAAAACCTGCAAGACTGACATGTACATCATAAAATATTTCCATATACCAAATATAGTTGACCTATTGCATATAGTATTAGAAAAAAAGACCAAAACTCAAAAACTTAACTTTGACCACTGAACCATGAAAATAAGGTCAAGGTCAGAAGACACCTGCCAGCTAGACATGTACACCTTACAATCATTCCATACACCAAATATAGTAGACCTATTGCATACAGTATAAGAAAAACAGACCAAAACACAAAAACTTAACTATAACCACTGAACCATGAAAATGAGGTCAAGGTCAGATGACACCAGCCAGTTGGACATGTACACCTTACAGTCCTTCCATACATCGAATATGCTAGACCTATTGCTTCTAGTATCTGAGATATGGACTTGACCACCAAACCTTAACCTTGTTCACTGATCCATGAAACAAGGTCAAGTGAAAACTGTCTGACGGGCACGAGGACCTTGCAAGGTACGCACATACCAAATATAGTTATCCTATTACTCATAATAAGAGAGAAATTAACATTACAAAAAATCTTAACTTTTTTTTCAAGTAGTCACTAAACCATGAAAATGAGGTCAAGGACAATGGACATGTGACAGATGGAAACTTCGTAACATAAGGCATCTATATACAAAGTATGAAGCATCCAGGTCTTCCACCTTCTACAATATAAAGCTTTTAAGAAGTTAGCTAACGCCGCTGCCGGATCACTATCCCTATGTCGAGCTTTCTGCGACAAAAGTCGCAGGCTCAACAAAAAACCAGTATAAGTGTATCACAACATGAGAAATGAAGTAAATGCTGTAAAATTTCATTTTATTCCAATGTAAAGAAAGTGAAGACAATTTTGATTTGTCAAACTTTCACTTTTGCAGAATTGATTAACTCAGTGTTTTTCTATTGGAAACTCCTAAAATCAATTTTCTATTTTAGACAACAGGCACACTGATGAATAAATGAACAGGACAAACACAGTATGCCTACTCACATTTAATGTATCGACAGATTGAATCATATTTTTTACCAATAATTCTTGCTTTAATTGGTCACTGAATCAAACTGTTTATGAACCTTATATCGCTTAATGATGAAAGCACTACCATAAATGTATTTGCTTTAGAAACTTTAGACATTTGGTTGTGTTTACCAGTCTGATTGATTTAAGGAGGCTGGCATGTTGAGATTCTACTAAGCAAACAGTTTCAACTATTGAATTTAATCTATTTATATTGAAAATTTATGAATCTTTGCCTGTATAAGAAAAGTGACCTTTGAATATAATGAGCTTCAGAATTAATACTGTAAATTCAGAAATTATTGCGATGTTTTTATTATTGCGAAAAATGTGACAGGGTTATAATCGCAATAATTTAAACTCGCATTTTGAAATTTTTTATATGAATGAAACAGGATTTTTCTCAATATCGCAAAAATTTAAATCGCATTTTAGTCTAAAATGACAAAATCACAATAATAAATGCACGCAATAATTTCTGAATTTACAGTAGGTATTACTGTGATCATGGGACAAGAGAATGACCAATCAAGACAAGTTATTCTTTTTACGAGGTGACTTCATAGCAGGTTTGACTGTATTTTTCTATTTTCCCACAAAAATATCAACCATTCAATTAAAATTTGGTTGAAAAAGGTTCACATGCAGGTTTCAGAGGAGAACATTTTTGTAAAAGTTTACAACTACAGACACCTATGACTTTACTAAGACAGTATATATAATTGCATTGGATTGCTAAAAGTACATTATGCATATAATATTGCAGTTTATAGAATAGCAGATTATATTAGTCAAGGGAATAATAATGTTACAGCGCAAAATAAGAAAAAAACATCCATCTATTCGTCTTTGATTAGACTAATATAACACATGATTTTGTAAGGTGTCATAACTGTAGACTTGCTTAAGATTATGAAGCAATAAACTTGCTTTATTACACATGATTTTGTAAGGTGTCTTAACTGTAGACTTGCTTAAGATTATGAAGCAATAAACTTGCTTTATTACACATGATTTTGTAAGGTGTCTTAACTTTAGACTTGCTTAGGTTTATATGAAGCAATAAACTTGTTTTATTACACATGATTTTGTAAGGTGTCATAACTGTAGATTTGCTTAGGTTTATATGAAGCAATAAACTTGCTTTATTACACATGATTTTGTAAGGTGTCATAACTGTAGACTTGCTTAGGTTTATATGAAGCAATAAACTTGCTTTAGTACACATGATTTTGTAAGGTGTCATAACTGTAGACTTGCTTAGGTTTATATGAAGCAATAAACTTGCTTTAGTACACATTATTTTGTACAGTGTCAAAACTATAGACTTGCACAGGTTTATATTATAAGTTATATATGACAGTTGTTGTCCATTCATTTGATGTGTTTGTGCTTTTGACTTTGCCATTTGATTAGGGACTTTCCGTTTTGAATTTTCCTCGAAGTTCAGTATTTTTGTGATTTAACTTTTTGCTACTGACCCCGTACGGATCCATAGAGGGTTAGTTAAATCCATAGGGAGTGAGGTTGAAGGCCGAAACTCCTATGGATTTTACTAACCCTCTATGGATTCATAGGGGGTCAGTAGTGAACTGTATAACAAATTTATCGCAGTCGGGACCTCTCCTGCTAAGTTATGTATAAAAATATGCCGTAAAATACAATAACATTAATCGATGATGTCACCATTAATTGTTAACGTGATGTCATGAACCCGATATGAAATCTACAGACCCCACAAGGATCCATAGGGGTCACCATGTGACGGCGTTAAACCAATCATAATGTCCTAATTTATCACAGGTGCGATAAGAAGCAAAAACTTGCTTTAGTACACATTATTTTGTAAGGTGTCAAAACTAACTGTTAATTTGGAGTGCATTTGTTTCTAACCCGAAAATTTGTCATCTATGACTATCGTTTAGTAGGCGTTAAGCTGCTAGAAACAAATGCATCGTTTAATCCTGGCAATTAATGACCTTTATCAACCCTGTTTAGTGAGACAGATAACAGGTAAAAGTGTGGGAAATGAATGACCAGGACTTAGCGAAAACAATAGGTGCTCATAATTAGTTAAACGACAGACGCAAAAATAAATGCATCGTTTATACGTCTCAATGATAATAATCAACAACTACGTGGCTATTTTGCGCGTACATCATTTATGTGAACGATGTCAACGTTGACCAAAAAATGTAAGAGACAAATGTATTAAACGTCACCACGTGTGGAATCAAATACGCTCTTGGTCTCAATTATATGAAACTGTATAATTGCTTTAGAACATATGATTTTGTAAACTGCAATAAAATGTCCTTTTAAAAATTTAAACCAAACCAGCTCCAAAGTCATAACTATGTCAATGTCATTATAACAAAACAGGACAGCTCATGACAAAGTGCCAAGGAGTGATTTACTAATAAAGAAAGAAACAGAGCATTAATTCATGGCCTAATTATTGGTTTATATGGTGTCTAGTTTAAGTACCCCTTAGTGTGAATTAAATGACAAAAGCTGATTTGATATGACATTAAAATGAGTTTTGAATGTTGACAGATTCTAATCTTATCAAATAATAACTATAATTCATATGTTTATTAAATTGCGTAAATACTGAAAAAAAGTCAAATTAATATATAAGTGCAGTATGACAAAATAAAAATCTTCCTTGACTTTGAATGTTGCTGTGTAATTGATGTAAACCTAACACAACCTTTTATTCATATCAATATCAACAATGAAATAATTGATCATTTAGTAAACAGGAAACCTTCGTCATTTATATATCACAAAAAAAAAAAAAAAAAAAAAAATGAAACACATGAGGCCAATCAAGATAATACATTTGTTTCCACTAACATGCTAAGGGGTGGTAGGTATGGAAATATATTTTTTTCCCAAAGGTTTTAACTGGTTTCAAGAGTCTGTCTCTAATAGTGCTTGTTCAAAAATGACCAAAAAATCTTTATGGTACATGTAGGTAAGGTGTTGGAGTGGAAAAAAACATTTTTAGGTCGGAAAGACAATAAGGGAATAATCAGTCTTTTTTGCTATTTTGTCTTGTCTGTAATATTTTTCATATGATAGAAAAAACAAGTAAAACTGTGAGCTACTGCTCACTGATGATACCCCCGCCGAAATATTTCGGTAAACAGGAAGTTGTTGAGTGATGAATCTGAAAATGCATCATACAGTGTAACTTACACAAAGAATGTACTTATATAAACCCTGAAACCAAATTTCAGAAATCCTTGTCAAGTAGTTCCTGAGAAAAATGTGACGGAAATTTTCAACTTGGCTATCATGTGTAAAATAATACAAGTGTTCAGTAAACAGGAAGTTGTTGAATGATGAATCTGAAAACACATCACACTGTGTAACTGACTTATATAAACCCTGAAACCAAATTTCAGAAATCCTTGTCAAGTAGTTCCTGAGAAAAATGTGACGAAAATTTTCAACTTGGCTATCATGTGTAAAATAATACAAGTGTTCGGTAAACAGGAAGTTGTTGAGTGATGAATCTGAAAACACATCACACGGTGTAACTTACTTATATAAACCCTGAAACCAAATTTCAGAAATCCTTGTCAAGTAGTTCCTGAGAAAAATGCGACGAAAATATTCATGGGACGGACGGACTGACAGATGGACTGACGGAAGGACAGACAGAGGTAAAACAGTATACCCCCCTTTTTTAAAGCGGGGGTATCAAAAACTTTTTGTCAGATTCAAGCCTACAATGTATGTACCGTAGGGAAAAATGTTATATTCCTGAGTTTAAAGTCCATGAGCATTTCATTTTCCCAAATCAGTTACAGATTAATTTTCAGAAATAAGATTCTGAAGTAAAATTTAATTGGTCTATTGTTAAATGCCATCTATTTACAGAGTCCCTTCTAGATTAAATTCAGAGTTAAAAATTGTAATCTTTGACTGTATCTTAGGAATTCCCATTTTCTCTTACCAAGGGTTATAATTCGTTCCCCTTAAGAAGAGCAGAAGCCATATCATAACCATTGGCTAGCAAAGATGAGAAAATTCATTGTGTAATAAAATAAAGAGCTGCTCCATGAGCGCATGATACACCCGTTGCTTTTTCAAAGAATAAAGTTCCATAACTCCTCAATGTCATATCTGAAATTTATAAAAACTAAAGGGAGGTTATTTTAATAGATATAAACCAGTCACCAAAGTTTCATTAAAACTGCTCAAAGCACTTTTGAGTTATTGTCCGAGAACTGGAAAATCCCCCTTTTTTAATGAAAAACCCCATAACTCAGAAATGTAAAATCTAAAATTCATAAAAATCGAAAGGGAGCTCAGGTCAATAGATATAAACAATTCACCAAAGTTTCATGAAAACTGCTCAAAGCATTTTTGAGTTATTGTCCGAAAACTGGAAAACCCCCCTTTTTTTAATGAATATATATCACCCCACAACTCGGAAACATGAAATCTAAAATTTATAAAAATCGAAAGGGAGCTCACATCAATAGATATAAACAATTCACTTAAGTTTCATGAAAACTGCTCAAGGCATTTTTGAGTTATTGTCTGAAAATTTGAAAATCCCCCTTTTTAACGAATAAAACCCCATAACTCGGAAACGTAAAATCCGAAATTTATAAAAATCTAAAGAGAGCTCACATCAATAGATATAAAGAATTCATCAAAGTTTCAAGCGAATTGGTTAAAGCTTTTTTAAGTTATTGTCCGACATGTTGACGACGGGCGGACAGACGGACGGACAACGGTATAACATAATAAGTGTAAACGACCGTATAAAAATGCTTTCATCTATTTGAACTTATAAATCATTAGACCAGTAATACTAATACTGGCTGTTCTTGTGCTAATCTTGAAAATATCTTTACAAGTAAAACTCTCATTTTAATATTGTCAATCAACTGAATTGCTTCATACTTTCAAGTAGACACGATATCAAAACAATAAATCATTGCTATATTTATAGGAGTAATTGAGCCAATAAACTTGCGTCATCCTATAAATTGGATTGTTGTTTTTACTATATTTGTTTTCTAAGAAGTCAACTTTCTATTATTGATTTAATTCTACTTTTAATGATTGAAGGTTTCATTTTTGTATTGCATCATATAACACATTCTTGATAAGTACATATTCCTCATTAGTGATACTTGCCCATCAAAAGTCTGTCAATATCATCAACTCATAAATATTTTATAACTTTATCAAAAATTTTATCTGATGACTTAATATTTTTTTTTCTCTAACTTTATCAATAATTCTATCAAGTTATTAAAGGTCACCTTGGAAAGAAACATTAAAATAGTCAGCCCTATTGCACTCATACAATGAGTGTCATACCTAAAGAGTGCATTTCAATACATTTTATAGTATCACAGATGTTATTTCTTTAATGTCTAAACAAACTCCCCCTTTACCGTATTGGTCTACCATCACGTAGGCAAAGAATTGTCCTATGGAAGAATGTTTTACCTGTCATCTAAAAGTAATAAAGGTATATAATCCACACTTTTGTTTGTGGTTTGATGATTAGCTACATACTGTTGATCAGATTACCTGCACGTAGGCAGATCATCAGGGCTAAACTTTAGTAGCTTGGATGTCACATCAAGTCTGACTGTGGACATACAAGGTGTTTATTGGGAGAGTGTCAACACTGCTATTATTCTCTCTACATGTTAAGAAACCTCTTTGGAAGAGACATGTTACCCAACAATTTAGATTTCAAGTGGAAATATAAATTATCCACTTTGCAGACCTTCTCAAGTTAGTCCACTTTTCAGTACCTATGTAATCAATTGATGTTTTGTGAACTTGTTTAAGCCCATTTCAAAATTTGATGTAAGTCAATCAACAATCAATTAGCAGTTTACCTGTACTTTGTACTATTCTTATGTCCATTCTTCCAAGATTAAACATTATTTTGGCCCTTTTTCAGAGTGGATTGGGTCAGAATTCTAAAAATCCATCCTATATTGGTCAAGAATGTTTTATTTTTTATTTTTTAACCAATAAATTAGAAGTGCCTGTACCATTGATATCATTTCATATAAATATCACTATTATCAAATCCTCCTTTATACATTCAACAAGATATAGCACATCATTCAACTCAATTTTAATTGACCAGGATTATAATTTTTCCTATGGAAGGTAATTGTTCTCTAAGGGTACTCCAGCTTCTATCACCAATAAAAACTGACCACCACTATGAAGCTAAGTGTGATAAAAGTGGTGTTAAACACCAGCAATCTATCAATCAATCATATAACATTTGATTGTTTGGTAGTACAGATTTTTTTCTCAATCTGATTATTTTATCATAACGTTCAGATAGAATACTGTCACACCTGTAGCCAAGGGGGTTCGAGGGTTCTTACAAACCCTCCCTTGAAAACAAATAAGCACTGTTAAAGTAGACGTTCTGTTTGAATTGTCACTGTTAAAGTGAGCTTGGCGAGTCCATGTGACCCTCCCTTGGAAATTCCTGGCTATGGGCCTGACTGTGGATTCACTATTATACCTGGGATACCAGTTTTGTGGATTTCGTGGGTAAAGGTAAACAACAAATTTAACTATCAAAAGAAGTACAAATTTTCTATACACTCATATGCAGACTTTGGCAAAACAACGAAATCAAATACCATTTTCCCTTCTCCACGAAAAATAAATGGATCCACAGTCCACATATTTCTTACTTTAATAAAACACCTTTCTTTTATTTTTTGTACATTCAAAAAAAAAAAATAAAAAGCATATTTCAATATTAGTTACATTTTTGCTGTTGTTGTTAATTCAGTGTTTACAATCAATACAACCCATATGTTACATCAATCTATAAAATATTTTGAATTGTTTACATAGTTTTGCCATTAGTCATAACTGTTTAGAAAATGTGTAGAGAACACACTATCATGTATATTAGAGTTATCTCATATATTTTGTTGGATTTTTTATATATTTCAAGCACCCTCAGTGGTCTCATAGTAGTGTGCTGCCCTTCAGTGTTCGACCTCCAACAAGGACAAACCAAAGACTACAAAATATTTGCTGCTTCTCCACTAAACATGCAGCAATTCTTGTCTTCTTGTTAACTGTTACCTTGTGAACTAGTATGTTAATGGTTACCTTGTGAAATAGTATGTTAACTGCTACTGTGTGAACTAGTATGTTAACGGTTACCTTGTGAACTAGAATTCTAACAGTTACCTTGAGAACTAGTATGTTAACTGTTGCTGTGTGAACTAGTATGTTAACCATTAACTTGTGAACCAGTATGTTAACAGTTACCTTGTGAACTAGTATGTTAAAGGTTACCTTGTGAACTAGTATGTTAATGGTTACCTTGTGAACTAGTATGTAAAATGTTACCTTGTGAACTAGTATGTTAACTGTTACCATGTGAACTAGTATGTTACTGATAACATTGTGAACTAGTATTCTAACAGTTACCATGTGAACCAGTATGTTAAAGATTAACTTGTGAAATAGTATTTTAACAGTTTGTTAAAAAACTGGCTCATCTTGTCAGTCTAGGACAAAACAGAATTCAGATTCATATCTAGTTTTGATTTGCCAGTGGCTGTTAAATAATTAACACCAATCAATCTATTTTAATTTTTTAAACTTACAAACTGGAAATTTTACACCAACATTTCAGTTTCATTTTATCTGGCTACTCTTGATCAATACCTTAACATCTAAGATGTTCATTGTACTACATTACTGAAATCTTGATGAAACAATAGGAAGATTAACTTTTAACATTTATACTAAGACCAGACTTTATATACATGTGTGGTTTGGTATTCAATATAATCATTACATATGAACTAAATGCCTTAATTACTATTTTTCTTTCAACTTAACTTACTTAAATCAACACATGAGTATATATATATAAATAAGGAGATCTATGATTGCCAATGAGACAACTATCCCCAGTGTCCAAATGATGTAGATTAATATGCCCATCCCAACTCCTAAATTTAATTAACATTTTTTTTAATTGTATCTTTAATAATGGCTTTTTTATCACTATAATTTTGGTGATTTGATATCTCTACTGAATTCATGCACAACTTGTCTAGAATCTAGGTCATTTGATACTTAAAAATGAGAATGGAAAAGGGGAATGCATCAAAGAGACAACAACCCAACCAAACAGCAGAAAACAGCCCAAGGCCACCAAGGGTCGTCAACACAGCGTATACTAAAAAACTTGCATGCATGTTGCGTGTTGCCGGAGGCAGGTTTCAGCTGGAAAAATCGAAGAATTTTAAATTTGGATATACAAAATATGTATAAAAAATTATCCCTAAACAATAATGTATACTAGTTCAGCAAAACGTAAAACCCAAATCTGTATTACAGTCGCATCCCTTGATATTCTCTACAGTGTTTTCGAGACAGAAATCACACATAAAGAACAATATCTTAAAACACTGGGATAAATTAAAGGATGACGAAGAGGCAAAACTTTTTTGATAAAAGACCTCTTTTTGCTTTTCGTAGGCAAAAAACTTGAAAGCAATAGTAACATCAGCAACTCTGGGTAATTAACATGTTGCAGATTATGAAAATAGATTCTATACTATATTTGTTAAATTGATAAACATGGTTAAATAGAAAAGAGTATAAAAAGTATTAGTCAAACAGATCACAAGGTGTCGAGCCCTAATAAAATTACAGTATTTTTATATTAAGTGTCACTATGCAATGGCTTGGGCTCCTGACGATGGACATGGCCATGGTCAATTAGTTAATTCTTATTGGTCTAAATAGATGTTCAAACACCTTGTGATCTATGGAGTTGGGGTGCTGGGAGAGGATTTGACAACGATTTATTGAAATACAGATTAGAAAAATGAAGCAGGCCTGTCCTCCTTTCGAAAAATCGAATCCGTCTCTAATTAGCTATCCCGTTTGATACGCCTATGCTAATGAATGTGTCTCTTTTAACTATGAATTTGTATATATGATCAAACTTGTAGATATCAAATATGTATATATGAAATTTGAATCAATTCAATTCAATATTTTATTTAAGTCTCATCTCTCTCAACAAGTATAATATAGTTATAAAACTAACAATGCAGCATCAAATTATAAGTACAATATACATTAAAACAAATCAAAACTATTGATGTTTATTGAATGTTCACAGTGCTTCATCTTTTATACCAGTTTTGAAAAAGAAATTAAGGAATTTAAGATATAAACAAAAATTCAATAAAATTACTGTAAATAGATGTTAACATAGATACGTAAATATGTATTCTTTTTATGAAATCATAATAATGAGTGGCAACTTATTGCTTTCTGAAAGATTAACTTAATAAAATAACTATTTTTATACAGTTTTCATCACTCAGAATAAAATCCTTGTTGTAAGCAAATTTGAATTTTCCAAAATAACTATTAAACATTGCTAATTATCTATTAGAATATACACCAAATAGGAAGGAACTGGCAGGAGATACCTAAATGGACAAATAAACCGTATAAAGTAGACTTTTAATAGTAAGCATTTGTTCAAACATACATGTTTGAAAATATATATCAGCTGTGTTTAAATCCAGACTGCATTCTTAAAATGTTTTTTTTTTATATTTGTATAAACGAATAATACTTCTGATATTGTAAATGATCTGATATGTACCAATATTACAAAAATAAGAGACATTAAGGTTGATATTCTCATGATTAAACAACAGGTAATTTTAAACACAAGTTAAATCTGGGGTTAATTCGAGCAAACCTATGTACCTTTAGCTTGATTGTTTATTTATTTTAGCAGGAATATAAAAATCTCTATGTTGAGAGAAAATCTCTGTCATTGAAAATAATTGATAGGTCATAAAATTCTATCAAATTATCCCATATCATCTAATTAATACTATAGATCAGTCTCCAGAATCCAAGTTTTGATGACTTTTGTTGATAGGTTAATTATAAATTTCAAATAAATTGAAGGGTACACTATGTCAATAGATAGTTTCATGTTTGGTCCATTTATTACCAAGAATAATATAGTGCAGAACAAATTTGACTCATATACATTTAGTTATAACATAAACCTAAACATTGAACTTCATGTAAATTTAACAAATGAATATTCAAAATTTTTAGCCTTTATTTTTCAGATTCTGTTACTTTTTAAATTTACAGACACTGGTAAAACATAAAATACATAAATTTGTTCTCATGATAATTAATTAACCACCCTTAAAAATCAAACCACCATTCATCAAACATGCAATGAAGGTATTGTAATATAATTTTGAATGACATCATTGAAACAGAAATCAAACAACATTGAACTTATAAATCATTAGACCAGTAATACTAATACTGGCTGTTCTTGTGCTAATCTTGAAAATATCTTTACAAGTAAAACTCTCATTTTAATATTGTCAATCAACTGAATTGCTTCATACTTTCAAGTAGACAGGATATCAAAACAATAAATCATTGCTATATTTATAGGAGTAATTGAGCCAATAAACTTGCGTCATCCTATAAATTGGATTGTTGTTTTACTATATTTGTTTTCTAAGAAGTCAACTTTCTATTATTGATTTAATTTACTTTTAATGATTGAAGGTTTCATTTTGTATTGCATCATATAACACATTCTTGATAAGTACATATTCCTCATTAGTGATACTTGCCCATCAAAAGTCTGTCAATATCATCAACTCATAAATATTTTATAACTTTATCAAAATTTTATCTGATGACTTAATATTTTTTTTTCTCTAACTTTATCAATAATTCTATCAAGTTATTAAAGGTCACCTTGGAAAGAAACATTAAAATAGTCAGCCCTATTGCACTCATACAATGAGTGTCAAATACCTAAAGAGTGCATTTCAATACATTTTATAGTATCACAGATGTTATTTCTTTAATGTCTAAACAAACTCCCCTTTACCATATTGGTCTACCATCACGTAGGCAAAGAATTGTCCTATGGAAGAATGTTTTACCTGTCATCTAAAAGTAATAAAAGTATATAATCCACACTTTTGTTTGTGGTTTGATGATTAGCTACATACTGTTGATCAGATTACCTGCACGTAGGCAGATCATCAGGGCTAAACTTTAGTAGCTTGGATGTCACATCAAGTCTGACTGTGGACATCCAAGATATTTATTGGGAGAGTGTCAACACTGCTATTATTCTCTCTACATGTTAAGAAACCTCTTTGGAAGAGACATGTTACCCAACAATTTAGATTTCAAGTGGAAATATAAATTATCCACTTTGCAGACCTTCTCAAGTTAGTCCACTTTTCAGTACCTATGTAATCAATTGATGTTTTGTGAACTTGTTTAAGCCCATTTCAAAATTTGATGTAAGTCAATCAACAATCAATTAGCAGTTTACCATATCTTTGTACTATTCTTATGTCTATTCTTCCCAGATCAAACATTATTTTGACCCTTTTTAAGAGTGTATTGGGTCAGAATTCTAAAAATCCATCCTATATTGGTCAAGAATGTTTTATTTTTTATTTTTTAACCAATAAATTAGAAGTGCCTGTACCATTGATATCATTTCATATAAATATCACTATTATCAAATCCTCCTTTATACATTCAACAAGATATAGCACATCATTCAACTTACAAACCCTCCTTGAAAACAAATAAGCACTGTTAAAGTAGACGTTCTGTTTGAATTGTCACTGTTAAAGTGAGCTTCGAGTCCATGTAACCCTCCTTGGAAATTCCTGGCTATGGGCCTGACTGTGGATTCACTATTATACCTGGGATACCAGTTTTGTGGATTTCGTGGGTAAAGGTAAACAACAAATTTAACTATCAAAAGAAGTACAAATTTTCTATACACTCATATGCAGACTTTGGTAAAACAACGAAATCAAATACCATTTTCCCTTCTCCACGAAAATAAATGGATCCACAGTCCACATATTTCTTACTTTAATAAAACACCTTTCTTTTATTTTTGTACAATCCAAAAAAAAATAAAAAGCATATTTCAATATTAGTTACATTTTGCTGCTGTTGTTAATTCAGTGTTTACAATCAATACAACCCATATGTTACATCAATCTATAAAATATTTTGAATTGTTTACATAGTTTTGCCATTAGTCATAACTGTTTAGAAAAATGTGTAGAGAACACACTATCATGTATATTAGAGTTATCTCATATATTTTGTTGGATTTTTTTTATATATTTCAAGCACCCTCAGTGGTCTCATAGTAGTGTGCTGCCCTTCAGTGTTAAAGGTTTTGGGTTCGACCTCCAACAAGGACAAACCAAAGACTACAAAATATTTGCTGCTTCTCCACTAAACATGCAGCAATTAAATTTGGAGTAAGAGCAAAGACTGGTTGGCTCTTTTCCAGAATAATGTGTTACTTAGAGCGACATGTCTTCTTGTTAACTGTTACCTTGTGAACTAGTATGTTAATGGTTACCTTGTGAAATAGTATGTTAACTGCTACTGTGTGAACTAGTATGTTAACGGTTACCTTGTGAACTAGAATTCTAACAGTTACCTTGAGAACTAGTATGTTAACTGTTGCTGTGTGAACTAGTATGTTAACCATTAACTTGTGAACCAGTATGTTAACAGTTACCTTGTGAACTAGTATGTTAAAGGTTACCTTGTGAACTAGTATGTAAATGGTTACCTTGTGAACTAGTATGTAAAATGTTACCTTGTGAACTAGTATGTTAACTGTTACCATGTGAACTAGTATGTTACTGATAACATTGTGAACTAGTATCCTAACAGTTACCATGTGAACCAGTATGTTAAAGATTAACTTGTGAAATAGTATTCTAACTGTTTGTTAAAAACTGGCTCATCTTGTCAGTCTAGGACAAAACAGAATTCAGATTCATATCTAGTTTTGATTTGCCAGTGGCTGTTAAATAATTAACACCAATCAATCTATTTTAATTTTTTGAAACTTACAAACTGGAAATTTTACACCAACATTTCAGTTTCATTTTATCTGGCTACTCTTGATCAATACCTTAACATTTCCTCTAAGATGTTCATTGTACTACATAACTGACATCTTGATGAAACAATAGGAAGATTAACTTTTAACATTTATACTAAGACCAGTCTTTATATACATGTGTGGTTTGGTATTCAATATAATCATTATATATGAACTAAATGCCTTAATTACTATTTTTCTTTCAACTTAACTTACTTAAATCAACACATGAGTATATATATATAAATAAGGAGATGTACGATTGCCAATGAGACAACTATCCCCAGTGTCCAAATGATGTAGATAAATATGCCCATCCCAACTCCTAAATTTAATTAACATTTTTTTAATTGTATCTTTAATAATGGCTTTTTATCACTATAATTTTGGTGATTTGATATCTCTACTGAATTCATGCACAACTTGTCTAGAATCTAGGTCATTTGATACTTGAAAATGAGAATGGAAAAGGGAATGCATCAAAGAGACAACAACCCAACCAAACAGCAGAAAACAGCCCAAGGCCACCAAGGGTCTTCAACACAGTGACAAAACCTGCACCCAGAGGCAGGCTTCAGCTGGCCCTAAACAATAATGTATACTAGTTCAGCAAAACAGAAATTGACTAGTATGCATGTTGCGTGTTGCATGTTGCGTGTTGCATGTTGCATGTTGCGTGTATCGTGTTGCATGATCTTCAGTTATTTCTTTTACATTTTTGAAAAATCGGAAGAATTTTAAATTTGGATATACAAAATATGTATAAAAATTATCAGTCATCGTATATTCACCCTTATATCTTTAACATACATCATGGAGTCTGCACTTTTATCAATATCTTTTTTAATTAAAGTTTAAAATACTGTCATTGAGCTCAAGTTTGTAAACTATATCTTATCTCTAATATATATTTAATTGCAGACAATACTTTGCTATTTTCAGGAGTGTTGAGATAACTAATTAATTAAAGACTGAAAATTATCAGTATTTAAAGAGGTCCTCATGCCACCCATCCTTTACTTTCAGAGGCATAATTAAAGGAGAAATGCTTCGCTTTAAGAGATGTCTGAGCGATCCAGTAGATTTGCAAACAAAATATTCGTTATTTTCTGACGCCTTATTAAAAGGGATATCCAAAAATGAAATTAAAACTGTTATGCAGGAAGTGACTGCAAAACAAAGAAATGACACATTAATGGTAAAACCCAAATCTGTATTACAGTCGCATCCCTTGATATTCTCTACAGTGTTTTCGAGACAGAAATCACACATAAAGAACAATATCTTAAAACACTGGGATAAATTAAAGGATGACGAAGAGGCAAAACTTTTTGATAAAAGACCTCTTTTTGCTTTTCGTGGCAAAAACTTGAAAGCAATCGTAACATCAGCAACTCTGGGTAATTAACATGTTGCAGATTATGAAAATAGATTCTATACTATATTTGTTAAATTGATAAACATGGTTAAATAGAAAAGAGTATAAAAAGTATTAGTCAAACAGATCACAAGGTGTCGAGCCCTAATAAAATTACAGTATTTTTATATTAAGTGTCACTATGCAATGGCTTGGGCTCCTGACGATGGACATGGCCATGGTCAATTAGTTAATTCTTATTGGTCTAAATAGATGTTCAAACACCTTGTGATCTATGGAGTTGGGGTGCTGGGAGAGGATTTGACAACGATTTATTGAAATACAGATTAGAAAAATGAAGCAGGCCTGTCCTCCTTTCGGAAAAATCGAATCCGTCTCTAATTAGCTATCCCGTTTGATACGCCTATGCTAATGAATGTGTCTCTTTTAACTATGAATTTGTATATATGATCAAACTTGTAGATATCAAATATGTATATATGAAATTTGAATCAATTCAATTCAATATTTTATTTAAGTCTCATCTCTCTCAACAAGTATAATATAGTTATAAAACTAACAATGCAGCATCAAATTATAAGTACAATATACATTAAAACAAATCAAAACTATTGATGTTTATTGAATGTTCACAGTGCTTCATCTTTTTATACCAGTTTTGAAAAAGAAATTAAGGAATTTAAGATATAAACAAAAATTCAATAAAATTACTGTAAATAGATGTTAACATAGATACGTAAATATGTATTCTTTTATGAAATCATAATAATGAGTGGCAACTTATTGCTTTCTGAAAGATTAACTTAATAAAATAACTATTTTTATACAGTTTTCATCACTCAGAATAAAATCCTTGTTGTAAGCAAATTTGAATTTTCCAAAATAACTATTAAACATTGCTAATTATCTATTAGAATATACACCAAATAGGAAGGAACTGGCAGGAGATACCTAAATGAATAAAATGCTCTGCAGGGCGCAGCTTGATACGACCGCAGAGGTCGAACCCTGAATAGTTGGGGCAAGTATGGACACAACATTCAAGCTTGATACAGCTCTGAATTTGGATTGTGATTAAATATTTGACACAGCATAGGTTTCTGAAACAGAATGAATGTGGTCTAAGAACTTAAAAATTTTAAATTGGACATTCACCTATTATGGTCCAATATCCAAAATCTAAATACATGGTTAGATTCAGCATATCAAAGAACCCCAAGAGTTCAATTTTTGATGAAATCAAACAAAGTTTAATTTTGGACCCTTTTGACCTCAATGTGGACAAAGTTGATAACGGGCCCAAAATCAAAATCTAAATACATGGTTAGATTCAGCATATCAAAGAACCCCATATATTCAATTTTTGTTGAAATCAAACAAAGTTTAATTTTGGACCCTGATTTGGACCAACTTGAAAACTGGGCCCATAATCAAAAATCTAAATACATGTTTAGATTCAGCATATCAAAGAACCCTATGAATTCAATTTTGTTAAAATCAAACTAACTTTAATTTTGGACCCTTTGGACCTTAATGTAGACCAATTTGAAAATGGGACCAAAAATTAAGAATCTAAATACACGGTTAGATTCGGCATATCAAAGAACCCCAATAATTCAATTTTTGATGAAATCAAACAAAGTTTAATTTTGGACCCTTTTGACCTCAATGTGGAAAAAAATTGATAACGGGCCCAAAAATCAAAAATCTAAATACATGGTTAGATTCAGCATATCAAAGAACCCCATATATTCAATTTTTGTTGAAATCAAACAAAGTTTAATTTTGGACCCGATTTGGACCAACTTGAAAACTGGGCCCATAATCAAAAATCTAAATACATGTTTAGATTCAGCATATCAAAGAACCCTAAGAATTCAATTTTGTTAAAATCGAACTAACTTTAATTTTGGACCCTTTGGACCTTAATGTAGACCAATTTGAAAACGGGACCAAAATTAAGAATCTAAATACACGGTTAGATTCGGCATATCAAAGAACCCCAATAATTCAATTTTTATGAAATCAAACAAAGTTTAATTTTGGACCCTTTGGACCTCAATGTGGACCAATTTAAAACGGGTCCAAAATCCAAAAACTTAATACACGATTAGATTCAGCATATTAAAGAACCCCAAGAGTTCAAGAATAAAACCCCATTGAAATTGGTCAAGAAATAAGCAATTTATACAAAGTATCTTCTTTGCACAATACTGTGCAATTGAATATTCTTGCAATTGCGCAATACTGTGCAATTGAATATTTCTTGCTATTGCGCAATACAGTACAATTGACAATTTCTTGCTATTGCGCAATATTGTGCTATTGGATATTTCTTGCTATTGCGCAATACTGTGCAATTGAAGATTTCTTGCTATTGCGCAATACTGTGCAATTGAAAATTTCTTGCTATTGCACAATACTTATTATTTAATAATTTACACATCCTGTTAGGTGTGTATCTCCTGCCATATCATTATTATTTGCTTTTAAATATAAATCAGAAATAACCAACTTAAAATGGAAAATTTTAAAGAAAAAAAGGAAAAAAAAACCCCCCCCCCAAATTTTTTGAACCCCCTTATGATTCATCACCCCCAAACTCAATCCCAGCCTTCCCTTTGAGGTATGGTACCTTGCAGTACAATTTCAGAGAGATCCATACACTTGAACACAAGTTATTGTCTGGAAACTAGAAAAATGCTTATTTTTGGCCCCTAATTCCTAAACGTTTCAGGCAATTACCCCAAACTCAATTCCAGCTTTCCCTTTGTGATATGGAACCTTGTAGTACAATTTCAGAAAGATCCATACACTTACACACAAGTTATTGTCATGAAACTAGAAAAATGCTTGTTTTTTGCCCCTTTTTTGGCCCCTAATTCCTAAACGTTTCAGGCAATTACCCCCAAACTCAATTCCAGCTTTCCCTTTGTGATATGGAACCTTGTAGTACAATTTCAGAAAGATCCATACACTTACACAAGTTATTGTCATGAAACTAGAAAATGCTTGTTTTTGCCCTTTTGGCCCCTAATTCCTAAAATTTTGAGGCAATTACCCCAAAATCAATCCAAGCATTCCTTTGTGATATGGAACCTTGAGGTACAATGTCAGAGAAATCCATACACTAACACACAAGTTATGTCTGGAAGTTACAAAATGCTTATTTTGGCCCCTTTTGGCCCCTAATTCCTTAACTGTTGGTACCATAACCCCAAAATCAATCCCAACCTTCCTTTTGTGATATTGAACCTTATGGTAAAATTTCATAGAGATCCATTCACTTAAACTAAAGTTAGAGTGCGAAAACCAATGCGTCTTCGGACGACGACGACGACGACGCTAACGTCATACCAATATACGACCACAAAAATTTTTTGCGGTCGTATAAGGTATTTCCTTTCATTTAATCTGAGGGTGTGTATCAAATGTGTAAGAATTAAAAGGTGTGCCTTTACCATATCTTACCTGCCTCCTTACAGCCCTTAAGCACTAATTAACTATAGAATAATACACCTACCTTGTTTTTCCTAATTTTTCAAATTAATGAAAGATATTATAGTACAAATGAATTAAATTAACACATTGTGAATTCTATATTCAACCTTAACCTTTAAGGATTGCATCAGATCTTTAACCCCTGTCAGTTTTGAGGAATGTCAAATTCAAAACAGATGTTCCCATTACATAAAAAATGTACTTGAAAAATAAATAAAATTTATTGAAAAAGCTTACCACAACATTTAACTGTTCATTTGTCCTCTTCAGATATTGAAATTTTTATCACTATAATTTTGGTGATTTGATATCTCTACTGAATTCATGCACAACTTGTCTAGAATCTAGGTCATTTGATACTTGAAAATGAGAATGGAAAAGGGAATGCATCAAAGAGACAACAACCCAACCAAACAGCAGAAAACAGCCCAAGGCCACCAAGGGTCTTCAACACAGTGACAAAACCTGCACCCAGAGGCAGGCTTCAGCTGGCCTAAACAATAATGTATACTAGTTCAGCAAACAGAAATTGACTAGTATGCATGTTGCGTGTTGCATGTTGCGTGTTGCATGTTGCATGTTGCGTGTTGCGTGTTGCATGATCTTCGGTTATTTCTTTTACATTTTTTGAAAAATCGGAAGAATTTTAAATTTGGATATACAAAATATGTATAAAAAAATTATCAGTCATCGTATATTCACCCTTATATCTTTGACATACATCATGGAGTCTGCACTTTTATCAATATCTTTTTTTTAATTAAAGTTTAAAATACTGTCATTGAGCTCAAGTTTGTAAACTATATCTTATCTCTAATATATATTTAATTGCAGACAATACTTTGCTATTTTCAGGAGTGTTGAGATAACTAATTAATTAAAGACTGAAAATTATCAGTATTTAAAGAGGTCCTCATGCCACCCATCCTTTACTTTCAGAGGCATAATTAAAGGAGAAATGCTTCGCTTTAAGAGATGTCTGACGATCCAGTAGATTTGCAAACAAAATATTCGTTATTTTCTGAACGCCTTATTAAAAGGGATATCCAAAAATGAAATTAAAACTGTTATGCAGGAAGTGACTGCAAAACAAAGAAATGACACATTAATGGTAAAACCCAAATCTATTACAGTCGCATCCCTTGATATTCTCTACAGTGTTTTCGAGACAGAAATCACACATAAAGAACAATATCTTAAAACACTGGGATAAATTAAAGGATGACGAAGAGGCAAAACTTTTATTTGATAAAAGACCTCTTTTTGCTTTTCGTAGGCAAAAAACTTGAAAGCAATAGTAACATCAGCAACTCTGGGTAATTAACATGTTGCAGATTATGAAAATAGATTCTATACTATATTTGTTAAATTGATAAACATGGTTAAATAGAAAAAGAGTATAGAAAAGTATTAGTCAAACAGATCACAAGGTGTCGAGCCCTAATAAAATTACAGTATTTTATATTAAGTGTCACTATGCAATGGCTTGGGCTCCTGACGATGGACATGGCCATGGTCAATTAGTTAATTCTTATTGGTCTAAATAGATGTTCAAACACCTTGTGATCTATGGAGTTGGGGTGCTGGGAGAGGATTTGACAACGATTTATTGAAATACAGATTAGAAAAATGAAGCAGGCCTGTCCTCCTTTCGGAAAAATCGAATCCGTCTCTAATTAGCTATCCCGTTTGATACGCCTATGCTAATGAATGTGTCTCTTTTAACTATGAATTTGTATATATGATCAAACTTGTAGATATCAAATATGTATATATGAAATTTGAATCAATTCAATTCAATATTTTATTTAAGTCTCATCTCTCAACAAGTATAATATAGTTATAAAACTAACAATGCAGCATCAAATTATAAGTACAATATACATTAAAACAAATCAAAACTATTGATGTTTATTGAATGTTCACAGTGCTTCATCTTTTTATACCAGTTTTGAAAAAGAAATTAAGGAATTTAAGATATAAACAAAAATTCAATAAAATTACTGTAAATAGATGTTAACATAGATACGTAAATATGTATTCTTTTATGAAATCATAATAATGAGTGGCAACTTATTGCTTTCTGAAAGATTAACTTAATAAAATAACTATTTTTATACAGTTTTCATCACTCAGAATAAAATCCTTGTTGTAAGCAAATTTGAATTTTCCAAAATAACTATTAAACATTGCTAATTATCTATTAGAATATACACCAAATAGGAAGGAACTGGCAGGAGATACCTAAATGGACAAATAAACCGTATAAAGTAGACTTTTTAATAGTAAAGCATTTGTTCAAACATACATGTTTGAAAATATATATCAGCTGTGTTTAAATCCAGACTGCATTCTTAAAATGTTTTTTTTATATTTGTATAAACGAATAATACTTCTGATATTGTAAATGATCTGATATGTACCAATATTACAAAAATAAGAGACATTAAGGTTGATATTCTCATGATTAAACAACAGGTAATTTTAAACACAAGTTAAATCTGGGGTTAATTCGAGCAAACCTATGTACCTTTAGCTTGATTGTTTATTTATTTTAGCAGGAATATAAAAATCTCTATGTTGAGAGAAAATCTCTGTCATTGAAAATAATTAATAGGTCATAAAATTCTATCAAATTATCCCATATCATCTAATTAATACTATAGATCAGTCTCCAGAATCAAGTTTTGATGACTTTTGTTGATAGGTTAATTATAAATTTCAAATAAATTGAAGGTACACTATGTCAATAGATAGTTTCATGTTTGGTCCATTTATTACCAAGAATAATATAGTGCAGAACAAATTTGACTCATATACATTTAGTTATAACATAAACCTAAACATTGAACTTCATGTAAATTTAACAAATGAATATTCAAAATTTTAGCCCTTATTTTCAGATTCTGTTACTTTTAAATTTACAGACACTGGTAAAAACATAAAATACATAAATTTGTTCTCATGATAATTAATTAACCACCCTTAAAAATCAAACCACCATTCATCAAACATGCAATGAAGGTATTGTAATATAATTTTGAATGACATCATTGAAACAGAAATCAAACAACAACAAACAAAAAAAAGAACAGACTTCCCTAATGTACAAAATAAAATGCTCAGAGACACAGCTTGATACGACCGCAGAGGTCGAACCCTGAATAGTTGGGGCAAGTATGGACACAACATTCAAGCTTGATACAGCTCTGAATTTGGATTGTGATTAAATATTTGACACAGCATAGGTTTCTGACACAGAATGAATGTGGTCTAAGAACTTAAAATTTTAAATTGGACATTCACCTATTGGTCCAATATCCAAAATCTAAATACATGGTTAGATTCAGCATATCAAAGAACCCCAAGAGTTCAATTTTGATGAAATCAAACAAAGTTTAATTTTGGACCCTTTTGACCTCAATGTGGACAAAGTTGATAACGGAGCCCAAAAATCAAAAATCTAAATACATGGTTAGATTCAGCATATCAAAGAACCCATATATTCAATTTTGTTGAAATCAAACAAAGTTTAATTTTGGACCCGATTTGGACCAACTTGAAAACTGGGCCCATAATCAAAAATCTAAATACATGTTTAGATTCAGCATATCAAAGAACCCTATGAATTCAATTTTGTTAAAATCAAACTTAGTTTAATTTTGGACCCTTTGGACCTTAATGTAGACCAATTTGAAAATGGGACCAAAATTAAGAATCTAAATACACGGTTAGATTCGGCATATCAAAGAACCCCAATAATTCAATTTTGATGAAATCAAACAAAGTTTAATTTTGGACCCTTTTGACCTCAATGTGGAAAAAATTGATAACGGGGCCCAAAAATCAAAATCTAAATACATGGTTAGATTCAGCATATCAAAGAACCCCATATATTCAATTTTGTTGAAATCAAACAAAGTTTAATTTTGGACCCTGATTTGGACCAACTTGAAAACTGGGCCCATAATCAAAATCTAAATACATGTTTAGATTCAGCATATCAAAGAACCCTAAGAATTCAATTTTGTTAAAATCAAACTAAGTTTAATTTTGGACCCTTTGGACCTTAATGTAGACCAATTTGAAAGCAGGACCAAAAATTAAGAATCTAAATACACAGTTAGATTCGGCATATCAAAGAACCCCAATAATTCAATTTTGATGAAATCAAACAAAGTTTAATTTTGGACCCTTTGGACTTCAATGTGGACCAATTTAAAAGCAGGGCCCAAAATCCAAAACTTAATACGATTAGATTCAGCATATTAAAGAACCCCAAGAGTTCAAGAATAAAACCCCATTGAAATTGGTCAAGAAATAAGCAATTTATACAAAGTATCTTCTTTTGCACAATACTGTGCAATTGAATATTTCTTGCAATTGCGCAATACTGTGCAATTGAATATTTCTTGCTATGCTTAATACTGTTCAATTGACAATTTCTTGCTATTGCGCAATATTGTGCTATTGGATATTTCTTGCTATTGCGCAATACTGTGCAATTGAAGATTTCTTGCTATTGCAATACTGTGCAATTGAAAATTTCTTGCTATTGCACAATACTTATTATTTAATAATTTACACATCCTGTTAGGTGTATCTCCTGCCATATCATTATTATTTGCTTTTAAATATAAATCAGAAATAACCAACTTAAAATGGAAAATTTTAAAGAAAAAAAAGGAAAAAGAACCCCCCAAAATTTTTGAACCCCTTATGATTCATCACCCCAAACTCAATCCCAGCCTTCCCTTTGAGGTATGGTACCTTGCAGTACAATTTCAGAGAGATCCATACACTTGAACACAAGTTATTGTCTGGAAACTAGAAAATGCTTATTTTGGCCCTTTTTGGCCCCTAATTCCTAAACGTTTCACATAATTACAAACAACAAATTTAACTATCAAAAGAAGTACAAATTTTCTATACACTCATATGCAGACTTTGGCAAAACAACGAAATCAAATATCCACGAAAATACCATTTTTCCCTTCTCCACGAAAAATAAATGGATCCACAGTCCACATATTTCTTACTTTAATAAAACACCTTTCTTTTATTTTTTGTACAATCCAAAAAAAAAAAAGCATATTTCAATATTAGTTACATTTTTGCTGCTGTTGTTTATTCAGTGTTTATACAATCAATACAACCCATATGTTACATCAATCAATAAAATATTTTGAATTGTTTACATAGTTTTGCCATTAGTCATAACTGTTTAGAAAAATGTGTAGAGAACACACTATCATGTATATTAGAGTTATCTCATATATTTTGTTGGATTTTTTATATATTTCAAGCACCCTCAGTGGTCTCATAGTAGTGTGCTGCCCTTCAGTGTTCGACCTCCAACAAGGACAAACCAAAGACTACAAAATATTTGCTGCTTCTCCACTAAACATGCAGCAATTTTGTCTTCTTGTTAACTGTTACCTTGTGAACTAGTATGTTAATGGTTACCTTGTGAAATAGTATGTTAACTGCTACTGTGTGAACTAGTATGTTAACGGTTACCTTGTGAACTAGAATTCTAACAGTTACCTTGAGAACTAGTATGTTAACTGTTGCTGTGTGAACTAGTATGTTAACCATTAACTTGTGAACCAGTATGTTAACAGTTACCTTGTGAACTAGTATGTTAAAGGTTACCTTGTGAACTAGTATGTTAATGGTTACCTTGTGAACTAGTATGTAAAATGTTACCTTGTGAACTAGTATGTTAACTGTTACCATGTGAACTAGTATGTTACTGATAACATTGTGAACTAGTATTCTAACAGTTACCATGTGAACCAGTATGTTAAAGATTAACTTGTGAAATAGTATTTTAACAGTTTGTTAAAAAACTGGCTCATCTTGTCAGTCTAGGACAAAACAGAATTCAGATTCATATCTAGTTTTGATTTGCCAGTGGCTGTTAAATAATTAACACCAATCAATCTATTTTAATTTTTTTTAAACTTACAAACTGGAAATTTTTACACCAACATTTCAGTTTCATTTTTATCTGGCTACTCTTGATCAATACCTTAACATCTAAGATGTTCATTGTACTACATTACTGAAATCTTGATGAAACAATAGGAAGATTAACTTTTAACATTTATACTAAGACCAGACTTTATATACATGTGTGGTTTGGTATTCAATATAATCATTACATATGAACTAAATGCCTTAATTACTATTTTTCTTTCAACTTAACTTACTTAAATCAACACATGAGTATATATATATAAATAAGGAGATCTATGATTGCCAATGAGACAACTATCCCCAGTGTCCAAATGATGTAGATTAATATGCCCATCCCAACTCCTAAATTTAATTAACATTTTTTAATTGTATCTTTAATAATGGCTTTTTATCACTATAATTTTGGTGATTTGATATCTCTACTGAATTCATGCACAACTTGTCTAGAATCTAGGTCATTTGATACTTAAAAATGAGAATGGAAAAGGGGAATGCATCAAAGAGACAACAACCCAACCAAACAGCAGAAAACAGCCCAAGGCCACCAAGGGGTCACAACACAGCGAAAAAAACTTGCACCCGGAGGCAGGTTTCAGCTGGCCCCTAAACAATAATGTATACTAGTTCAGCAAAACGGATGTCACACTAAACTCCGAAACATATTAAATGAACTAAACATACCACATCTTCTTATATCTAAAATTAAAAAAAACATACAAGACTAACAAAGGCCAAAGGACATGTATGGCTTAATCAAGATTAACATCCATCTTTTAACCATTGACATTACCCCATATTTCCTTTCATTTAATCTGAGGGTGTGTATCAAATGTGTAAGAATTAAAAAGGGGTGTGGTGCCTTTACCATATCTTACCTGCCTCCTTACAGCCCTTAAGCACTAATTAACTATAGAATAATACACCTACCTTGTTTTTCCTAATTTTTCAAATTAATGAAAGATATTATAGTACAAATGAATTAAATTAACACATTGTGAATTCTATATTCAACCTTAACCTTTAAGGATTGCATCAGATCTTTAACCCCTGTCAGTTTCGAGGAATGTCAAATTCAAAACAGATGTTCCCATTATATACTTGGAAAATAAATAAAATTTACTGAAAAAAACTTACCACAACATGTAACTGTTCATTTGTCCTCTAACCTTGACAAACAATACTCCTAACACTCTTACACAGACGAGATAGACAGCACACACAAAATATCTTTGTAATTGGCAGGAATGGTTTACAGACAAATCAATACTCATTGCTATCAAACACAACCATTAATTGATCAAAAACTATACATACATGTTAGATACCATTGTAGCTGGCATTTAAATTTTTTTTAAAAGGGAGCTATCATATTTCATAATTTCTTAAATGAAAATTTTGTTCCATTGAAAAAATCTTAACACGTTTTTATATATACCAAATTTATGTGTTACATTTAATTATACCCATACCTTACAATATTCACATCTGCCTTTTTAAACAGCAATGTATTTCTTCCTTAGTTTCTATATCACACTAGGTTATTGAATATTGAATTAAAAAGGCATGCAAAGTATGTCAAAACATTACATGCTGTCATATCTACTAGGTTTATTGAGGTACATTGCAATAATAAAATTTCCATAATATGACTGGTTATAAAACATATATATATATATATATTGTGTTTTAAATGAACCACTGTTTGATATACACCTATATAGTTGATGTAAAATACAAAAAAATCAAATATATATATATTTTACCTACCTACCCACCTAATAACCTACTCTATTTTTTGTCTGCATGGAAGCAGGGGCCAAGTGTATATATTGTTTTGGCCTAATGGTCTAAGTCCCATAATTCCCATAAAAGTTGTCAAATCAATATAGAGGTATAGTATAATAGCCAACTCCACATATTGATAAACAATCACACTATGTATGAAAGCTAAGAATAGTTATGGTCTCATAGGAATGTCATTATGCAAAAATGGCCAGTTCTGTGACTCCTGCAAAATTTGACAAGGCAAACTGGTTTAAGGTAATAGTGTTCACAAGGTGTCATTATACTACAACAGATAATAAAATGGTAAAAGTCTCACAACCGTATCAAAAATTGTCAAAACAACATTAGGGTTACAATTGTATTACACAAAATGACCACTAATGCTACTAAGTAATAGTCATAATATTGAAAGTTTTCAGGCAAATGGTAGCAGAGAAGTCATATTCATAAGGTGTCATCATGCTACAATATGCCATTGAGCTCTTGCATAATTGGTCAAATCAGAATTGTGGTATTGTATGATCAACTATACAGGATGACAAACAATTATACTAATATAAATAAGAAGATGTGGTATGAGTGCCAATGAGACAACTCTACATCCAAGTAATAATGTATAAAAAGTAAACTATTATAGGTCATGGCCTTCAACACGGAGCCTTGGCTCACACCAAACAGCAAGCTATAAAGGGCCCCAAAATGACTAGTGTAAAACAATTCAAACAGGAAAACCAACGTTCTAATCTATATAAAAAACGAGAAATGAGAAATCCTATGAACCACACCAACAAACGACAACCACTGAACAACAGGCTCCTGACTTAGGACAGGTGCATAAAAATGCAGTGGGTTTAAACGTTTTAACAGGCGCCAACCTTTATACTAAGTATGAGTAAAGGGACAAGGAGGAATGGGAATGAAAAGCAGTGCTACTAAAATCATTTTTGTTAATTTGTCTATGATTAATTTTACAGATATTTGATAACTATCAGCATGTCTTTGGACTGGCAGGAGGAATGACCGCAACAGTGGACCTACATGCTATCAACATTATTATTGTTCAGTAAAGAATAACTATTGAGAATGATGACTGTCACTACAATGTTATTGCAATGAAGGAATTACTTTCTTGTTGCCCAAGCTGTCATAACAAGAACTATTTTCCATTAAGCCTATATTAATTGTCATTTGAAATGAAGCTCTAACAAAAGCATGGCTACATACACATATATTTACCTTAAGAAATAGGATTGGTAATGTTTAATATCTTCAACTTTCCTATGGCAAATAAAATTTGTTTGTTTAGGTACTTATTTCATAGGCTACTTATTGTACATTTTTTCTGGACCTTATCCAGCATTCAGTTAAAATATGAACTGTTTTTTCTCCCCTACAGAGATATGCATGAAATAAGCTTAAAATGCTCAGGTACAAAGTGCACATAATGCCAGACAGATGGATTTAAAGTTTTTCAATTCCGTAGAAATTCATTTACTAATTTATGACGTAAACGATTAAGAAATTTACAAATACTGACATACCTCTATCAAAGGCCTGATTTAGGTATCCATGGGATAATAATATATGGGTTAAATCAGATTATCAAAGACAATGTCATTATTTGGCTTATATTCTTACAGGTAGTTTGAGTGTAATGTCCTTCTATGTCCTTGTATGACATAAAATTATTTATCAGACATCTAATATTTCATAGACCACTAATTGTATTCCTTAAAAATATACTGGTCATGTGTCAAAGTTACAAAGGTATATAGATTAATGGCATTTTAGTTTTTGATACTGACTTGATCAGCAAAAATTTCAAGCAAGCCAGCTAGGTTGAGCTGATAAAGCAAGCTGATGAAGTCAGTTTCACCTGGGACTATTATATTAGTATAATAGTCCCAGGTTTCACAAAATAATATGCAATTACCCCCGTTATTCTTATTATTGGCAATTTGACTTAACAATATATATTATGGTTTAGAATGTGAAATAACATGAAATAGTTAGTAAAACTATTTTTACGTGTACATAACGTTAAGATAGTTGTTCAGTGGTAAGAATGAAGTCACATGCATTTCATTGATAAATCTACGAGGAAGGCTCACTTCTGATACTAGCACTTTTAAGTATTCATTAAACAGAAAGTAATGTTGATGAGTGATGATTGTGAACACATTTTATAGTAAAGAGTTCCAATAGTTTCAATTGGATATTTGCCAGAAGAGGAAAATTGATCGATTTTTGTTGTTTAATATACAGTGGCAAATATTTCATACAGTTTTTTATGATGATACATAACACAGAAATACAATAAATGTATCATAGTTAAAAATAAATGTGGAATGTGTCCATAGGACACACTGTCAGATGATGCCCTGCTTGCATATCATATAAAATTATAAACGGACATAACTGAAGATCGGTAAAAGTGACCCTACCCAAATTTGAACTTGATCTGAGTTTTGTGGTAATTAGTATTGTGTATAAGTTTCATAAAATTTGGTTGAGGCAAACTTAAGTTAGAGAACGGAAACGAAAAATTCAGCAATTTTTCCATTTGTAAAGGGGCATTACTCTAGAACAGTTAAAGTGACACCACTATAATTCAAACTAGATCTGTATTTTGTGGTAATAAGCATTGTGTATAAGTTTCATAGCATTTGGTTGAGGCAAACTAAAGTTAGAGAATGGAAACGAAAAATTCAGCAATTTTTTCCATTTGTAAAGGGGCATAACTCTAGAATGGTAAAAGTGACGCCACCAAAATTCATACTTGATCTGTGTTTTGTGGTAATAAGCATTGTGTATAAGTTTCATAACATTTGGTTGAGGCAAACTAAAGTTAGAGAATTGAAACCAATTTTGGGATGTACGGACGTTCGTACAGACGGACAAGGGTAAAACTTAATGCCCCCTCCGCTACAGCGGTGGCATAAAAATAGAATAAAATATTGTCTAAGAATTTTTTTTGTCATTTTAGCCTCATAATCATACTTTCTTTCCTGTTTTCCTTTTTTACCATGCTGCTAAAACAATAGATGTTAAGGCTCATCTTTCCATCAATTTATCACCACCAAGTCTTATAATTAGCAATCATTTTGGGAAAATCTATTTGTACTAAATTTTTATTACAAAATCAATTTTCTTCCCAAATTAGAATTAAAATTTAGTCCCCTGACATTTGGAATAAGACAGTTGCTGTAAAAGAAATTCAATCAGCATTCCTAAAATCAATTACTTTATTAGGCAAATTATGTGTGGTTCCTTGTGAGATAAGAGTACTGATTGACGTTCATATACATCAGGGGAGTTATACTCTCCACTTTAGCTATAGGTTATACCATTAAATTTCATGGAAAATTACTTTGAAAATCCTAATAAAACTAACAGCAAAGACTGAATAACTAACATGAATCAAAATACATGTTGTGTGTACATCAATGAGACAGCAACCCAACAAAAAAAGACATTCTTAAGGTCAAATAAAGACTTCAACAGTTTTTTGCACTTATCTTTACAAGGTCCATAACAGGTAATAAAGTTCTAAGTCCAACAAAATATTGAGGTTATTCAACCAGAATTGATGGCTGATTTTAAAATATTATTATAAAAGCTACATCTAAAATATATACTATAAGATATTTTTTATGTAACAAATGGCAATGTGTAGTATAGAATATTTGTTATGTAACAAATGGCCAGTGTGGAAACTCTAGATTTGATATATATAAAAGTCTACCGATTTATGCAATGATACAGATAAAGATAAAAATATACCAACAAGATCATTGAAATCTTATTGACAAATATTTCAGTGCAACAAATGACCTTCATCAGTAGCAGTCCTTTCTCTAAAGGTAATAAAAATGTTGTATGACTGACAATGTTGTACTGTTTTCACTTCTCACAGAAAATAATCATGGTAAACATCCATAATACAATATTTCCTTTCTTTTCTTCTTTATCCATATTGTCTTTAAAATCTTTAAATGCAAAAAAAATTTCGGACACCAAAGCATGGTACATGTACTACAGAGAATTTTGCCGTTTTGCTAGAAAAACCAATACAAAAGCCCATTAGCTGTATGTTAAAGGAAATAAAGCAATTCCTGATAAAACATAAAAACACCTACACTTCCAACTATTGATGGCATAGAGTCAACAAAAACAATAATACATTAACACACTCAATAAGATTAAGTAGAGATTACCAATATTGTTATTATCAATATTACTAAATCAATTCTGATTTGTACTGATTCACAATGGCATTCTAGATGTGGCCTATGTCGGACCACATCCTTTAATCTATGTACATATTTCTATTGAAATGACCCAGATCAGCACTTACCAAATTTTATATCTTACTGGAGAGTCACAGTGAAGCAAATAATACACCCACTTGCATGTTTTAAAAGTAAAGATTCTATAACATTAAACAACCACACTTTAGGTATTGCTGCAATGATCTAATGAGATTGACATGTTTCAGCGCCAAAGGCACCGTTATCAGAATAAAAACAATACAGAGAATCCTGCTTCAGTACACATGAGTGCACACACTGAAATGTCTAGCCTACTTTACTAACCATGATTGATTTTATTTTGATAGCCCTAAAGATAAAGTGTTACCTCAACTGGCTCAAGTATCACATAATCTTATAACATTATTAATGTTCCATGAGAATGAGGTCAAGATTAAATACAGGGTAAACTTTGTCAGACACTGAGACAGATATGAACACCTTACAATCATTCCATACACCAAATATAATTGAACTATAGCTTATAGTATACTGGAAACAGACCAATCCATGAAAACATAATATTGACCAATGAACCATGAAAATGAGGTCAAGGACAAGATAAACTTTGCCAGTCAGACATGTACACATTACAATCATTCCATGCATCAAATATATTTGACCTTAAAACTTATAGTATCTAAGAAACTGACTTAACCAAGAAAACAAAACTTTAACCAATGAACCATGAAATGAGGTCAAGGCCAGATGAACCCTGCCAGACAGACATGTTCACCTTACATTAATTCCATAAACCAAATAAAGTTGACCTATTGCTTATAATATCTTAGAAGAGGACCTTACTACTGAAACCTAACATTGACCGATGAACCATGACAGTGTTCTAGCTACAAAGTTTGAACAGGGCGCAGCGCCCGCCCTTTTTTATTGACGCCAGTGCCCTTTTTGGTGACGCCCTTTCTCTTTTTCTGTTGTTTCTCAGGCGCCCTGCTGTTTTTATCTCGAAATTTGCATTTTCTCGGATGAGTTTTGTCGAAATGTTCGTCGCCGTTTTTTCCCTTGTTGACAATGCGTAACGTGCCACCTATAAGGTGTAATACCACCATTGATTTTCCCCTATTAGTCTGTGTTAAATTTGCACTTTTCAAAAAATTGTGCAGAATTCATCTTTGTTTCAAATAAAGAAATACTTGGCATGAGTACAGTTTTATCCTGCCCAGTACTATAGACAAAATTTTACATAACATTTCATTGCATATAAGAAATTAACCATCACTGGAAGTTAACCAATCAAATTTTCACCCTTTTTTTTTCCTGTGTACAAGCTTTAGTAACCATGTAACCTCAAGTTTCCAAAATATTCTATAGAAACACCAAATAAAAAAATAAGGGTGCTTTGAAACACCCAAGATATATGTTTATGACTCAGAAATTTTTTACTGCAATGAAATGTAGGATTAATTTCCTACAACTGTCAAATTCAAGGGAATATTTTTTTCAACCCTTTTTCGTATGCAACCGGATGTGACTTACTATGATTTGGTGGTATTACACCTATAACTAATTAGCATAAAAATTTGCATAAAAAGTGTTTACCTTGACTATCGATTGATTTCGTGATTAGAATTAAACTGAGAACTTAATTAAGGCCAAATAAATTTTAAATCATTATTTTCACAATGCCGACTTGAGATAGACACCTGAAAGATGAAACAAAAAGAATGCTAGCCAAAATAAAATTTTGACATCGTTCTTTACTGTGTACATGATGTAAGTGGAAATTATTTTTAAAAAAAAGGTTATCATTTTGAAATCTTTTACTTTGCTTAACTAAACTCCACCAAATTAAAGTTTTGCCACTGAGCACAGCTGAGGTTGAAAGAGTGTTTTCTCAAGTAAAGCTGATGAAATGTGATCATAAAAATAGGCTCAAGCAATCAACACTTGAGAACTTGCTACATATCAAAACTAATTATCATAATGACTTTGTTCAATTTTGGACAATGTTGTAACAAAGTTTTTAAAAGTCAAACAGAGAAGATTGTGCCAAAAGTGTTGAATTTTATTACTCCATTTTAACTGAAACTTGATTTTACCATAGTGCCTGAGTTATATAGAGTATTTTGTTTATAATGTTATGTACATATGATGTATGCTAATAAATTATGAGGCTTAAATAATTGCCCTTTTTTCAAAGACATTTACGCCTTAAATTGTCCTTTTTCTGACTAACACCCTGCCCTTTTCAAATCCTGGCTAGAACACTGCCATGTAAATGAGGTCAAGGACAAATGATACCTGGCAGACAGACATGTACACCTAACAATCATTCCATACACCAAATATACATGTAGTTGACCTTTTTGCTCATAGTACATGTATTAGAAATACAGACCAAAACACAAAAACTTAACATTGACCAATAAACTGTGAAAATGAGGTCAAGGTCAGATAAAACATGCTAGACATGTACACTTTACAATCAAGCAATACACCAAATATAGTTGACCTATTGCTTATAGTATTTAAAAAACAGACCAAAACACAAAACTTAACACTGACCAATAAACCATGAAAATGAGATCAAGGTCAGATGAAACCTGCCAGACATGTACATCTTACAATCAATCTATACACCAAATAATGTTGACCTAATGCTTTACAGTATCAAAGAAAGGGACCTAATCGTGTAACTTTAACCTTGATCACTGATCCATGACATGAGGTCAAGGTGAGGTGAACCCAGTGTCTGAGGGATATGAAGATCTTGCAAGGAACCCATATACCAAATATAGTTATCCTATTACTCATTATAAATTAAAAATTCACATGACAAAATAAATGGAGAATGTAACCATGGGACACAGATGATGCCCCCGCTTGCATATAACATTATAAAGGGACATAACTAGAGAACTGTAAAAGTGAAGCCACCCAAATTTGAACTTGATCTGTGTTTTATGGTAATCAGCATTGTGTACAAGTTTCTAAACATTTGGTTGAGGCAAACTAAAGTTAAAGAATAGAAACTAATTTTGGGACTTGCGGACAGACAAGGGTAACACTATAAACAAATAATATTTATAAAATTCTAAAGGGAGCTTACATCAATAGAAAGCATTTTCGAGTTATTGTCTGAAAACTGGAAAATCCCCCATTTTTTAATGAATAAACCCCATAATTCGGAAATGTAAAATCTAAAATTTATAAAATTCTAAAGGGAGCTTACATCAATAGATATCAACAGTTCATCAAAGTTTCAAGAGAACTGCTGAAAGCATTTTTGAGTTATTGTCCGAAAACTGGAAAATCCCCCTTTTTTTTTATGAGTAAAACCCCAAAACTCGGAAACCTAAAATCTAAAATTTATAAAAATCCAAAGGGAGCTCATGTCAATAGATATAAACAATTAACCAAAATTTCTTACAAGTTGGTAAAAGCATTTTTGAGTTATTGTCCGAAAACTGGAAAATCCCCCTTTTTTTAATGAATAAAACCCCACAACTCGGAAACGTAAAATCTAAAATTGATAAAAAACAAAAGGGAGCTCACGTCAATAGATATAAACAATTCACCAAAGTTTTATGCAAATTGGTTAAAGCGTTTTTGAGTTAATGTCCGACATGTTGACGACGGACGGACGGACGTACAACGGTATACCATAATACATCCCGTAAATGGGCGTATAAAAACTAAACTTATTTCCAAGCAGTCACTGAACCATGAAAATGAGGTCAAGGACATCAAAAATATAACAGACGAAAACTAAGTAACATTCAGCATCTGTATACAAGCTATGAAGCCTCCAGGTTTTCCACCCTCTGTATTATAAAGCTGAATACAAATAGTTTGCCACATCAGTCAACGAAAAGGGGTTTCCTGGTGAAGACTCCATACTTTTTCTTCTAAATCTTGGTTAATACCCCTTTAAGAATTTCACCTTTGGCAATTGTCAGCTAGTCTGAGGTCAATGATTTAATTGCACACCTGTGAGGGTGCATAATCTTAGACCAAGGGTTTAATAACCTGAGAACACTGTTATTAATAAATATTTTGTCCAAGCAAATGAAACTTTTTACCAGTAGTCACTATTCTTTCAGCAAGGATAAGAGTTAAACCCTGAAATTCACAATTTTTAAGCAAAATTCTGTTTTGCAAAATGAAGTGGCACTATTTTGTAAATAATCAGGTTGGCAGAGTCACTTCTAAAACCAATTAATTCATAATATACCCATTTTGAAACATCTTATCCTTTCAATTACAAAAGAAAGATAAATACCAAAATTATTTGATCAAATTACCAACTTTAAATGCACAACACTCAGGCCATATTAGGTATAAATGAGAAAATATTTGTTTCCCTAACCACTACCCTATGCCATCAAGCACACAGTTTTTGTCAATGAGACAGCAACCCAATATCAAAGTAAAATAAAAAGTTTGTTAAAGAATTTCATTTCAATAAATAAGCCATCAAGTTAACAAAAACTGACATATGATATATTTATATTTGGGTGTTATAGATGCCATTTGACTGACCTACAGGTGCTACAATAAAAGATGACTTACATAATCATCATCTTACATGTAACTTGCTACAGATTTATGTATCATATTATAAGTTGTACATATTGCATAAATCTAAGTCAACCATAGATTTTATGTCAAGGACTATGTTATAAATAAACTTCAATCAACTTCTCTTCAGCAATCATTTTACTCAGCACAATGCGCAGAAAAATAATGATTATGACCGATATTTTTTGTTGTTGAGAAACAGAGATTTGCAAGGTTATCTGGGATAAAAAACAAATTCCCTGAGTCTAATTGCTTGCCTTGAATGTATACACTGAAAAGGGCTAAACAAAAATCAATAATAACTAAAGAATGTTTGGATGTTTTTTTCTTTCTTTTTTTAATTTATAAAATGTGGTGGGGTCAATTTTTTTTATGATACCCTAGAGGCTGAGGCCAAAAATAAAATTTGAATTGCTTGTTGTTGCCTACCTACCCACCTAATAGGTAGCCTACCCAAAATATTTTATGATACAAATTGTATCATTTTTTTAAAAGATTTTTTTCCACCCTAATGTCGTTTTCTTGTATAAATCATGTAACTTGTGTTGTTGGTCAAAACAAAACAAAAATCCCTTCCTACCTACCTACCCAACCCTGTAAGGCATGGGTAGGCAACATTAAACAAAGAATTTTGTTGTCATTTTACATCCACACAGAACTTCTTCTAAAATTTGTTTTGAATTTTTCAGGATAAAAAATTTCCTATTCCTATCTCCAATCACTTTTTTAAACATAGTGTGGAAGGAAAGGGTCAGTGGTTGTCTTGTGTCCTATCTTAATGTTTTTGGTTATTTGGAGAATTAAAGGTGTTGATGGCAGATTTTTTTATTGTTTCTATTTAATTTATTCACATCTTTTATGGACTTATATGGTATCTTAAATCAAATTTATTCATTCAGTGTATGTATACTTGTTTTTGTTAATACATGTATGTCTTTTTGATTGAGTTAAGCCATTTCAATTGATATTTTATAGTGTATCTTTCTATGTTGTAATGTTACACTACTAATTCAGGTTAGGGTGAAGGTTTGCGCCTGTTAAAATGTTCAAACCCGCTCCATTTGTTTGCACCTGTCCTAAGTCAGGAACCTGTTGTTCAGTGGTTGTCGTTTGTTTATGTGGTTCTTAAGTGTTTCTCGTTTCTCGTTTTTTAAATAGATTAGACTGTTGGTTTTCCTGTTTGAATTGTTTTACACTAGTCCTTTTATGGGCCCTTTATAGCTTGCTGTTTGGTGTGAGCCAAGACTCTGTGTTGAAGACCGTACTTTGACCTATAATTGTTTACTTTTTACACATTGTGACTTTGATGGAGAGTTGTCTCATTGGCACTCATACCACATCTTCTTATTTCTATTGAAGGATGATTTAGAGCTTGACATATATATATATTGTATAGACATCTGTCTAATAGTGAAGACTGTATGTTGCCTTCTAGATGTCTTTGGTTTATTTTTATCTTTGGGTTGCTGTCTCATTAATGTTTACACCCACAACTCCTTTTATTCATAACCACTGTATTCATTTGAATCATAGTGATACTTATCAAATTTGCTGGGCTCGAATTCCTTTAATCAGCATGGCCTAATTATTCAAATACTGCTTGGAAATAAAATGCTTGTTATTTATTGTCAGAGTGCCAAAAAAATCTATTTATTCTTTGCACTCTATCAATGACTACTCTTGAGTGTTAATTATGCCTATAATTCTGTTGTGAATATATTAGCATTCTGTACCTGTCCATTTTTCGTATAGGTAAATGTACCATACGTTACATAACGTTTAGTTATTATCAATTACATCATTGTCATAAACATTTATTACAATATTTCTTAAGTTATAACCAAAATTTTCCTGTCAGATGAATCCAAAAGTCTAAATAACCACAGTTATATTCCTTAATATTCTATCTTTTCTGTATAAAATGTGACCATAAAACCATAAAACTGAGGTCACATCATCCATTTGACATAAATTTTGAATAAATCACATCGTCATGCGTTTGCTGATTAAAGTTTCATGTTGATATCACATTGGCATCAATAAAAAAAAACTACATTTAACCTAAATTTAAATATGAATCTTCAACACTTAAATCGTTGTCACTTAACAATGGATATTTTATACCTACAATCAACTTGTACAGTGATATATATATACAAATCCTTGCTACAATGTAGGTTTAAATTTACTGGGTTACTCTTACAGTTACAGGGAATTTTCAAAAGTTTTATGTAAAAATGAGGCTTTATAGATATTTTTTACTGTTAAAGATTATTGAAAACTTTCAATACTAACAATTGTTGTTTACATGCTTAAAATTCTGATCTATGATTTGAAAATAAATTGGGAATGTGTCCATGGTTCACAGATGATGCCCCCGCTTGCATATCATATAAAGTTATAAAGGGACATAACTGAAGAACGGTAAAAGTGACACTACCCAAATTTGTACTTGATCTGAGTTTTGTGGTAATAAGTATTATGTATAAGTTTCATAACATTTGGTTGAGGCTAACTTTAGTTAGAGAACAGAAACAAAAAATTCAGCAATTTTTTCTTTTAAAGGGCATAACTCTAAAATAGTAAAAGTGACACCACCAAAATTCAAAGTTGATATATATTTTTTAGTAATAAGCATTGTGTATAAGTTTCATAACATGTGGTTGAGGCAAACTAAAGTAAGAGAATGGAAACGAAAAATTCAGCAATTTTCCCATTTGTGAAGGGGCATAACTCTAGAACGGTTAAAGTGATACCACCAAAATTCAAACTTGATCTGTATTTTGTGGTAATAAGCATTTTGCATAAGTTTCATAACATTTGGTTGAGGCAAACTAAAGTAAGAGAATGGAAACGAAAAATTCAGCAATTTTCCCATTTGTAAAGGGGCATAATACTAGAACGTTTAAAGTGACGCCACCAAAATTCAAACTTGATCTGTGTTTTGTGGTAATAAGCATTTTGTATAAGTTTCATAACATTTGGTTGAGGCAGACTAAAGTTATAGAACGAAAACCAACTTTGGGACGTACAAACGGACGTACGTATGTACGTACGGACGGACAAGGGTAAAACTTAATGCCCCCTCTGCTAATTAATTAATGAATTCGGAATTATGATACGAAATTTCTTCAGATTATGAAATTGCAGTTAATAGTCATGTCTTTACTTTTAAACTTTTAAAATGATTCAATATTATAGATATTTTTGTACTCGTGTTATTTGGCATGAAATTATGTTCCGTTTTACGTCTTATTTTGTACTCATTTAAAAAGAGGGTTGTTGATTGCGCAAGTCAATATAAAAGCACACGTTCGACTTGTTAAACTTTTTTCTTCGTAACTGGATTTAAAATTTATTATTTAATCTTAATTTTCATTAGCATTTGCTGAAACTTAATTAAATAATGCAATAAATCGTCTATCATGGTCAAGTGTTCACCTGTCAGATGTGTCGATCTACCTGTACAAGTGATTAGCGATCTTTAGCCTGATATCCCTTAGGGCTTTACAACTGTCATCAGGAGGACCCTTTGGATTATAATACAATAAGGGTTATGCAATTACATACAATTGATTATAATTGCTAACAAAAATGGCGGCTAGCAAAAGGAAAACAAATTTGGACATTGGCACGGATCATTTGACGATGACAGAAGATAATATAATGATGGCGGAAGATATTTTAACAATGGTGGTGCGCCATCATAAAACAGGTCATGGGGATCTCTGAAGGAGTCATCTGACAAATTAGGCCATGTTAACATTTTGTAGATCTTATCTTGCTGATCATTTTTGCTATTTGAAATTTCTCTCTTGACATTTTGTAGATCTTGTCTTGCTATTTTGCTACATAAAGATTCTCTCTATCTATTCTAATTTTCAAGATGATAAGCAAAAATCATAAAAATTCGTAAAATTCATCATTTCAGGGCAATAACTCCCATAAGATGTCCGACAGTTTTAATATAAAAGGACTGTTGGTAGATCTCGTCATTCTTAACATATTTGCTCTGTCAGATTTCTCTATTTATAGCCATTTTCAAGATATTAGACAAATCATGCATTTCACCCCTATGTTCTTTTTTAGTCATTTCAGCCATGTTGGTTGGCAGGCAGGGTTATAATACAAATTATTTAAACTAGATACCCCAATGATGCTTGTGGCATAGTTTGGTTAAATTTGGCCCAGTATTTTTAGAGTATATTTTGTAGAAGTTAACAATGATGGACACCAAGAGTTGAGAAAAGCTTACTTGGCCTTTTGGGCCAGGTGAGCTAAAAATGAAACATACAATGTCTACATGTATCAACTTAAGCTCACCGTAAAACTGGTATTTGCTTTAATTCTCCAACAAATCTCTGACAGGTTGTATGATGAATTCAATTCAGTCTGTAATATTAAAAAGGAAAACATTATTTTTTATTGACAGATAACTATACAAGCAAAAGGATATTTGATATAAGAAACTTATTTTTGACATCATAAGAAACCATGTGTATTGTGAACAGATACTGATCACCACATATATATGCAAAGTAAAATTTTCTCAAGTGCTGTCATTATTTAAATAAACAATGTCAGTTGTTGAGTTTAGAAATGCAGCAGCATCCATACTATGTCACTAGTTTAATAATTTCCTTGAACTTTACTTTGAAGAACAGAATCATATATTCTCTTCAACTGAATTTAATTTCGGTCTGTAAAATGGACTGTGATAAAAACAAATTAGTGACTGTAAATTGATTTTAATTTATATTCTAAACATGTCATTTAGCATGAATTGAGTTGATATTGCATTTCAGAATTTCAAGTGCCTGTATGTTTTACAAATATATAGATCAGTCTAGTTCTAAGTAAAGTTATGGGCATGATGGGGATCAACATAAAGATCAAAATATAAAATAACCTCAGCAGACGTCATGATCATTTGGACTAAAGTTAACTATCAGTCACACTTTTTATATTTTATCAAGGACGTATAACTATCATATATGTCCTTGATTTTATAATCTTTTTTCATGTTTTGTATAGTATGCCACGTTAGCTGGCACTTATGGTAGAAGCATCGAATTGGAATAAATAATGATAACTCTCTCTACATGACCCATCTGAAAAGTTTCGTCACTCTCGTTAAATCTCGTACGATTATTTTTAATTTAATGGCTGCCAGATTCTCGTTTTAATAGCGCACTTAAAAAAACGGGACAGAATGGAACAAATTCGATGTTAAATACGACATGAATTTTTATTTGTTTACAAAAACAAGAATAAACAAATTTTTGTAACTTGTGTAGTGTATTTAAATTTTATTGTACCATGGAAATAACCGAAGTTTGGACAAACAAGTAACCTTTAACCTATCTTACATGATGTTTATCGTCTGCTTCATCTTTCCATTGTCAGTGACAGCGAAAGCAAATTTCCAAATAATTACAGGTACCTCATTTAAAAGTCATAATATCATAATGAATGATCACACTTATAGTGTAAAAGATCCAACCAGCCATGGGAACACAGAAAAACCCTCTGCAAGCAATAATTTTCGGGAGAAACGTAGGTCATATGCAGAGGTAGTAAGGTAGTAAAATCCAGTGCTCTGGTTGACCATGACTACTACAGAATTCCCAATATCAAGAAACAGTGATAATGACGTTGATTAAACTGTCGTAGGTGATCACAGTTATTCCTGTAGGTCACAGACAAACGCAGGTTAAATTCCCAATTGTATTTCTATTCAGCAGCAGCTAGTTTCCAACTTCACAGAAGCTTTTAAAAGTTTATAACAAAACAAAAAAATTTAAATTCAAATTCACAATCTGCTAATTCTGTAATTTCTTTGGCAAACTTAGATTCACTGCCCTCAACAAATCTTGTTATTAATAATGACACATATTTATCAGTCCCAGGAGATGGAAACTGTTTTTTTCACTCTCTAAGTTTAATCATAAATGGAGACTTGAGTGTGAGTGATACATATAGGTATATTGTATGCTCCCATATTGTCCAAAATTGGATTTTATGGGAAGATAGAGTTATGATCACCCATGATAATACCATGACTTTTGATAGGTATATACAGGGCATGTTACTTAGAAGTATGTGGGCTACATCCAGTGAAATTCAAGCTGCTGCCACATTATTTGGATGCAATATAAATATTTGGCTCCCGCAGTCGCCTGTATATTTTATGCGTCAGTTTAAACCTGATCAAAACATTTTCACTCTACCAGATGTGGCTATACTTTTATCAGGTGCACATTTCAACCCTTTAAAAAAATCAACACCTATGGCTATACCAACTTCACCACTACAAATTAATTTTCATGACCAAAAGAAAAAAAAGTACCAACCAAAAAGCAAAAACTTGAAAAGGAAGTGTACCACAAAAAAATCAGCTTCAAAACCAAAAAGCAAGAAAATCCTTAAAACAGACTCTGAATTAATACATGAAATTGATGAAGAAAAACCACAAACAGAAGATGATCATGAATACATTTATACTGCTGAGCAGTGTTCTCCCCACAAATTTCAGATAGCATCCCAGAAAATAGCAAAATCTTTAGATCATCAACTTAACAATCCTATTTATGGCTCCTTAGGCTTAGATGAAAATGAAAAAACCTGATCAAAACAATATTCTAAACAGGCTCACTGTAAATTCAAACTCTTCTTTTAACAATCAGTATGATCCTCTTGCTGATCAAATATATACATGATATATGAGATGCAGGAAACTGGGAATACAATATGAACACCCAGCTAATTTAGAAAGAAAAATATTTTAACAAACAGAAAGTGTCGTTTGCAATACAAAATTAAAACACAGCTACAACTTTTAAATATTGATTAAAAAGATATTCCAAATCCTCCACCTCTTCATGAAAATCAACAATTTAATAAAGTTATGGATTGTATTCGTAGTTCTGAAATTAAACAAATGTCTTATTGTTTTAAATTTTGTAATATTTATAAACAAAGAAAAATGGATATGAAAATGGCACAAGATAATGAATGATTTAGCATTGTCATTTAGATAAATCACCAATAAAATTATTTTCAGCAGAAAACAATATGGACCCTTAACATATTCCATCTGAACTTGACTATTTAACTGTTGTTGAACAACAACTTATATGTAGAATCTCACCTTGTATAAATGTTCACATGTTAGGTCATGGGGGTAGTGCTTCTGGTAGGCAGTGTGTTACTTTCCCACAAGAAGTAAATGAACCAGCCAAAATATTTCCTAGACTTCCTGAAGAAATTAATATTATTTGTGTACGGAAGCAGGGCAAAAAATGGAACATCTAAAGATTTTGTAGTAAGAAGGTTAAAAATACAAACTGCTCTTTTTTTTTTTAAACAGTACAATCCAGCTTATTTTGACATTATTATTAGTAAAGAAAGGTTAGCTGCATTGCCTTTTGATAGTGAACTGTCAGATATACACAGTTGAATGTCCAAGCGATTTCGTCCAAGCCAATACTGTTCATATTTCTGACAATGGCCCTGCCCCTGATCAAACTTGACCCTGGTGAAATAGAAGGTAATACACATTCAAGTGTAATTTTGCCTGACCCCACATATTGATATCAGGAAGAAAGTAGAGGAAAATTCATTTGTTGGCAGTTCTGTTTTGGGGGATTGGAAAGTGTAAGATGTAATAGTGATAGTCTAAACATGAAAATATCACTCAACAAGCCTTTTTTTCATTTCTAGACAAAACTATATGTAGGGACATAGTGAATTATTGGCTTGGTTAGCTGGCATTTAAGTTAGCGCCTTCCTCATATTAAATCTATACAAATACTTGGTATAAATAATAAAATCTAAATTATATCTCTTTGGAACTTCAATGTTGTATTTCAACCTGTTTTAATTTTATGTCTTATTACCTTTCAAAATGAAAAAACAGGTATTATGACAACAGACTAGGACTAAAATATATAGTGTAGTTGTCCCAGCAACTTGGAATGATGCCGCTCACTAAAGACATGAAAGATGTAAGGGGCACCAAAGGAAATATCTGGATAAAAGTTATAGCAATGTGAATGAGTGTGCCAAAAAGTATTATTTTTATTTCAAACAACTACATAAACAAGAAACAACGTAACAAAAAGATAGACAATCTTTAGTTTTTTAGTTACATCTATTTTTTAATGATGTAAGCGACAGTTTACTATTTTAGAAAGTATTTTTCATACCCCAAAAAATCAGATGAGAGTGCACCAAGCATCACAGGAAAAAAAACTAAAATAGCCTCAAAGACCTAATATGAGGAAGGCGCTACCTTAATTGCCAGCTTTATACCAAGACTATGTCCTATTATATTGATTGATTGTTGGTTGCTTAACGTCCAGTGGCAAATATTTCATGCATGTTCAGGACGAATGTCCTAGATATACAATATAGGAAAGGTGTACTGACATAAGAGGTCTCTAAACACATTAGCTCCAATTGGAGCTTTCGTTAGTAGAAGCAATATTTAATAAAAACCCAGCCCCCAGAAAGTCAATTGGTCCATGCCTAATACAATAATAAAAATGTGCACTATGTAAAAATGTTAGAATCAATTTTGTTAATAATTATAAAATTGTTAATTTTCACTGTATATAAGTCTCCACTAATTAAGCCATGAGTAGTACAAGTGACATAAACTTCAACGTGTTGAAGGTGGTCACTACAAAGTAGAAGTAGAAATAGAAGAGACCCTGTGAATCAAACAGTTATCTGAGGTAATAAGAGAAAGGTGCTCCCACAAGTTATTCATATATTGGTGCATCTTGTTTTTTGGGTAAAGATTGCATGAAATGCAATCTAAACCCTATGGTACTGACCATATCTTAATCACTACTTTTGAGATACACAAAATATACTACATTGATCATAAAATTCTAAACATCCTATCCATGAACATTTCCAGAAATTCATCAATGAAATATAATGCTCTGGAGTCGGTTTCACAAAAAAACTTAGCACTTAGATTGATAGTAAGTATACTGAATTGTTCATGACTTACGATCAATCTTAGTTGTAAGTATTTTTGTGAAATCGACTCCAGATATTCAAGTTAGGAAATGATGTTATACTTGTCAAGCAACTTTTTTTAATTACATAACTTGTGCAAGGTGCAGGAATCTAATATTTGTTCTAAAAATGTCATTGTTAAAGTAGAATCTTTAAAATTGGAGTTATCTTCCTTTGTCCATAATGGTAGTTGAATCAACTACAACCAAGCAATGTTTAATTTGACTTCCCACTGATATATTAAAGCAAACTTTACCCTTGTAAGTTTGATTTTAATTTATCATCATACTTTTCGATATTTAGATATATACAAATGTGGTGGAAATCATATGCTCTTTTATTATGTCCATGAAGTATTATGAATATTCCAAAAAGAAAAGAAAAAATTTGAAAGGTTTTTATCAAACACCTAAGCTTGTTGAAGGTCTCTTAGTTCTATTCCTTAGTAGTATAAACTAAAATCGACCTATCTGCCTTTTATTCTCCATTTTGGAGCATAAACTGGCTGTGTTTAAATAGAGGGTCGTAATGGGGGTACCTTCATGACGAATAACGGTAAAAATTCTTGCCAAATGACGTTAACAGTAATTTTCTGTGCATGATGATTAAACGTACACTTTCTTTTAGACGATAAAAAAAACAACTGGTTTTGACGAATCACGTTAATTTTTTTCCAAAAATAACGATAACAATAATAATTTGAGCCCTCTGACAAATCACAACAAGAATATTTTGACGAATCACAGTAAAATTTTAACCAATTTGCCCCTAACGGTAGCCGAAAATGACCATTTGACGTCTGACGGTAATGGGCATTCCTACCCTCTAAACAAGGCCTACTGTAATGATACTATGTCATATGAGACAGGTGATTCCTGTGAAAGAGGACAAATTTCTTCAGTATTATTGTCATGATACTTTTTGGTAATTAATCTGATCTACAAATTTGCAGGAAATCCTATGCTTTACAACAATGAAGCCTTTGTCAACAGGGTATGTGCAAGTGCAAATGTATTTAAAAAAGTTAACGATTTTGGATACATTACATTTGTAGTGTATTAATTTTCTAACTGTTATTAAGGCCAATTCCTTTCAATTTTCAAACAAATATTTGAGGAAAAAATCAGTTGCATGCATGGATGAATATTCCCTATGGTATTGCCTTCTTGATTGAAACCTCAAGTATTCCTCAAAATTTATTTTGTCTTATAATTATGCCTTCATGGTTGGATTGAATAACAAAAATGTTATAACACATTTCTGAAACACAGAAACCTTCCATGTGCTGGTCATGCATGCTTTCTGCTCTCTGGTCGGGTTGTTGTTGTCTCTTTGACACATTCCTCGTTTCCATACTCAATTTTGTATAATGCAATTTTATGTAATGTTATTTATTCTCTCAAGAATATTGTTACATGTCTAAAAAATGTATATTTTATTGTATTGGTACATGTAGAGATAAATATTCCAAAAAAGTCTATGCATACATTTGTATATACAGTTGTATGTCACGTATGTATATTTTTCTTTCTATAGGGTTGTAATTACACCACTTTGTTAAATACCAGATTAAATTACCATACCAAAACATGTCATGCTAAAACAGAAAGTTCAGAAAAATGCCAGATTTGTGGTAAAGTATACCCAGCAGGCAAGAAGTTCAAGGACCATGTTTATGGAGTCCATGGAAATGATGGGAATTAAGATAATTTACCAATCTTATTGTTTATATTCCTTTTTGGATGGTATTTTAATGCCTTTTCAACTGAAAGCTGCAACGTTCAGTTGCTAGGAATTGGTATTTACATCCGCTCCCTCCATTTATAGCCAATATTTCACTTAAAAAATCTTGAATAAAACTGAACGTTAATTTATATAAAATTCTTTATGCTTAACAAGTAACTTTCATTATAAGATTTTTTTTGAAAGGTATGCCTGAACAAGAAACTACAAAGTATATATGAAAAAGTTGAAAATTTCAGTCAAGATATCAAAAGTTTGATGTTTCATTGAGGGTACTTAATTTTCAGTTAAGATTGTATACTGGTAATAACATTGATTTGACAAATAATGAATTTGATATAGGAAATTGAGAAACTAATTAATCATTTGCACATGGTTAGGAACTTAGGAGCGGTATTATGTAGCAAAAATGTCATGCAGTTAAAAAAAAGAGGAGTTCTGGAGACAACATCAGCTTTACAAGTTGTATATTTTTGGACCTTGAATACAACCTTTCAATGAAATTGCAAATGCAAAAATCTGATCAAATAGGTACACATGATAACGAACAATAATACATTTGTATTAATTAAACAGTATAAGATCTGCAACAAAACGTGAAGGAGATTTCAAATAACAAAGTTTATCGAACAGAAAGCCTACAGACAAATGAAACAATCTACACATATCCCCAAACATCAGTTTTTAGTGGGGTTCGTGTTGCTCAGTCTTTAGTTTTCTATGTTATGTTTTGTGGTGTTGTCAGTTTATTTTCCACTTATGAGTTTGAATGTCCTTTTGGTATCCTTCACCTCTTTTTTCGAGGTTGGAAATAACAAAACACAGAGGAATTTAATATACTGCAAGATGTTTAGTGCAAAATGTGTTGTTTTTTTTTTTATTTCAAAGAAAGGGTGGAGAAAACTTGCTTTATTTTTTCAAATTTGTCATGTGTCAGAATTCTCTGTTCATTTTAGATGAAAAGAAGAAATGTCCTTATGACGATTGTAATTTTCCATGTGCTACAAAGAGAAATCTGGACAACCATATCAATAACATGCACACAAACAGAGTAAGTGTGAATATAATACAGTGTATTATTGGTTCACCTGGCAGCATTCAGCTGTTGTGACACATAAAGATCACACCTTTCTTCAAATCCCCAATTCCTTGGAAATGGCTTGACCTCGTGGGTGGGGTGGGTGGGTGGGGGGTGGGGGGGGGTGGGGTTTATATATACAAGGTTATAGTATTGGTATTCCACTTTTAAATTACACACCACATGAAACCCAAACAATATGGGAAAAGGTAACATTTTTACCTACGCAATATATGAAAAGGTATACATTTTTAAATCTAAATTATATGAAAAGGATGGGGTAACAGAACCCCAGCAGCACCCCTAATCAATTAAGTAATGAAGTACCTCGTGGGGGGGCACTTCCTATATACAAGGTTATAGTACGTACGTGCCGCTGGAATAGGTCACCTTTTCAAGCTTGAAAATATGTGAATAGGTCGGGGAAAACTATCTGAAATATATGATAAGGTTAATAAAGTTCCCATAACTTCTTCGTCTGTCATCTTTCTTGGTGTTCCCGGCTGTGTTTTTATCAACCAATTTTCTCTCTTTTGGCACTTGGCACTTTGGTATTCCACTTTTAAATTACACACCACATGAAACCCAAACAATATAGGAAAAGGTAACATTTTTACCTACGCAATATATGAAAAGGTATACATTTTTAAAATCTAAATTATATGAAAAGGGTGGGGTACCCCCCCCCCTCAATTAAGTAATGAAGTCGACTGCAACCTTTTACATAGGAAATCTAGATGGGATACACAAGCTCTAGAATATCATATCTACTAAGAGATATTTACTCCATTTGCAAATGCTAATGGAATGCAATTACATTTGTATCAAAAAGATAACCTTACAGTCATGAGTGGGAAAAAATTAATGATAAATGATCGCTTTCATTGAGGCAGCACTCTAATGGCACAATCAAATTGTAAAAGACATCCAAAGGTCAACAAATTTTTACACTGACCTTCATATGTATTTTATCATTAGATATTTTTATCCTAAAATTAGAATAAAAATAGTTTTTATCATAGTTAAAATATAAAAAATGTATATAGGGTAACTGACAGCTTATTGTTAATTGATCATCCCAAATAACCTCTTAACTGTTGTCACATTCCTGAAAAAGTACAGTTATTAGTCCCCTGCCGACTTCTGAAGGGGATTTTAGGTTTTCACTCTGTCCGTCTGTCTGTCTGTCCATCCGTCAGTCCGGCAAATCAGTTTTCCACACTTTTCTTCTTCGTTCTTGAAGATATTGATTTGATATTTGGTTTATTGTTTTATCATGACAAGTTATAGATCAAGTTAGCATTTTGCAGTACAATGAATTTTTAACTGGTAGGGGACTATGTATGGCCAGGCAATACTCACAGAATATTTGTTTTTAATAAAAAATAGGAGTATTTGCTTCTACACCCTTACCCATAATCCTTCATTTGGTATGACAGCCACAGATAGTTCAGAAACCTTCAATTTGAAAAAAAAGCCAGATAGATAACAAAGGGACAAATCACAAGTGGAATAAAAATCAGCAATACCATGGCAAAAAAAAACCCAGAAAAAACAACAATTTGATAAACAACAGAGTATACAACACGAAAACCTGGGCAACACAAACCTCACATAAAACAGCATGATTTTATGTGTTTGGGAAAGGTACACAGATCCTGATCCATATGTGGCAGCCTTTGTGTTGCTAATGTCAAGAACAAATTTGATGAAAAGTCTCTTTCACTGATGTCTCTATTGTTGAAATAATGTGCAGCACAAACTCTAAACTTCTCAGGGGATACATATAATCCAAACTGAAAAGATGACATCTGCTAAGAAACAAAACACTCATGGAAGTCATGTCTTGGAAATCTAGCAGTAAAGGACAAACATATAAAGAATGAACACAAATATAAGACTCCAGTGGCAAAAAATACAATATAAAAAATGAACACAAATAGAAGACTCCAGTGGCGAAAATTACAAAGTATATTGTAATTTTTTAACATGTACAAAACAATATTTAATATATTTTTTTTTTCAGTTCCCCAAATCAAGCAGTTGTCATATTTGTGATCATCAGTGTAAATTATGAGGAAATTTGATGAAACAATTAGCTAAAAAACATGGCATTGTGGAGATGACTATAAATAGGAAATGTCAGTTGGCTTTAGTAACTGGTGTAAACTTTCCAATAACAGTGACAGGAAATGCTTTAAAAGACACATGTACCAGTGATGATGAGGATAAGAACTTTTTATGAAGCCCTCATTAAAAACTATCTCAAAATGTTTAATTAAGAAGTGGTTGTGATGCTTTTAAAATTGAAAATAAGACTGTTAGTTTTCCGTGTGAATTGTTTTTACATCTTTCATGTCCGGGTTTTATGGCTGACTGTACGGTATACGTTTTTCTCATTGTTGAAGGTCGTATGGTGGCCTATAATTACTAAATCCATGTCATTTGAACTCTGGTGTCTAGTTGTCTCATTGGCAATCATACCACATGTTTATTTTTATATATGATATGGGGTCTATGTTTATTTTTTCAGCTTTCATACATTGGTCATTAAATGTCTTCATAATATTCAAATGTACTATTCAAAGAGGAGTAACTGCCAGTTTCAGAAATAATACATGTGTTGTGTAAATACAGCATACAATTTTTGACTTTAACAAACAAATAAATCTTAATTCTTAAAGTTGAGTTTGTTTTTTTTTAAATTCAATTTTACACAACAGAGTCACAGCATATTTAATTCATTTTACACATAATCTTACCATCTTCCTGCATAGTAGCAAAACTTGACTTTCAGAATAAAAGATGTTTTTCATCATTCAGAGGATAGATACACAAAATCAGTAACTAGTAGAAAAATACCCTCTTTTCATTAGTAAATAGAAAGAATCAAAAGTTTGATTTATTTAGCTATGCTAAAATGCTCTGAATACCCCTATGTAAAATGAAATATCCCGAATTCTTTCTCTTCAAGAATATTAAAAACAACTGAATTTCTGTGGTAAATGATAATTGAACAGTATGATTAATGATACATATGGAACTGTTAAGCTTGAAATAATTTAAGGAAAAAAGTCAAGACAAAAACCAATGATGAGTGTTTATTTTGAATTGAACATAACCAGAGAAGTTGCAGATTGGTAGATAAAAAAGTACAATAAACAGTCCAGAAAAAGCATGTAACTCTTTAATAGCTGTATAGTAGCCAAGAAAAAAACCAGAGGTACAATAAAACAGAAAGTGTAAGCTATGTAAGAATGGAGTTGAAGATGAACTACATTTTCTTTTAAAATGTCCTGTTCTGAAAGATACAAGATATCAACATCTGTCTAATTTAAATTCTAAAATTTTTCAAGTTATCTGATGAGATGAAATTTGCTTGGATTCTTTCATCTGAAGATTTGTTTGTTACTTCAAACTTATCTAAATTATTGCAATCCCTTTTTGAAGAACGAAAGAAACTTCTAGAAAATATCTATGTAGTTTGAAAAATAGAAAAATAAAAAATAAATCAATCAGGAGTTGTCTCCCATAGGCCTAGGTCTATAAATTGATTAAGAAAACATATTTTCTCCAGGTCACAGTGGCTTCCAAATGACTTAATGTTTTGTCAATGACATTGTTTATATGATACTTTGGTTTAAATGTGTATACATGTTTTTGTTTAAATGTATTATAATCACTCTAATCATTCTAATCATTTACTGTGCTTTATTTTATAATTCATTTGGTTGTATAGCTCAAATTTTGGGCACCGTGATTGGTTAATAAAATATCTTATCTTTAATATCTTAAAAAAAACAATAATAAATAGCACCCTATTAAAGATTGTTTGCAGGAACATAACCTACAGATAAAGATATCTAATTGATGGCTGGACATTTTTACTATATGAATAACATTACCTAAAATTGGTGGATGTGAAATACAATCTTTATTGAATCCTACAGTGGCACACCGGCATAGGAGCAGTCCACTCCTATGCCACTGTCCTACATGTGGAATCACACTTCCCGCATATCTCCTCATATTTTGGATAAGATTTAGTAAAATATGTTACATTTGTTGTACCAATTTATGATTTCTATATTCCTTGCAGTGATGAAAATATAACATTCATTGACATATCTGAGACATTTTTGCAAACATGCATGATAAACAAACTGAGAAATGTAAGCTATAGGATGGAACCAACATCAAGGATAGGAAAATTTTCAATGGGGAATGAAAATTTTGTTTTAAATTTTGGAAGGCAGAGTATATTGAGAAATTATAATATCAAGGTCTAAAAATGGAGAGCAATGCTTTCATCATAGTATATATTTAGATCAAATTTAGGTTGATAAACTTCAAATGAACAGTTAGAAAGTTCAAGATGGTAGTTGCAGAGAATGTTCATTTAAATATCTGCAGGTATTGATGAAAAAGTCTTGTCAAGTACTGTTTCTTTACATCTAATAAACAAATCTACAATTTGTAGGGCACATTAAGTCCCTTTTTAAATACCTATCACTTGATGGTATACTTTTTTGCCACAACCACTTTAATAAAATGAAGCACATAACAAATGACTTCATTCATTACTCGCTTTAGTACCACTGAAGAATCATTAATTGTCAAAATGTGTATCTGGTACTGCAGTAAAATTGGTACCTTTGATATTGCATGTTAAATTAATGTATTTTTTAAAAGTATATTTTACTAAAATAAGGAAATTTAAAAACAGATATGATTACTATGATTTATATTGAAAGACTTTTATCAAATAGATCAATTACTTTTTGATAAGATTTATATAGGGTAATATAGTACAGAGTTGAGAAATCACAACTGTCAATGAAAGTCAAACTGACTCAAAAGAACATTTCAAAAGAATGTTTAACACTACAGAAATAGTTTGAAACTGCTATAAACATATTATTAAGGTTTTTCTATATTGACAATAAGTTCCTTAATTGTTGATAGAGCACTAGTCAGAAGAAAAGAAATATATTTGTATATATTTTGTAATATATTGGAATCAGATGTAAATTAAGTTTGTAAGTTTTCTTGTGTAATTTAAGATTTCAATACAATACTTGTGGTGTTCAGTAGCAGCTTTCTATTCAGTCATTGTTGAAACATGTTCATTGATATTTTCTTCTTTGGTACATGTAGCAGTAGGTATGAAGAACAAGAACATGTAATCTCAGTATGGTACTTTTATGAAACAAAATCATTGTTGTTGACTGCTTTGTTAGCTAGTTCAAAACACAAAACTGTTTCAGAGGGTACTATAGTATATGATTGTTTTAAGTCTTGAAATTGTCTTAGTAGAAAGATTTTGAATAAAGTTACTTTTGAAATGTAAAATACAACACTCAACCAGGACGATGCATATTTTGAGAAAATCCAACGATTGTTTATCAGCTTTCTCTCCTCAGCACCAACCTTAACAAAATTCTTTCCATTTGATTTAAGAAGGTGGCTGATATTTCAAAAAAATGCTATGTGAGCTTTTGCCATCACTTGGTGTCTGTCCTACATTGTGAATTTGTCTGTTGTCCTTTAATACGTCCGTTGTGGTTAACTTTTTAAAAAAAACTTCTCTGAAGCAACTGGGCCAATTGTTACCAAACTTTACCTAAATGTTTATTAGGGTATGTAGATGAAAAGTTGTTTCCTGGGATTTGATCCATTAACAAACATGGCTGCTGTTGCTAAAAATAGAATATACAATTTGGCTTGTATCTCAAAAACTAAAGCAGATGGAGAAAATGTGACACAAAAAATTATCAACTGGTCAAGGTTTTGAAAATGTCATTTATAGTCAATTTCAAAGTTTTTGGCTATTATCACAAAAACTAAAGCAGTTTAGAGATAATCTGCAGGTCAAGGATATCTCGTGTGGAATTTTCAGAAAAATCATCCTGCCCATTTTGGAATTATTGCCTCTGAAATTTCAATGTTTTGCCAATTTTGCAGTTTTTGGTTATTTTTCTTGAAAATTATAACACATTTTAAACAGTAGTAATGACCAAAACAATAAGATCTACAAATAAATCAACATGGCATAAATCATCAATCAAATGACCCCTCAGACTAGTGTGTATCACATACATGTGTCAAATTAAAAATAATTTTTGATGAAACTAAAGTTGAAAGACAGAATTTTTCGACAGTAAAAATGTTCAACAAAATATGATGCACACAAAAGTTAACTTGGACGAATAGTCAGTTACTCCCTTATAGGAGTTATTGCCCTTGAAAGACTCATTTCACTTTTTTTTTGCGTTTTGTTTTTGCAGAAACTTTAATAGATAGAGAGAAATAGTAAAAGCAAAATAAGATCTACAAATAAGTCAACTTGGTCAATATTGTCAATTGGCCAATTATAGGAGTTATTGGCCATAAAAGATGTTTATATATGTATTGTCTATCATTTGTTGTTTCGAAATTAATGGTCTTTTGTTGGGCAATGTATGACAAATATATGTTCAAAAACCTCGCCCGTAATTATAAATTATGTAATTCATTGACCGCTCCCGACATGTGTAACTTCAAGGCATATTTTAGCGGCGATCGATGTCTTTCAAAATTACTTTATTTTTATCAATAGTACCGCTTAAGTCGACTCTAGGGCCCGTCTTGACCTTGTTGTAGGGTATGAATGATTTGTTCATTGTTGAAGGCCCTACATCAACTGTCAAGATGAAGAACAGGAATAAAAGCCCTGTTCATTGATAATTTTCTATGTTTTCTATGTATTGTGTGCGATTTTGTCCCATGTACATTTACTCCATATCCTTTCATTTTCTTTTGTATTCACTCTTACCAGAAACCATTATAGATAGAGAGAAATTGTAAATAGCAAAGGTGTTAAGCACAATGAGATCTACAAATAAGTCAAAATAGCCGTAATTGTCAACTGCCGCCTTTTATGAGTTACATGTACTGCCACTGAACGACCATTTTTACTATTTTTATGTTGTTTTTTTTAGAATCAAAGATGGATAGAGAGCAACAATAAATAGAAAGAATATACTTAGTAAAGTATGATACTAAACCCCTAACGGGAGGGATTGTACTTGATTTTCATATGATGAAGACATAATCTTTCAATTAGTTTAATTGAGGTCTGGAGCTGGCTGCTAGTAGCCCTTTGATAATTTATGTTGATCATTGTCATTTTGCTTAGTTCAAGTTCTTTGTTACCTATTCTAATATCGGACTCGGACTTCTTTTAAACTGAGTTTTACTGTGCGTATTGTGTTTATTCCACATTGGCTAGAGGTATAGGTGGAGGGTTGAGATCTCACAAAACATGTTTAACCCAGCCGCATTTTTGCGCCTTTCCCAAGTCAGGAACCTCTGGCCTTTGTTAGTCTTGTATATTTTTTTTTAATTTTGGTTCATTTATATGTTTCTGAGTTTAGTGTGACGTCCATTTTCGCTGAACTAGTATACATTATTGTTTAGCGGCCAGCTGAAGCCCGCCTCCGTGTGCGGGATTTTCTCGCTGTGTTGAAGACCCATTGGTGGCCTTGGGCTGTTTTCTGCTCTTTGGTCTGGTTGTCTCTTTGACACATTCCCCGTTTCCATTCTCAATTTTATTCATATATCCTTCGCCGACCTGTCTTTGTATTATGCTCCTAGCACTTTACATATCTCGTCGACTTGCTACTGCTCGATGCTCGCCGACCTGCTATTGTAGTTATGCGCCAAACGCTCCCTAGTAGAAATGCTTTTATCATAGGATGCAGCACTTCATACATTCCTCGTTGACTTGCTGTTTGATTATGCTCCAGGTCTTCGTATAATCCCTGGTCAATCGGCTGCTGTATTGTAATGCTGCACTTAATATAGCTCTTTATTTTTCTAATTGTTCAGGGTGTCAAGCTGTCAATACAGGACAAGTTACAAATTCCTCTGGGTCTCTCTCTCTCTAGGTGACTGTCAACAGCTTTTTGAAGTAGAGAAATTCAAATGTTAGTAATTTGCATCATTCATTGCCAAAACTAAAACCATCGACTTGCTGTTGAATTGTGCTAATTATTGAAATAAATTTTATTAAACAGTATATATTTAATCAGTTATACAAAATCCAAACTTATAATAGCTAGAGTATTTCAAACATAGTTGAATTAACTTGATTATGTATCAGATGGTGACATTAATTATTTTATTACATCTACAGTTCTATGAATAATTTGTACTTACAAAATTACGTATTGAGTATCCTATATTATTGAACCAAAATGCCTCCTTGATCTCTTATATATAACATTTCTCAAACACAATCAACATGACCTAGCCCACAATTTCAAATTGTAAGCTTCCAGGAAGTGGCAACTGGGCATGCCGAGTCAATATTGTGTAATTCTTGCAATGTTCTGGCAAACATTTAGAATGGTCAAAGATTACTGCAATCTTGCGGCAAACATTCTTTATAATCTTAACTCTCTTGCAATCTTACTGCTAACATTGATGTTTCTGCAAACTTGCCGCAAATGTTTGCCGGAAGTTTGCAGCTAGCGGCAAACACCTGCAAACAATATTTTCTGTTTTCCTGCAAACTTTTGTTTGCCGCAAACCTGCAGCAAGTCTGCTGCAAATAAATTTGCGGCAAACATTTCAGTTCTGTAAGGGTCCACAATTATTTCAGGTTCTCCACAATCCGATTTAAAGATATCCTGAAATCATTTGAATATTTCAGGAGTTCCTTAAATAGTATAATTTTGACTAAATCTGCGCCTCATATAGGCCTACCCCTAGTCACCCTTGGGTATGAGAGATCGAAATATCTTGTTCAAATGGTCGATGGAAATAAAGCTTTTGTTTGTGCACATATTCGTTGGGTTAAAGTAATTAAAGGACTCGAATGATGTATGATTTTGTATGGAACGCTTGAGGCTAATATTTTGGGAAGCAATATATATATATATGAACTGTTTTTCAGCATTAAATAGATATAAGAAGATGTGGTATGAGTGCCAATGAGACAACTCTCCATCCAAGTCAAAATTTATAAATGTAAACCATTATAGGTCAAAGTACGGTCTTCAACACGGAGCCTAGGCTCACACCGAACAGTAAGCTATAAAGGGCCCCAAAAATTACTAGTGTAAAACCATTCAAACGGGAAAACCAACGGTCTAATCTATATAAAAACGAGAAACGAGAAACACTTATGAACCACATCAACAAACGACAACTACTGAACATCAGATTCCTGACTTAGGACAGGTGCAAACAAATGCAGCGGGTTTAAACGTTTTAATGGTACCAAACCTTCACCCTTTTTCTGAAACAATAGTGTAACATCACAACATAGAAAGACACACTATAAAATATCAACTGAAATAGCTTAACTCAATCAAAGGACATAGTAACACCATTGAACATACACTGAACAAATAAATTTGACCTATGATACAATGTAAATTCAAAATAAATAAACTAAGGGAAGAATAATAAAAGTAACATGTTATATCGGTATGAAATGTTAAACAATTTAAGAAAAACAATATGCTCGAACAAAAATATCAGCCATTTGCAATAACTTTAAACACAGGTAAATAAAATAATTTTGTTGTTAGGTATACGTATACAGTTACAATAGAGAAAGGAAATATTTTAACAAAATAAATAATTTTGATGTTCATAGTACGAAGTGGAAATTTAAAGTTCAGTTTCAGTTTCAGTTTCTTGTATGTTCCTCCATTAATTATGGAGCACTACCCATAGGGTATAATTGTAGCAACTATATACACCTTAAAACATAAAGGAACATATAAATCTATGTACAGATAAAGGAATAAGGGCAATATTATTATTAATTCAAAGGATAGTCATTACAGTTTTAAAACATAAAATTAATTAATCATAATAGTTATATTATGAAAAAAAACATGTGCTGAGGTGTAAGAAAAGTTTAGTAAGAACTGGATATATTTACAAGTAAAATTTGAAAATTTAAAAATTTAGATTAGTTTTAAATTTTAATTTATTGGTTAGTTAAAGGTGCTATTCTTACATCAGAATTTAAAAATAAAAGATTATTTTAATAGGGTGTTATGTAAATAGGTTAGGGTTTTGAACAATTCCGACGTATATACTGCATAAGTTTTCTATCACAATTTAAAAATTCCTATTTTATAGACATCGTCATTATTCTTTAAAGGTACTTAATACATCTTAAAAACTTTTGATGAAGCTATATTTAACTAAATCTTAAATTATGATAAAACAGTAAAATGGTAAAACTAAGGAACTATTTTATTTTAAATTATCACTTATACTGTACTTGTGATCAAGCTTTTATCCTTTTTGTGCGCAGAATGTGCATCTCATAGCACATATTTCTAGCCAGGGTTTCTACGTTTTCATACACAGCTGAATAACAGTTTATGTCCTTGCTAGTACAATCCATTATGAGCTGGAGTAGATTCCCTTGTTGTATGATCTTCCTGTATGTTGAAGTATCGATTTCATCCATTTTCTGTTTGATTTTTTAGCAATATTTAGATCCTATTTTCTCCAATTCTGTGCAATGTAGAATTAAATGTTCTAGATCTTCATTTTCCTGTTCACAGATTGTACATAATGGGTTAACTTTTGGATCGAACTTAGCTCTTTTGGCTTGGAATATGTACGTTTGGGTACTTAGTCTTGCTTTTATTTCTCCTGCCTTTACATCTTTAGTATTGTTTTTTTACACTCTTCCATAAATTGTGAGCTTCATTTAATGGATTGTCCTGTATCTCTATGTATTTAAGCGATGTTTTTTTTTCCATTTTTTCATTATGACATTCATTTTTCCAGTATTCCTTGATCTTTATTCCTATTAGCTTTTTCCATTCGGTTTTCTTAAGTGGCTTTTCTATAAAGTAACTACTTGATTTCAGATTGTATTTTGATAGAGATTTTTTCCAACATATTGATAAAGTCTTTTCCTCTATGTTCTGAAAATGCTATTTGTCAGCGCAGAATTTCACATTCTATGGTTCCTGAATTTCTAACAATATTCATGAAAAAGGTAAGTAGATTTTTGTCTAAGGAGATGGCAATAGGTTCTGCTCCTACAAGGGTATAGACGGCCATATTTGTTGTATTGTTTGGAAGCCCTTGTATTTGTCGGAGAATTTTCCTCTCTGCCAATTCTAGCATATCCTTTTCTTTTGCAGGTAAATTCATCACCTCAAGCCCGTAGATACTTCTTGGCAGTGCATATGTCCTCCATAGCTTGTGTGCTACCATGGGTGAAAATCCCCTTCTGACACGAAACCAGCTCTCAGAAGGTTATATATTGTTACCCTGCCATTTCTTATTCTTTCTGAGATATATGCCTAGTTTTGTTCATTTCTTTTGATACCTTGGTGTTTGGTTTCATGGGTTATATTGATGTCATCATGTTCGAATTGCAATGTTGATGAGTTTAAGCCTTTACCATTGTAGAAAACAGCTTCAGATCTAGTTGGATTGATTTTTACTAGATCTCTTCTTGTGTGGTGCTGTACTATGTCTAGTATTCCTTGTGCATCTGCAGCACTATTTGCCAGGACAGCAATGTCATCGGCACATGTAGGTGCGGGGACTGGTATATCACCAATATTTGCTCCAAGTCCACTTTTTAAAATGCTATCCAGTATGACATTGTTGTAGCATTTATATAGGGTAGTAGATAATTTTGCACCTTGTTGTATTCCTTGTAGCACCATCACATCTTCTGTACATTGACCTTCCCATTTCACCTTAATGCTCATGCCTTTATAGAAGTTTCTCAGCAGTATCCAGAGTTTTCCTTTTATTCCATAATGGTACAGCTTATTGAATAGGATTTCGTGGTTCAGTTTGTCAAAGGCTTTTTCCGCATCAAGAGTAATTAAGATCATCAGTATCTTTAATTTTTTTACTTTCTTCAATTGCTTCTGAAGTGAGGAATGCTGCGCATAGTGATGACACTCCCTCTGTAAAACCTGTTTGCAGGGAGTTTTGTATGTTATTAAATACAGAGTCAACTCTATCCTTCAGTATACTTTGTCTTATTTTTGCAAATGTTTTAGTTGCAGTTATTCCTCTATAGCTAGATGGTATTGTTTTGTCTTTTTCTTTCTTTAGGATTGGTGTAAGAATCCCTGTCTTTGGGGAGATTGGTACGTCCAAATATGTTATAATTATATTTAGCACATGCACTATAAAGGGAGTTAACTCATCCATCCCATATTTGTAGTGTTCTGCCGAAATTCCGTCCTCATCTGGTGCTTATCCTGCTGTAAGTTTTTCTATGGCCATATTTACCTCCTTTACAATGACATGATCAGTGCCTTAACCTTTTTCCGTTTCTATGCTTTCTATAATATTGTTTTGTATTTCTGCAAGCTCTAGCTTTTCAGTGTCAAAGTTTTGCTCTAAAGTTGGTGTAGCTATTTGTTGGATGTTCATTATGCCTGGTCCATCTTCTGCAGTCTTATCATTCAGTTTCAGTATCTTAGTATTAGAAAGTGGGGTTTTTCTTTGTAAGTTGATAGCTTGTGGAAAAGTTTTGTGTCTGCATTTGAAGCTTTCATAATTTTTTCAGCTGTTGATTCTCTCTGAGAGGCATAAGCTTGTCTTTGTGCTTTTCTAAGTATTCTTTTCGCAGCTGTCATTTTGATTTTGAGCTGTTACTTCTTTCTTGAGGTGCTCCATTTTGCCTCCATGCATTTTTTGATTGTTTTGATGCCTTTTCTATTTGTTCGTTCCATATGGCCTCTCTCTTGGATTTAATTTTTTTCGGTTTTGTTTTCGTGTTTTTTTGGCTCATCTACGTTTTCTACTTGTTCATTTCTGCCATTTGGTAGAATACAGTTTGCTAACTGTAATATTTGGTTATGTTGTGTATATGTAGCCATTTTGTTTATTTCTAGTTCTTTGATGCTTCCATTTCCTGCTTCTTCCTCTGTTATAACATTTCTAATTGCACTGTCATTAGTTTTACTGGCTGGTATGCTTTTAACTATATGGGCCATTTCACTATATTCCTCTGGCGAGTCTTTTTCTTCTAGACTTACTTTTGGTGTGTTTCTTCATATTTATAATTGAGCTATTGCTATATATCTTAGTGATATATTTTCTATGTCCATGATAGAGCAGCTCCTACATGAATACTGTTCTTCATCAGTTTGACTTATACTTACAGGATCAATGTTTTCACATGTATAATGAAACAATTGGCCGCATACAATACAGTCTATGGATATTTCTGGTTGTGTTGTCTGATTGTATATGTCACAATAGGTATGTATATTAGACGTGTTAACTACACTTGTATCCTGACTGGCTGTTGGTTCATCTTCTGTCCATTCAATGGCTCTGTTCCATTTACTTTGAAGGTCTTCGTCTGTATTTTGTATACATTCTGCCCCTTTTGGTATTAGTATTTTATTACTGTGGTTGGTTTAAGGCTGAGGAGATTTTGTTTTTACAAGTGGCTCATCATATTTTGCTCTTATTTCTATATCGGCTTCATTTCTCTTGATTAGGTTTATCTGTTCCTCTATCTGTTTATTATATATCTTAAAGTTCCCTCTAGATTTCATTCTTTCTTTTATATCTTTAATGTGTGACAGGAAGAGTTCCACGCCTTGTCCATTTACCTCTACCTTTGATGTAGTATGAAATGAATTGATACGATAGAGTTGTCTGTTACTACTTCTATTTCTGACCGAGTGTGATGTTCTGATGCATAATCCTTGATTATCATACTGGTGTTTTGGCATTAGCTTATATGTATAGTGTTCAAAGTATATGTCTATTTCCCCCTTTAAAACTTCATAAGCAGCTGCTGATAGTTCTAGGATGTAGTTTTGATGTTTCTCCTCAATATTTATGTCCTTTGTTCTATTACATGCTAAAGCCCTGGTTTTATTGATATTAAAGTTTTCATATTTAGCTGGTGTATAGGGCTGAGGTTTGCTCTTAGTTCTTGCTGATGTTCTAGTCTGGATACTCATTTTTCGCTTTAAGTAGTTTTAACGAGGAAGTTCTACGTCGATTGATGTGCATTCAGCGGGGCGTCCCCACTAAAAGCTTACTCACAGAAGAATTTTCCAGTTAACTATAAAATCTTTCGATGTCAGAGTTTAATGAGTATGTAGATATATATCTCTGTATTTGCTGACTATATATATATAGTATTCGAGTATACTGTATTGAGGATATCTATCTATAACATTAATGGATAATTCATCTCATCCAGAGCTTTGCTAATAATGAATTTGGGTGTACACCGTCAGTTTTGTATAGGTTAAAGTTGTAGAATTCGTCAGTACCGCCTTTTCTTTTAGATGTTTTTCTGATGTTTAGATCAAATTTTGGTGATTTTTCTGCAGATTGATTTATTCTTGAATGTAGGTATTTAATTGGTTCAGCTGGTTTTGGAGTGTTTGATCGTCTTCACTGAACATGCTCGGGTTTGTGTGTCCTTGTGATCTATTCCACCACTGAATGGAGTATGGCGGTACTTCTAAGAAGATGATTTCTGATTTTGGAATTATTTTGGTGATGATGGCCTTAAGTTCAATGAATTTTCTTCTTATATATCGGACATTTCAGTCGTTTTGGTTCATAAGAGAGAGATATATCTGGTAGTTTTGCTGAGTTCTGTTAAATTTGTTAAATTACAGGTTCCTAGCCAAAAAGAAAAAGTGATGTTTTTGTAGTGTTGACAAATAGATAGTAGTACTTTTTCGTCCCAATCAATAGCTTGCTGTACTTTTTGCCCTTTTTTTTTTTGGTTATAAATTTTATATTTAGGAAGTCTTCAGTTGTAAAAGCTCTCTTTATGCAGTTTCCTGTACTATCAGATTATAAGTATGGGTTGGCTTTGAGCTGTTTTATCCTGAATATCTCTCTTATTTACTCTGAAATATCTGCTTGATTTCACAACTTTAGTCTCGGACATATATCAATCTTTGTGGGAAAGAATACTCAGTTTTCTTTTATCAGTTCAGTTGTTGCTATTCCAACACAGGATATTGGTTGAAACACAAGAACAGTGTGTTATGTAAAAATTTAAGTAAACTAGAATTGAGCTATAAAAATTTATATAAAAATAGGGGGTCTAAAAAGTTATGGGGTAAAATTTACATTAGAATAGAAAAACTATTTAATTAATCGGGATGATTATTTATGATGTGTAATTTATTTTATTTTAATTATATATGAGTCAAAATGGGACTTAAATTTACTGTCTGAAAAATTTATTTTAGTTTGTCAAAATTTAAATATGGCGCAGAAATAAAATGGCCGTCCGGCAAGGCCTTGCAGGAAAATTTGCTGAAATAGCCGAGCAGATCACATAATTGCGTGAAATTATTTATTGAATCAATGTAAGATGACGTATAATGTGAGGATGCAAGGGCAAGTAAAGACTTAGAAACTCTCAAGATTTGAATCTGTGATCTGTACAAAAACTTTGTGCTGCTACACAGAGAGGAGTTCCGAACTTCACTTAAAAACCAAATAATTACATTACATGCATGTTTCATGAGAATAATCCGTAATTTTGATTGGCTGACAAACAGGCGTGAGGCACTCCAATGCCACATTCTATTTCCGTATAAAATACAACAGCTATGAGTTTATAAATAAGAAGATGTGGTATGAGTGCCAATGAGACAACTCTCCATCCAAGTCACAATGTGTAAAAAGTAAACAAGTATAGGTCAACGTACGGCCTTCAACACGGAGCCTTGGCTCACACCGAACAGCAAGTTATAAAGGGCTCCAAAAAGACTAGTGTAAACAATTCAAACAGGAAAACCAACGGTCTAATCTATATAAAAAACGAGAAACACTTATGAACCACACCAACAAACGACAACCACTGAACAACAGGCTCCTGACTTAGGAGTTTAAACGTTTTAACAGGCGCCAACCTTCACCCTAACCTGAAACAGTGGTATAACATTACAACATAAAAAGACACACAATAAAATATCAATTGAAATGCCTCAACTCGATCAAAAAGACAATACACAAAAACAAGTAAATATACACGGAACGAATAAGTGTGATCTCTGACACAATATAAAAAAAAAGTGTTTCGATGTCAAAAAGACAACTTCAACCTAGGACAAAAAGGCGTTAAATAAAGTAACGTACACAGGTAAATTTGAATATAATAATTTTGTTGTTAGTACAGAAACGTTTTTTACAAAATAAATTTGTTGTTCATATACATGCATGCGCTATCCGTGACAATGTTAAAATAATGCATTGAAAACTAAACGAAAAGCTTGTTTTATCTCTTGATATCATGGTTGTAACATAAAAATGTAATTATAAGAACTAAATGGATTTTTATAATTTTATAGGGTTTTAAAAGCGTTGATCGGGCGCACATTTTTAATATGAAGCGCTTCGCTTCCGCGCATCATACAAAATGTACTTCGGTCAACGCTTTTACACCCCAATAAAATTATACAAAGGAAGCATCTTAAATGATTACATTACATGTATGTTTCATAAGAATCCGTACGTTTGATTGGCTGACCACAATTTAAAGGCATTCTAAAATTAATTTCCCAATAAAATGCAACATTCATGACAGAACGTGCTTCCCGTTACAACGTCACAGCAAAGCATAGGAAAACAGACGTACAATTTAATATAACTCGTAATTTCACCGTTGTAGCATGAAAATGTAATTATAAGAATTGAATACTTCTTTTTGTAATTTTATAGGATTGTAAATTCGTTGATCATGCGTACATTTTAGCATGAAATTGTTATGTCTAGATTAAGTCCAGCGGATATCAGAATAATTGATCACTTTCTGGTAAAAGCATGAAACTTTGCACAGGGTTAGTTATGATGCGTATAAACATTTTTAATATGGAGCCGAGAAAAAAAATCCAATATGGCCGCCAAATTAAAGATGGCCGACTTAAGGTACTGGGAATACAATAGCATACAATTGATGAAGTGTACCAAAATCAAGAGATCAATACATATTCCAGTATTGTATCAAATGAAATCCCAGGGTATTGTATTAAAGTTTATAAATATTATCAAGTAGTTTGGCTTCTTTGTTCACATTTCTTCTCACAATTGAAATATATACCCCTGCCCCATCATGGAAATATTGGCAAAAATGCATAAAAAGTACTTTCAATTGTTAACGAACACCAAAATTATAATAAACAATTGGTTATTTAATATATTCTAATAATCATTGATGTAGTGGAAATGTTTGGTGGTATTTTTTAGGTTTGAAGCACGATTTGTAGTCAGAATATGAGGAAATAGGACATAAATTGTCAGATTTCCAGATTTGTCAAGATTTCACCTTCTTTGCTTCCGATGACCAATCTGATTTTACTAAAAAGTTCGGTTGATATAAATTGAAAAAAAAAGAGTGTTTAAGCTTTCATACAAACACCAGACATTGGTAGTTTTAAAACGATAAATACTACAAATATTGAAAAATATTACTCCTATCTCTCAAAATATTCAAATAGAAACTATGAATTTTTCACAAATTCACAATACTTCAACCGATGTACAATCTAGCAAAAATTGGTAGTAACTATATAATTTATATTTGAAAACCATTTGGCTTCATTAATATCAGTAGTGTAGCCCAAGTTTTGGTAAAAAAGACAATTTTGGATTTTCAAACTTTCAGTCAGATTTTCTCATATTCTGTCCATTTATCATTTTAAAATAAGAATACGTATGTTATTTCTAAAACTATTGGCCTTCCCATGTGGCGGAATAGAACATATAATTATATATTTATAAACCACAGCGATCTATTATCTGATAATATGATATCTTATTGAAATGGAAAATATTACCCCTACCCATGCAACATTTGATCAAACAAGAATAAAAGTCATCCTTTAAGGTGGTACCAAACACCTTGACTTAAATTAATTTGGCTCGTTTAATTTTCATAAAATTTTGAAAATATATTTACTTTGACCCTTTGACAAAAATACAAAAATTTTTAAAAACTTGAACCACACACTTCATCGGAAAAATTTGATTGGATATAGAGCAGTTTGACAAACACTAATTTTGATCATTGAGAAGCTTAATATTTCCTTAACAATAGAATGTGATTAAAACGTTCAGCTGATTTTTACAGAGTTATTTCCCTGTAGTGTTATGTACCACCTTAAAGGCGTTGTAAAACCAATGAAATAATAATTTTGGTTCAAAAGAATTAAATTTATATTAAGGGGGAAGGTCTTGGTAATCCTAAAATTTTCCTCCCGTTTAATTTTTCTTATATTTATACCATTGAAAGAGTAGGGATCCATGCATCATCTACCAAAGTTCTGTTGAAATTCACCATTGTAATTTATGTTTAGGGTATATTGAATATAACCAGGTTTGAGGTTCCCTAAAAACGGTTGAAAACACTAGAAGACATATGTTATTGTGTGTTTTTGCACATGTTCTCATTAGGAATACCCATGACTGTTAAAATGCGTAGTAGAAACGTATTTTAACGTAAATATGAGATTCCATGGTATATTTGTAGCCTGAATGTAAATAAATGGTTTAAATTATTGAATGTCGAAAATTCTGGCTGGCTCAGACATTGATTGATTTTTGAAATATAGAATTTGATGGCGTCAATGAAGACATAGATGTATAATTTGCTTTCAAATGTATACAGAACTTTGATCAAGTGTACTGATAAAATCGCAGATTTAATAATACCCCGCCCATACACATTCACATGTATGTATAAATCAACGAACTTTTGAGGGAGAGGTATTATTTTCAACTTTGTTGTGAATTACGTTGCAGAACTAATCAAAGGTTTGTGTTTTATAGAAGTCCAATACATTCACTGATTGATTGAGATCATTAAATTCTATGTTAACAAATATATTTAGTTCTCAGAAAAATAAAAAAGGTAAAAATTTGGGATAATCTGAACATTTTGAAAATCTGACGTTGTCCGTTTTATTTTTATATTCTTCCATTACAGAAATGGCTTTGACCAATCTGAGATGCTCCGTTTATCTCTATTTTGATAAATGAACGAAGTTTAATCAAAATTAATATTTATTTTTATGATTTCAAGGCATTCTCAGTCAATTTATTACACTTTTGCTCAAATTTGAATGAGTAGGGGTAGGGGTAATGTTTTCCTTTGAAATTAAATTTTGCAAGACGTAAAAATCGATCTCCTAGACGTGAGATATATATTTTCCCTGAAGAAATGTATTAGCTTTGGGATTACATGTAACATAAGCATTTTGAGTTCAAACGGATAAAATTGACAAAAAATGTCTGTTTTTTCACAATTTGTGGCAACGAAAATAGATTTGAACATAGACTTGAACAATCAAAAGTAATAATAATGCATGTGTTTGATTTTGATGCAGGTAATTAGAACCAAAACAATGTCTAGATATGTGATTTTTATCCTTCATTTGTCAAATTTGTGAGTTTTTGTTCAAACTTTGCGAGGGGTAGGAGTAATATTTTCCATTGCCATAATGTTTTGTACAAGAAAAGGATAGATCTATGTGGTTCATTAAATGTCAAATACATAGTGACTTGCACGAGGGCCAAATCTTTTTGATTCCACATATTACAATTGGTTCTATTTCAAAAGTCTGAAAATTATATATCTGAGAGTTCTGGAAAATCTATAAACTAAAACAACAGAAATGGCATTAGGTGAGCCAAACGGTTGAATATACATCTGTTGCATGGTTATACTACTGATTTATACGAGGTTATTGTTAAGTTGAATTATTAAAGGGGTTCAGTGCTTAAAATTCATGGTTTTTGAACCGAAATATGTTTGGGTAGGGGTAAAGATTTCAATAAATCAAGGTTTTAACCTGCTAAAATAAACCATTTTTTGGTTTTCATTAGAATGATTAAACATGGTTCCATAAAATGGTAACATCAAATTAATGGTTAAAGAAATGTGTGGGTAAAAAATTGCAAAATAAGGTAAAAATTGGGAAATCTGAAAATCTGAAAATTTTCCTTCTTCCTATATTCTAACTTCAAAAATTGCTCCAAACAGGTAAAATGCTGCCTAATACATTCAGTTTTACTATTGCTATCAGAATGCATCATATTTGTATCAAGGAACAATGAATAACCGTTTGGTTTAGCATTCGAATTTGTCGATTTTCATTGGTATAGGTGTACATATTTCAATTGTGAGAAGAATTGTGAAGAACAAAGCTGAAAATCTTATTATATTTTAGAAAACTAATACCCTGGATTTCAATTGATACCATACATGAATATGTACTGAACTCTTGAAGTTTGGTAGACATCATCGATTAAGTACATGCTGTTGTATTCCCAGTACCTTATGTCGGTCATCTTTAATTTGGCGGCCGTATTGGATTTGTTTTTTTCGTTGCTCTATATCTTAAATTATTTATAAGTACCATAACTATCACTCTGCAGTGTCATACTTTTACCCTAAAGTGATCAATAATACCAATATATTGGACTTAGCTGCTGGACTAATTGTCATTTGAACTCTACTCCCTTGTACTTTATTCAAAGAAACGCTTAACCGCAGACTTCATTGATGCATATAAGAGAAAAACACACAAGCGAAACGATAATCTACATTATAAAGGCGAATAAAGATATAACTCATATAAAGGAACCCTACAAAAATAATCTGGTAATGAAGTCGCAAAACGGACTTCTATTGTAAACGGGATAACGCACATCTTACATCACGTGATCAACATTACGTACGTCAGCTCTGTGAACTGCGTGTCATGTTCTTTGATTTACTGTTCCTGTAATCCAAATACGCAATGCATTAACTCTTGGTTCAAGCTCAAGTTCAAAATCATTATTATAGACGAATATTAGTATACAGGGAAAACATAAGCTCTTTTAAGCTTTTATATCGTCTTATTACATTACAAACAAAACATTTAAAACATGCACGTTTGAAACAAAGCAAGCATAGCAATCACACAAGAACTACTTTATTTATTTGAATTAGATATAAACAAATCACATGGGAACTCAACATATACCCCACGACACTTAATCATAGGTCTGTGCTATGTTCCTTTGGTATTTCAACCAAAAATGAAGAACTGGAAATTACATAAGTGTACCTATTATATATATTTACAAACAACCTTATATTGATGGGTCTTCCAAGTACTCCACGCACGAAACCTCTTTCTATATTATCAACATAAATTCTGTTATCAATCAAAGCCGGGCTTCAAAGTTATTCTGAAACTACCTACTCTGTTAGAGTATATACAATCTAAGTCTCCGTCCTCTAGTATTAAAATATTTGACTTTTCTACCCTTTACTCAAGTATTCCCCATCCCAAACTAAAAGACAAATTGAAAGAATTGGTCCTGCTCTGTATCATAAAACAGAATGGCCAACGTAGATATAAGTATCTTGTCGTAAGGAGGGATAAATCGTACTTTATAAAAAATCACTCTGATTCAAACAAAAAATTCTCTGAAACTGACATTATCAATCAGTAAGATGTTTGATCTCTTGATCGACAACACATCTGTTACGTTTGGAGGACGTGTTTTTCAACAAACAATCGGTATTCCCATGAGAACCAACTATGCTCCTTTCTCGCCGACTTGTTCCTTTATTCATATGAAGCTTCTAAGGAAGAATGAAAAGAAGCTAGCGTTATTCTTTACCTTCACATTCCGAAATGTAGATGATGTCCTCTCACTAAATGATTCATAAAAGTTTGGTGACTATGCTAAACGCATCTATCCCATCAAACTTTAATAAAATAAACTTAAAAATAAAGGATACAACAGATACAGTTAAATCTGACTCATATCTTGACTTACATCTTGAAATTGACAATGAGGGTCAGTTGAGAACAAAGCTTTACGACAGTAGAGATAAGCTTCCCAATTGTGAATTAGTCACTTCCATGTAGCAACGTTCCACCAGCGCCTGCTATGGAGTATATATCTCCCAGTTGATACGAATTTCCAGAGCTTGCATTTCCTACATGGTGGTGAAGTTGAAATCATCCCTTCGAAAATATTACAGACGCCATCACGAATTTGTTGACCGTTATGGAATATCTGTTTCACAGATGATGATGGATATGTTCCAGTTGTCGTAACCACAATTCCGTCCTAATTCGTCGAATGTTACCTACCGAATTAGACTTATTACCGGGGTTGTACTTACATGAGAAACACAATGGTTGCCACATTTAGAACAGGATCTGCTTACCCGGTCGGAGTACCTGAGATCGCCCATTGTTTATGCTGGGGTCTTTAGTTTTCTATGTTGTGTTTTGTGTACTGTTGTTTATCTTTTCGTCGTTTTTCGTTTTTTTGCCATGGCATTGTCAGTCTGTTTTCGACTTGAATATCCCTTTGGTATTTTCCGCCTCTCTTTTATCAAAGCAAAGCATAACATAAAGCATACATATACTATATAAATGACATGAAAAGGGTAATTATGTTATGTATGCAAATATATTATTAGTACAGTAAGCAAATAAAGCACATAGAGCAGTTCAGGGTTCAGTGTCAAAGTTCTCGTATGAATCATCAACTTTTGTTGTTGTCGTACCTCAGACAATTTTTTCAGACTGTTAAAAAGCATTGTTGTAACATTAATATGTAGCCGCATTGTCAATATCCCTCTCTCTAGAACTGCCTGACAGCGTTACGGAAACTGCGGACCTGGTCTTTCCGGTAACGAGCTCTATTTACTTTATTTTTCCCAGTTTCATAAGGTCGATCCCCGATTTGTTCTTCTACTATTGCAAACAATGTGAAACTATAAATACAATCTTACTATAGAATTGAATGCTGTTTAGAACGTTTGAGATGGCAATGTATAATGCTTTCATTTCGTTCTGAACACGTGCGCTAGTTAACGATGTTGATAATTTGGTTGCAAACTTTATGAGAGTCTGAATGGGAGTCCTTCATTTTGTTTATTCCTTAATATTTTAGACCATTTTTCTCTATTCTTTATCAGTTATTATTATTTTCTATTCTTTGCATTTCAGCACCTCATTATTCTCTATTCTTTATTTTTTGCCTATATTTCTCTATTCTTTTTATTTTTGTTGCAAAGGAGTAAACTGAAATAAGCTGGGCTATGGTATACGTGTTCAAAAACATCTGTGTCGTTTACGAAGAAAAGCAAAGTTTAGTTAATCAACATAACATATAAAAAAGCACAATCACTTAAGTTGAAATTAACTGTTCATAATGAAAATTGACAGACAAAAAGACAATTTGAAAGTGAAAATAAATATGTGAACCTTTCTTGGATTAAAAAACTCTAGCTGCATATCCCCTGGATCTAAATCATATACACGTGACATGTAAACATATCAAAAACCTCATAATGGAATGATATTGTGGGCCTTGTTTCGGAAAGGTAAGGAAATCGAAGATCATCATGTATTTTTATCAATTTTAAAGATCTTTTAAAGATCTTTAGAAACAACGAAAGGTTTGATTTACTATGTAAACTCAGTTCCATTCCGTGTACACAGTTAAATTTTATCTTACCAGATTTATACTAATATAGACAGCAATGTTTTTGCGCCAATTGCTATTGTTAATATGTCATGATCATCTGCGCCAAATATTATTTTTCAACGGTATCAATTGCGTCAATTTACAGAATTCATTTACGCCAAATTACTTGTATATACATTTATATATTTTCCGTACATAGTAATAATATTTGAAAATTGAACAAGCTCGTGCAATATAAAATTCTACTCGGGACAATATTCCCCAATATTCATGCAATAACCCTTTTATTGTATAACAATATAATATTTGAAAGTAAAAATTGGTTTAAACTAAGATTTTGTTGTTGATGACGTCATAAATTTTGAAGATTTATTGCACTAGTGCAATATTAGAATTTATTGCACGCTAACTTTTGGTTACTTTCTGTGGGAAATATTATATTGCTATGCAATAAATTGTGGTTACTGAAAAAAATATGTATGGAAAAAAATTGAGAATATTTGAAAGCCAAGGATGTGTAATATTAAACACGTGAAGGATTGCCAAATTAATATAAATCAACTGATCATGTATACCAGGTCCAACTGATCATGTATACCAGGCCCAACTGATCATGTATACCAGGCCCAACTTTGCCTCAGAGAGTTGGAACCTTAGTTTCTTTATTATTTTTTGATTTTGGGCATATCAACGGAAAATTTATATTAAATTTTGTAATAAACCATGTCAGTAGTACGGAAGCACTGACTGCTGAGTTGATGCCGTAGTACCCTTGTCAGTCCCCTTCATAAAAGAACTAACATTATCAGAGTTTTTTGTTACTGCAAGCTTCTCTCTGATACAGACAGACCCAGAAGTTCACACACTTCATTTTTTAAACGTAATTATTTTAATAGAGAATTGGATTTACTCGATTAGGAGCAGGACGTTTGCACTTTTTTTACCTGTAACACGAAAGGACATTTGCGCTCTAAACATTATGGGCATTTGCGCTTTAACCTATGATACACCTGAACTAAATTGACCGGACATTTGCGCTCTAAACACTATGGGCATGTGTGCTTTTAACTATGATACACCTGAACTAAATTGACCGGACATTTGCGCTTTTTACCTATGATAGCTTACCTGTAATCCTAACAAAATTAAACAAAGTCGTCGAAAGATGTTCACATATTCTTTTTTGAAAGTTCTTCTGAACAAACGACAAAAAAGAATTATTCGGGTAAACGATAGAGAAAACGAAGTTTTTATGGATGAATTTTGCCCTTTTCCCTCCTTGCACATTTTATGTGAGTCGCAGAAACAAAAGAATAACACTTGAACAAACAAAACATTAAATAGGGTTTCAATTTTCAAAAATTTGGATACTCTGAAATAATTCAGGATATGTTCAAGGTAAATACCAATATATATAAGAAGTTGTGGTATGAGTGTCAATGAGACAACTCTCCATCCAAGTCACAATTTGTAAAAGTTACCCATCATAGGTACGGCCTTCAACATTGAGCCTTGTCTCACACCGAACAGCAAGCTATAAAGGGCCCCAAAAATGACTAGTGTAAAACCATTCAAACAGAAAAAGTTTGGTTAAAAAAAATGTGATTGACACCTATTTCTTGACACAGGGAATCAATTTGGAATAGTATAGTAAACCTTTATATCAACTTTCATTGAAATCCTAGAACAAAAAGATGCTTCTATTTATAGAATTGGTGATTTTTAAACAAAAATTAAGGTTTAACTGCAAATCAATTTAGAATTACATATCAAACCTATTTATCAATTTTTGTTGCAATTTCTTAGCACAAAATAATGTTTCTAAAATTTTTGATTTTGAACAAAACCTCTATTATTTTACCTCCACTTTGTCCCCAAATTTTGTAATAAAAAAAATATCATTGTTATCATTGTTAATCCCATTAATCAATTTGCATTAGCATCTTCCACCTGATAGAATTCATTAAAATCCTAGCACGAAAGGAAGTTTCTCAAAATTTATAATTTTGTAACAAAAACTATGTTTTCAAAATTATTTGACAACTTTTCACACAAAAATTACATGCATTAATAAAATCCTTATTTTCCATTGTTATATTATGTTAATTCCTATTCGAAAGTGAGCAGCAACACATACAGGTACCGTCTTACATTTTCACTTAGGGTTGAGTGCACTTCAACGCTTAAGTTAAACTAGCTGTATTTTGAAAAAATACCTCATTACTTTATGTTTTTTATAACCCTAAATATCTGTTTATATATTATACAACCTCTGCTAACAATTTTATACCTAAATGTTGGCATATGTTTATACGGGACAGCTCAAATGAACTCTTAACTTATAAATGCGACATGTATCGTTCTTAGGTAAAACCTTTATATGCATTTTTTCGTAATATAGAGTGTCTCGATGGGAACGATGGGAGAGGAGCTAAATTATCATGTACTGTTAAACGAAGACTTTTCTTTTGAACATATTTTTTGACGCAAATAATAATTACATGTGTTAGATTTAAAAAAAGTCGATCAGGGCAAACATGATCCTATATTCCTTTACGTGACGTTGTCGGATCAAGTTTGTAGAATCACCTAAAGGCTGTGCAATATGACAATAACTATTAAATAGTTCGTTTATCTTCAATGTTGCACGGTATAGGTAAATTATAACAAATGGCAAAACGCGATGATACTACATTTCATCCAAACTATAGAGTTTAATGAAGTTCAAGTCAAATTTACCTTCATTTAGATTTATGAATAGAAGTTTACGGCTAAAATTGTCTTTTGAAGACCCAACAAATTTCAGTTTTTATACTTCCAACAATGCATGCAGGTAAGATATGCATAAAGGTCAATTTGATACGTAAATTCAGGGGCGGATCCAGGATTTTTGAACGGGGCGTAAATCCAGAAAACGGAATATAATTTAAATTGGTTAAAACTTGCGATTAACGCGTTGCAATTAGACATTAAAACTTTTGATTGTTTTCGCTCAAATGTCCTATCAATTCGCTTAATTGTCATCCGCTGAGTTCAGAAAAGTGAATAAATGTAACAGCGATACCAACCATCTGTCAGCAATGCATGGACAAAACGTTAAGATACATGTAAATAACAATCAGCGATAAGAACAGAGGGCATCATATATACACAAATGTTTTTGCAAAATCGTATGAATTAGAGCAAGAATACATTCAATAAGTCAACATAAGTTAAAGGAGTATTTTAATACAAAAAATAAATAAATAAATAGAACACGCAAAAAATATAGAAATAGGGGGTCCATTCCAAAAGTGCCTGTACGAAAAACTAAAAGAAACTTTTAAAACTATATAAATACAATGTACTACATATTCCATCTAAATAATCCCGTCTGATCGTGCTTACTTCATTTACTATGAGCAAGTTTTGATGCTATATAATCTAGCCTATCATGTTCTACCTATAATCACTTACATGTAGCTGAGACTACTATAACACAGAGAATGGTCACTTCCCGTACTGTGTTATAGTAGTCTCAGCATGTAACTATGCCCGTAATTTGTCATCTATAATATCGATATTCAATAATGAAGGTTTTTTTCTTCATTTTGAATTGGTTATGGTAAATCAGTCCTCTGTATTGAGATAGAAAGGGTTTAGTACCTAGCCAAAAAATCCAAGTTTAACACCATGTGTCACCATTTCAAAGTTGGTGCATTTAACAACAGAAGACTTACTAATCGGGATACCTTAGCTCTCAAACGAACACAAGAAGTACAACAGACAGAAAAAAATCAGACTATGAATTAAGCGCCACATAAACACCGAATGAGTCTTATATTCACCCCCGTTTTTGTAAGATTCGCATTTCTTATAGTAACAAAGCCTGTTACTGTGGTAAGCAAGGTATGACTATATTATTAAGATGGAATCTGTATTGTATTTATATAGTTTTAATGCGAATTGTATGGGAAGTATGTGTGGGTAGAACTTCAATGTCGAAATATGTGTACAACAACATGTCAAATGGTGGAGGGAGTACCAACACAGTATATAAACAATACACCGGTTTTACATATGAAAATATATTGTTCCTCTACAAAGGGTCAAAGCAGAGCCTTATATTATATTATTAGTTGTTAATTCCTTAGTTTTCTATTAGGGACCAATATGTAATGTGTTAGCTCCAGTCATTATGTAGTGTTTTGTCAGAGATTGTCGTTTGTCTTTCCCCGTTTCCTTTTTCTTCCCCCCCCTTTCGGTTAGTTTCATGCTCATACCGTCACAGTTTGAACCCCCTTTCGTATTTTCAAGGATTTGTATAGTAAGATCTTACTATACAAATCCTTGGTATTTTCCGCCTCTTTTTCATAATCTTATTTGTATTCTCCTAATATAACGCATAATATGTTCTCATTTATGTAGAGAGATAATGACAAATGTTGGTAACTCTCAAGCCCAATTTTATTTCGACTATTTAAGATCATTTAAAAACTATCTGGATTTTTGTAAAAAAAAACGCGGGAAAATTAGAGTTACGTCCCTACAATTTGCGACAACGATGGCGCCAACAAGATCACTTCCGGTTCATTTTCACTTTTCTGTTGACCACCGATGTAAACTAAGTTATGGGTAAGTTTGAATAGAGAAATAGGTGTCAGGCGGTTATTAATATGGAAAAATTATTATGGTCGTAAATGGAACCAATGTTGCATGCTTTACAACAGGTGCAATAATTATACGTGATAACAAGAAAATATGGAACATTTCCAACCAAGGAAAAATAAAAATATGAAATTATTTATGTCATGTCCAAAATTATGCAGGACCAATATTTGTAGTACAAATGTATGTGAAAAGAAAAATTATTTTTTATCAAATAAGTGAAGGGCAGCAACTATTTCTTTCATATTGTGTAATGTGTTTTTGTCCTTTACAACAGCCAATATGTTTGATATTTTATATTATTATTGTCTGTTATTCAATCATATTGGGGAAGAAAATGGGTAATGATACAAATCCGGGTCCCTTCGCCCTGATTCGCGTTCGCCCTAGTACCTGTTCGCCCTAATACATGTTCGCCCTGGGTCCGTTCTCCCAAATTCCTGTTCGCACTGAGTCTGTTCACCCTGATTTCTATTTTATTTTGTTGTCTTGTATAATATAAATTATTTGAATTAATTATGTTAAAGTTTGTTGAAAATTCGCTGAAATATTTGGTCAGATCATACGTTTCGACGTCATATGATTTCGTACTATGCCTGCTTTTTCAATGGAAATTGTGACATCACAATGCATTCTTAATAGCACGAAAACCCATGAGACGAGGATTTATGTTGTATTGATGCTACCAGATAATGATTTTTCTTTTGATTTGCATTGAATATTCTTGCAAGAATATTCATCATGTTGAATGTGGACAGTATTTTTTGAAGAAGAAGAAGAAGTGTTCAGGAACTGGAGACCAAGTTATCTCAATGAATTTATCTTTTTTGAAACCATGTAACAATTTCAAAACAATTCAAACAGGTATAACAAGATCCAACTCACTAAACACCTTGAGATCAAAGAAGCCAATTAAGGGGTAAAAACAATTTCCCTTTAATGTCTTACAATTGTTACATCATTGTTTTAACGTTAACTCATTCCAAGCTGACTTGTTATTTAAAAAAAAAACAATTTCATTATTAATCCACCAAAAACAATAACTACAACAATCAGTGAGATCAAAGACATCGTAATCATACATGTATCTAATCAGCATTCTAAATTACAAAACTTTGAATTTTCGGAATACTAAGGCTTTTCCACCTCAGAAATATATTACCTTAGCTGTATTTGGCAAAACTTTTAGGAATTTTGGGTCCTCAATGCTCTTCAACTTCGTACTTTATTTGGCCTTATTAACTTTTTTGATTCGAGCGTCACTGATGAGTCTTTTGTAGACGAAACGTGTGTCTGGCGTACAAAGTTTCAATCTTGGTATCTATGATGAGTTTATTTACAATCAACAGTTATTAAAAGTAATTCTGAATAAAAACAAATGTAACAATGAAGCCGATTAGCCTGATTAATGCTCCAAAACAAAAATCTTTTTTTTTAATTTCAATGTTTATTCATGAATTTGGAGATATACATTTTTAATATTTACCATTTAAATATCTGAATAAGATTACAAAACTTAAAACTTTAAATTAAACCAATTAATATTAATTTTTTATAAAAATTAGGGCGAACGGACCCAGGGCGAACGGACTCTATGGGCGAACGGACTCAGGGCGAACGGACCCGATACCTAATGATACTCAGAGTGCAATCAAAAACAATTAGTTAAATCATACCATACAAAACTGTAGCCACAAGAATATATATGCGCAAACAAACAATAGTATACAATGATAATATAAACATATATACATGTACATGTAATGTGACAAAAATGCATACACTGTAGTTGAAGTTAGTAGTTACATGCATTTACCTTTACATTATATTGTCTTTTTGACAGTATCAGAGATTTAAATAGGGTTTAAATTAACAATATTCAGTAAAAATTAAACTGGAAAGTGCTGCAAACTAATGGGAAGATTATTTAGGCTTTTATTAAGGGCTTAAATAATTTTAAAAAAATTCTCAAAATCCTGAGCATTTCCATAGCGGGGGTCTCATTGGGGGGTTCTGATCCCGGATCCCGCTTACTGTTTTGTCAGATTCCCGTATCCCGCTTACACTGTGTAATTAAGCAATTCTCATTTATTTGTAATTTCCCTTGTCCCGTTAGACTTCATTTCCCGTTTTCATGGCACAATAATTTGACTTTCACGTGTCACGCTTACAAAAATTCTGCAATCCCAGGTCACGCTTAGACCCCAATGAGACCCGCCATAGCAAAAACAGGATTATAAATTTCAATGCTTCTTTCCCCAATCTACTGTGTTTCAAAAAATAATTTTGAATGCAAGAGGTAATCGCAAAATTATTAAAATCTTAATTGATGATGTTGAAATCTCAGAGTTTAGACCATGTAGACAGGGAGCTCTGATTGTTGAAACCTTGAAGTAGGCAAGAGTAACCTTAAAGTCAAATTTTATCTGTCTGTCCTGTTCATTATATGATTTTGGAAAAAATAAACATCAGTACGTTTATGAAGAGTTTATGGTCCAGTGAAACTTCAGAAATAAATAAATACGATGTATTAGTCGACAAATTAAAATGAAAAAAATATCAATACAGTTCAATGGCATCTTTTTTTTTCTGTTCAAAACAGCAAAAAATAATGTCTTTCCCAAATTAACTGTAGAAGGTATTTCACTGATGAAATCTTGCTGTTGATATGCAATAAAGTTCTTTAGTAAATATGTACACATATCCATTTGGTTTTTTTATATTTTTCATTAAATTTCATGGAGAAATCTGTGTAGACCTCATCAAATATTTTGCCTTTTTTCAGTTTATTTTTGCAATGCATATTTGATCAGGCAATTTTATGAAAACAAAATGCTGATAAATGGCCTGGTGCTGGTCCTTACTGAAATCACTGTGATATAACTATTCACACCTACAGTCAGAGGTCAAAAGTGTTTCAGCATTTGAAAAGTCCAAAATATATTTCATATAAAAACACATTCTTGATAAAATTTATAAATTCAATTTTAGTTATTTCTTGTCCAAATTGGATGAAATTTTTTCCATTGCATACAGAAATGTCTGCAGTTTCTTTAAATGATAATGAAGTATATTTATGATTTATAATTTTAAGGAAATCACTGTTTTAAGAGGAATATGAATTATATAGCTATATAGGAAAAATTGACACATAATTTCAATATTTGTATATAAATGATAATTTCTCAGTAATGACATGTCATGGAAATATTTCATGATAACCATAAAAATAGTTCACATATCTGAGTTTAACAGTAAAATATTCATAAAAAATTGGACCTGAAATAAGCTTTTGACAATATTTCAAAAGATATGTTTTATATGAAATAAATATTGAAATTTTCGAGTGGTGAAACACATTTTACCTAAGACTTTACATGTATTTATTTAATATGCATCATAAAATCAAGGTGTATGTACATTCTTAAATATTTTGACTAAAAATAATATTAATGTGTATGTAAAAAATATGCTGTGATTCAAATAATCTGAACTTACATGTACATGTATAAGGATGAAGGACAAGAAATTATATGCATTTAAGCTTGTGTGTTTTTTTCATGTGAATACATGTACATTGTACTTGAACATGACCTAACACTGTTAAAAATCCAATAAAATATGTTTTGTAAAAAAAAAATGTTAAATTGACAGGGGCATGCATAGAAATTTTCACAAATAATTTTTATATTGACGTGGTTAGGACTTTGTTTTAAACACTTAAATCTAGGAAAAATCCATTTTCATACAGAAAGAATTGCATCTTTTTTGTTAAGTCATTTCTGTAAGTATTGAATGGTAGCCTACATTGTACACCGTACATTTATCGACCAAGAAATGTTAGTACATTGTGTATTTACCAATAATGTCACATTTTGCAATTCAGAATGCTGGCCAATATGGAAAAGTTTGCTAACAGAAAGACTATTATACATGTATTGTTTATGGACCTAATCTTCCTATATCTACTAACTAATGAACTTTCAAGGAAATAATTTTTTTTCACTTGTATTTATTTATAAAAACAAAATATTTGCATCATCGTTCTTGAAAAAAAATGTTAGCACTGAAATCCCAATGGTTTTGATCTTCTATTTTTTTTTTTTATTTCACCAAGTAAGCATGTTTTCAAACCTAAATAATGTGAATAAAGCTACAAATAATTATCAACCATTTGCTACATTTGTAAGTAAAGAAAATTTTGATTACATGTAGATTAGATCAAAATTTTGAGAGTTTAAAATGATTGACTGTCACCTACGTCAAAATTTTGAGAGTTTAAAATGATTGACTGTCACCTACGTATACTCCTACATAAGAACTTTACATGTACATAGATAAAACAGATTGGGTGTTTTCTGGAAATGCTGATGCAAAAACAAAGTCTTTAAATATTGATACATGGAAAACTTTTAATATGTGTACAATCATGACAGTGCAGTTAAATGTAAAATGAGATTTGATCTAATGCTGTGTTGACCATGTTGACTTACAAGAAATTCATGTTATTCAAAATACAACTTATTTAGGCTTTAAGTACTCTTGAACATTGAAAGAAGGAAATTGTTAAAAATTTTTTTTACCTACTCAGCAGAATTATTCTGTAAACATTATCAAACGATAGCAATGATTGTTGATAAAATTGTCGTTTTACAAGGACAGATAATATATATAGATTAGAATAGTGTGAATAAGGTATGTTTACCAATGACACCCTTGACCATGTTAACTGTCCTCCTTCATGTAAGACAAAAGGCCCAGAAAGTTACATGTAATAAAGTGTTCACAGGTCATACAAGGCCGACTATCTTCTAAAATGGTCTTTAGAAGGATCTTGCAGAAAACTCATTCTTTGATTCTTGAATTTTATTTTTTTGGCTATTTGTAAAGAAGCCCCATTGAATTTTAAACATATTAATTAATGCTATTACTATAGTTTACTGTTTTTGCTTAATTGCTGATACTGATTTTACAAAGGATGAAAATGAATTTATGGATATTATTTTTTGTCCTCATTGTATTGTCAGACGTTTGAACTGCATGTATACAGATGTAAATACATGTATCACAAATACAATTGTTCTTTCTGATGCTGTAAAAATATATTTGGTTTCCCTTGACACAATAAATTTTAGTAACAAGATATTATTTGTAAGTTTCCTTTATATTTGGATGCTAGTTGAAACTTCCCAGGAGAACACTTAAATATGTATTTGTATTAAAAAGAAAGAATTTTAAATTAACTTCACTTTTAGTCTTGAAACCAATAAATCTTCCATAACGTCTGTTGTCAACTTTGGCCTTTCATGTTTCTGAGTCAACATATTTTAAAGGTCAATCTGTCTAAACATCGTAAGGTTTGTTTGAATTAACCTGGTTTAAACATGTGCATCTTGTAGATAAGTCCAGGGGTGTTTATATAAATGAACATGTAAACAAATGGTGAACGTCAGATGTCCATCCATGATTGCTGTAAGTTATTCACATGGCTTTTGTATAAAGCAAATTATACTTTTGTGGTTAGTTATCTTTAAGAAACATGTTTAAAAAAAATTTCCTTAAAAAAAAAACTTTAACAGACAACAATGCTTAAATGTCATAATTTTTTTTCTAATAATGTCATTTGTGGTAAAGTATACACATACGTCAAACTGCTGTGAAATGGGGCCTTAGGTTATTTGTTCAGTAAACCTTAAAAAACATTTCCATTTGGATGAAAATTTAGCATTTGGTTATCAGAAATCAGTAGCATAATCTTGAAAGGTTAACCCTTCCATTGAGAACTATGTAGCAGTCTAAACCACACCCAATCCACCAGAATCAGGTCAAATTTACATACATGTATGATCTGAAGAACAAAATATTAAAAGTGTGCAGGGGTGGTAACTGTAATTAGATCTGATAGAAGATTCTACATTCTGATAAAGATATATTATCATGATTGTACTATGATAGAATAAGCACACATACAATGTGTACTATGTTAGTAAGAACGGCATTGATATAGATCAAGTATTTGTCTAAATATTATTGTAAACTTTTGCCATTGGCTCTGTCAAGAGGACAAGGACAGATTTAAATGTGTAAAGCTTTAATTTTATAAGTCTCTTAAATGTTGATTTATTCAGGTGAAATGCAGTTTGTGTAATAAATTATAACTCTTATTTGTAAATCTTTATCTGATAGTACAATTAAATTTCCCACAGGGTATTACATGTTTATTTGAGATAGTGTAAAGAATTTATCAAAATGATAGAAACGTTTTAAATGTCCTTCTTTATTTTGTGGTATGGGCAGGTCAGTTTGTTTATATCTAATTTATCTTCTTTCATTCAGTAGAAGAAAAAAAAACTAGTAAAACTTGCTACTTTGAACAGTTATTTTTTTGAAATGGTACATGTAGCTATTTCATAAATTTTACTTAAAGGGGGCTTTCCCTACGAGATATACAAAAATTTTAAATATGATTTCTTTTTGTTTAATCATTAATGAAAGTGGTATAGTGAAATAATAATTCGCTTTTAGCAGCCAATTTGGTTCCATTTTGTCAAAATAAGCTAAGAAACATAGCTGGTGAATTATTCACTATGATTCGACCTCATTGATTCCGTATTCATATGTCTTCCAATTTAATCCCTTAGCTGGATATGGGTTATGCATGTATTTAGCTATATAAAGGGAAAGAATGTCAGCATTGAAAGTGAAACAAGGATGAACCATTTGGTTGACTGATTCGATCCACAAAAAATCAGTCTTGTACAGGTAAAAACGATAATAAAACATACTTTTTAACCTACAATATGAAATCAAACAGACCTAGAAAAATCCAATTGCATGTGGTCGCTATCTGTTTATATTTATATTTATGTCTATATTGGGATATATGAGTCCATTCATTGTTAATTGTTTATTTTAGACTTTTTGTAATTTGGATTTACTTTTTAGTATTATAAATCAAATTTGAGAATTTGAGTCAAATCAGTGAACATGAATTAGACAGCTAATGCCCCTTCAGTACATGTATGTGATCATGACTGAGCCATGAAATACATGTGCTAGTCTTAAGAGACAGTTTTTGTGTTTATTTTACTTGTTAAGCAAAAACCATCCTTTCACAATTCTTAAGCTAAAAGATTTGTAACAAATTCATATTTGTACCAGAATATTTCTGAAAACTGATCTCCTTGAGGTGTGTGTTTTTATTTGGAAGATTCAGAATAACTTATAATGTAATTGAAAGGATAAAACAATATATATACATGTTTCTAAATCCAAAAACAAATTGCACTCTAGGATAGATGAAATTATAATGTCATTCTTATTTAGGAGGAATAAGAAGATAAACATTTACTATCCAGTTAATTTGAATAATTTTGAACATTGGTATTTATTTACATTGTCAGTTACATTGTCTGTTGCATCCTCACTGGTTAAAAATACATTTTATCTTTTATAACTTAATTATTGATCCCAAACAATGAAATAAAAGAAATTTGATCTGATTGTTAACATTAATTAGTTATATCATGTACACTACAGTTAAATTATCTTAGATCATGTGTGATCTTTCTTTTAGTCTTATATTGAATAATGGTAAATAACATTTGGAATGTTATTAAACAAAAGAGAATGAAGCTCAAACATTTTAAGAATGAAAATGAATTAACTCAGACTGTAAAACCAAGTTTATTTTTGTAATTTTAATTTAGAAATGTCTTATATGTTTGTCTTCACTTCTGATTTTAGAGTTTACTATACATGTATCTATAATCATTTAAAAAAATAAATACATGTATATGTAAATTCCAAAAGATTAAAAAAATTGCAGTTGTAACTTAGGCTCCATTTTGCATACTTAAAGTAATTAAACATTTTTACACTAAAATCCAAATATGTATAAAATTATATATATCAGTTAGAAGACAATGTACAATTATACTTTTGTTTAATTGCTGAATTGGACTGCCATACATTGCAGGAGCGTTCAACTCCAATGTTAATTTACAAAGGATTGTCAGATTCCTACCGAAGGTAGTTGGTTCTCCTTGGGCACTCTGGCTTCCTGTAACAATAAAATCTGATCGCCCCAATATAGCTAATAGTACCGAAATGATTTTCATTCATTATTTTGTCAATAAATTAGGCCGTTAGTTTTTTGTGTGAATTCTTTTACATTTGTCATTTCTGGGCCTTTTATTGCTGACTATATGGTATGGGTTTTGCTTATTGTTGAAGGCCTTACAGTGAGCTATAGTTGTTAACTTCTATGTCATTTAAATCTGATCTGTGATGGAGAGTTGTCTCATTGGCAAGCATACCACATCTTCTTATTTTTATATATATAGTTAACTTCTATGTCATTTAAATCTGGTCGCTGTTGGAGAGTTGTCTCATTGGCAAACATACCACATCTTCTTATTTTTATATGTACATGTATAGCATAATCTATCAGATGTTTCTAATCATATTCAAATTAGAATGTAGAAATATACATTTACAGTAGCTTCTGTATGCAGCAGGGGAATAAACTAAGCTTTTAACAAATTTAAAATGGTTGTGAAATTTTATACAAAACTTACATTTGAATTTTTTGATATCTTGTTTGATTTAAAAAATATATTTTAATATTGGATTAACATAAAGGATATAAAAATTCAGGAAATGTTGATGCAAAATTTAATTTCGGTCAAGAGCAAGAATTGGAAAAAATTGTAATAAATATGTTCTTTTAATTTGAAAATGACTTTGCATTAACTTTTCGTTTGTAAACTGCTTCGTCCAGTTCAATGTATGCTTAGTATTGTCTTCTCTTTTCCATGACTAACCTCCCCCATATGGTGATAGGAATAGAAATATTGTCACTTTGGTGTTCTTCAGACTGGCAGTAATACCCTTGCCAAATTGGGCATCTGTTAGACTGTGCGGGATGTAAATTTATACAGCCATGTCTGGTTAGAATGGGGACATTAAATCTGATGCCTCTTTAAAGAGAGTGCCACGCTCTCTGCACCTTAATTACCCTTGTATCAACTCTTTGAATACTGTGAATTGAGAAATTATTGCGTGTATTTATTATTGCTATTTTTTAAGAATGGACAAAAAGACGAGATTTATTATTGCGATTTCAGGAAAACCTTCATACAGATATATGTATAAGATATCAGAATGCGAGTTCTTATCATTGCGATACTCACCTAGTCTCATTTGCATTAATAAAAACCTCGCAATAATTTCTGAATTTACAGTAGCCCCATTTTCCAACCCTTGGCACTCCAAATTTCCCAGACCTTCATCCCGGATGGCCTCTTTTACAGGACCTACCTATTATATTTATTGTTAATTAGGGCCCGCCAAATGGCGGACACCCTATAGTGATCAGTCTTTCGTCCTTCCGTAACAAATTGTGTCCGCTCTATATCTAGAGAACCGTTATGATTTCAAAGTTTATATTTGACATGTATATTAACCAACACCAGAGGGTGTTTCATAATGTATGTACAACTTCCTAGGTCAAAGGTCAAGGTCAAAAACTTTGGTTTTTAACTTTTAGTTGACAACCCCATGTCCTATGGTAAAGATCGTGTCTGCTCTATATCTTGAGAACCGTTATGATTTCAAAGTTTATGCTTGACATGTATATAAACCAACACCAGAGGGTGTGTCATAATTTATGTACAACTTCCTAGGTCAAAGGTCAAGGTCAAAAACTTTAGTTTTAGTTGACAACCCCATGTCTTATGGTAAAGACCGTGTCCGCTCTATATTTTGAGAACCGTTATGATTTCAAAGTTTATACTTGATATGTATATAAATCAACACCAGAGGGTGTGTCATAATTTATGTACAACTTCCTAGGTCAAAGGTCAAGGTCAAAAACTTTGGTTTCAGTTGACAACCCCATGTCCAATGATGAAGATACAAATTTTTTACCACACATTATTCACAGCGGGGCCGACAGAGATGGCTCCCATCTCAATGATATCTAGTTTGTTCTCGTCCTGAACATGCATGAAATATTAGCCACTGGATGTTAAGCTACCAAAAATCAAATAGATTCATGACTAACATGACTAACCAATTCAGCCATGATAAGACTAAGAAGGGTGTACATGTAATATAATTATGTTAAGGATCATTTTGTTGTACAGTTATACATGTACTTTGTACTAACATATATTAGAAATACATATATACATGTACAGTTTGTATTATAAAATGCCTAGAAAATCAACCTAACAATGTAAGAACTAGTAGATCTGATTCTTTACTTCCTCCCCAACCAGGCGGAACATGTACTTTCACTTCTCACTTTTACGACAACACCGCCTAGCCTTGAGCAGTCGGCTTATCCCCTCCACTTACTATAGCTGAAGAAAAAAAATCAGCTTTCATTTCGGGAGGTGTTAGTATTTGAAAAACTGACATATTTTGAGATACCATTAATATTGATTATAATATTAATTACATGTTAAAAATTCAAAAACGTGTATATGTAATTGATAAAACAGTAGGTAGATATATCTATGAAATTTATTGGACATAACATAGAAGCTGTACAAAATCTACACATACAAGTACATGTTCAATAAGGTTAACTTTGTTTTAGTTTCATCCTAGAAAATTGTAATGTTGAAGATTATAATGATTTTAAATCTGCTGTGATTTGGCCTAGTTCTTGTCAGTATAAAGATATTTATATATTCGGACATAGTTTTTGTGTCGCCTTGACGGAGTCAAAAAGCAAGACATAGGTATGCTTTTTCCGGTGGCGGCGGCGTCAACAATGTATTAGTTTGTGATTAGGTCTAGTTTATGGTGAACCACTAGTGGTAGGTCAGTGATATTTGGTATGCAGTTGTATTAGCATTGGCATATCTCATGTCCATGGAGATTATGTGGCCCTGCCCCCTCAGTCATGTTCTTTTGACTTTGAAACTTTTGCTTAGTTTACATGTATTAGTTTGTGATTAGGGTAGTTTATTGTTAACCACTCATGGTAGGTCAATGATATTTGGTATGCAGTTGTTTAAGCATTGGTATATCTCATTTCCATGGAGAATATCTGGCCCTGCCCCTCATTCATGGTCTATTGACTTTGAAACTTTTGCTTAGTTTACATGTATTAGTTGTGATTAGATCAGTTTAAGATGAGCCTCTTATGTTAAGTCAATGATATTTGGTTTGCAAATTTATTGGCATTTGCAAGTCTCGTTTCCATGGAGATTATATAGCCCCACCCCCGCATCATGGTTCATTGACTTTGAAACTTTTACATAGCTAACAAGTTAATGTTTGTGTTGAGGTTGGTTTGAAGGGAACAACTTATGATAAGTCAATGGTATTTGGTATGCAGTTGTATTAGCATTGGCACATCTCATTTCCATGGAGATTGTTTACCCATGTACCTTCAGTCATGGTTCATTGACTTTGAATATATGCATAACTTACATGTTAAAGTATTGCTATTTTAATTTCAACATTTGCATTATCAAAATTACGAAAATGCGAGACATATCTCTGTGTTAACAGTTTATTTATTATTTTACTTGTGAATGTATGCATATATTCTATGGTAAATGGAGTTACACAGTTGACATTAAAAAGAATTATTTCATTAAAAGATACCATTTTCCATATTTAAATCAGTTTGAAATTAGTAGAAAAATCATGTTGACATAGACCAGATACAATGTGTATTGATTAATATGAATTAAATTAGATTTGTCAGACTGGAACACACATAGCTGACACATAACAATGCCACAGCAAACCAAACAACATAAAAAATACAGAAAAAGTTAAATTTGTTTGTACATGTATGACAATAGACAAGTGTCTGTTGTAGTGTACTGTAAGCTATAGAACTGTATAAATTGCCAAGATTTGTTGAAAGGAGTAGGTTCAATAAGGCCCTAAAATGGCCCCTTATTCTAGCTGAAATTTGAAATTAGGATTGACCAATGTCACAAGGAATCATAGGTAATATAATGACTAGATTGGAAAACGTCTTTTGTTGAAGATTTATGTTTTATGTTCTATTCTTGACGTCACAAATAGAACTCATTTTGATTTTCCGCGAAAATTTGATGAAAACGGTAAATTTACTTTGATATTTTGAGAGGAAACATAGATCGCATGCATCGACAACAGTGATATTTAAACCTAATGTTTGTTATGACATTTAACATATCTGACTTGAATATTTTGTTTGTCGATGCCTGCGCTCTATGTTTCCTAGGTCTTAATTAGGTTGAAATCAGGACGATTTTGTCCAATTTCACAAAAATCTATTTTAACCTATTTGGGATGTCAAAATCAATGCTTAAAAATAAAACTCCGGCAAAAATAGATCTATATAACTTTATCACATGTCTTTTCATCAACTTAAAACACATTTTATCCTGAAACATTGAACTTAATAATCCCTTAGCACACTATAGGTTGCATTTCTGTAAATATTGACAATGCAATTTCCCATAAGAACTCCTTTTACGGCTTAAACTGTACCACTTTTACTATGAAGTTTTGAACAAAATCATATCCTAGAATGGAAAGTTCATATGCACTACAATTTTTTTCAAAGGTCAAAATATAGGGCTGTGCGGCATATTTTCAACGTTTATATGCCCCGAACTTCTAAGAGTTTAAACTAACACTAAATTTCTTAACTATCCCTACCTTGACTGTAGGATTACCTCAGATTTCTATATAGACAATATGCATATGTATATTTACTGGTAACATTCCCAAGTTATGTCTATGAGATGAAACCTAGAGATCATAACTGGGAACCAGTATGTAAACAAAATTAATTATCTATGAATATTCTATATCTCCCCAAAAGAGGCGTGGTTTGAGAAACAGCTGTATTTACAAAGTGCAACCTTTAAAGTTCAGAAGAATGTGGTTGATTTCTCGAAAGTTTTGTTTTAGTTTATGATAATTTCAGATTTTGATTTTCGATTAAAACATTCAGCATTTTTCAGCAAATAGTTAATATGCTACTATTTAGTTCTACATGTATATATGTACATGAATATATCTATAAATAATTATAAGGAGACCAGATCTACACAAATTCATAGAACTTATTTTTACCAAAAAAAAAATGTAAATAGAAGTTAATTTTATCATATGGATAGAATATTAAATTACTTCAGTGTTGTCTTGTTCCTTTTGTTTTTAACTACAAATCTTTTATTGAAGAAGGTTCAAATAGATGTGAGATGTACTACCCAATACATTGATTTTTATGGCTTATTTCACTTTTTATGTAAATTTTATTTCAGATGAGAATGACTGATATTTCCCAAGTTATTTATACAGATATGTGATACAAATGTTTTGTGCATTAGAGAAATTGGTAAATACAAAGGTAATTTAAATTTTTTTTCCTGTCAAAATAATATATCGTCAACTAATTTTCACCCATTCTGCACCTGTTAATGTTCACTGGCACCAACTGATATCTTGCAATTGTTGATACTAACTAGTAGAATTATAAATTTGAGAGAGGACTCCAGTAACAGTACCATTGTTATTGTAATGAACAGTGTCTCTGCTATTCAGTCATATTGGAGTGAAAACAAAAACAATATCTGATGTACAGGGATACAGAATGATATCTGCATGCTACAAAATTGAAATGTTTTTTTGTGCCCCCGCCGCAATGCGAAGGGGGCATAAAGTGTTACTCTTCCGTTTGTCCTTCCGTGTATCCCAAAAGTATTTTCAAATATTATAAGCAAGCTTGAGTGGGGGCATTCGTGTCCTCGGACACATTCTTCTTTCATTTCAGAAAAGCTTATATAATTAACTAAGATATATATGTCTGTTCTATCCCTGCTAAGAAACCATGTGTACACCTCAATAGGGCATTCATGTACATTTATACATTGTATTATAGATCCTGCTATATTAGCTAAAACTGCACATTTATAAATTATAGGAGACCTGCTATTTTTAAAGTTTTTGTGATATAGGGCAGGTGTAACCTCATAATTTATTATTCAGAAAAATCAGAGTTAAGAGGATATGTTCATATCACATCTTCTTATATCTATATGTTGCATAGATGTGGTTTGGAATCTGTAATCCTCTTTAAATACAAAATTGTTTTGAAACATGTCAAACTTGTCTTCACAGAAGGAAAGAATTTTTCCCCTCATGATATACATGATTTTACTGAAGTTCCATATGGTGCCATATATAAAATGCCTGTGGCTCTGTATATACCACATGTGAAAAAAAATGATTTTGGTCTGATGTTTATTTCCTAAGTGTTGCTCATAAATGTCAAGTGTGCTGTTGTAGTTTTCATCATTGTTACTATATCATGATTTCATGTATATTGTCACATTTGCTAATTAAGTTTGGCTAGTAGTATGAGAAACAAGTAATAAGTAAGTTCCTAAGTTGTAGCTGCAAAAATATGCATTTTCATGGCACATTTGATAAATAAGTGGCATATTAAACCAATAGAAACATGTTTCAAAGCATGTAGATTTCATATTATGTAAGAACAAGAAACTCTTCCTCATGCATCGATTGAATATCAATAAAATGCTATTACAAATGTATAATGATTTGCATCTAGCATTTATGATAAGAATATTTTTTTTTCTTCAGATTCCTAATTTTGTTTCAGTAATATTGAAAAGACTTTGCATGATAGTCAATTTTCTGTGGTAAATCATTTAAAATTGCTATGTACATATTACTTTATTTGATAAATAACCTTTTATATATACCGGTAAAATAATTTTGAAAATGATTAGACTTTTCATGTTGCAGTATCTTCCTTACATAGTTTGTGATTTTGATTTGTTTTTACATCTTTTATCTACTAAATGTTCTAATCTACATGTATAATTGTCATGTTCTTATGTAAACTCTAACATAAATGATTATCAGTGACCATTGTCCCGGATCTACCGATGGTCTTATCTTCAAGACGGACCAATCCCGTCCAAGAAAGTACTTGTAGACACTTGTACATGTACATGTATATGATGCCATAAGGAAATGATGTATATACATTAGTTACAGATATAAATGTTTACAATTATGAAATGATTAATCAAAATAGGTAGACTTTCAATTGGTGTTTAAAGGAGGAAGTCAGTGACGTTTGAAAATTAACATTAATGGAATACAGTTATAAATAATGGTAAATATTTCATCTAAATTGTTTGTGAAAATTCTCTAATATACAGAATTAGCAGAATGGTTAAGGATTTTCCCTGATACTATTATACGGTTATGTAATTATTTCCACTATATACCATGTTGACATTTATTTCTTTGCACCATTTTAAATGATTTATTGTACTGCATGTGTATTTATTTATTTTCGTGGATTGTGAAAAAATTGTTTTTCATGGATATTTGATTAAATAGATTTCCCAAACCCTGCAAAGAAGCCTATAGTAAATTTATACTTCATTGAACTTTTATATTTGTGGAACCTTTAAATTTGTGGTTTTCTTTTTCTCTCAAAATCCACGAAAATTAGAACCCCACATATAAAAATGAATCCACAGTACATGTATATTGTTATGATACTTTCAACCAACTAATTTGCATTAGTGATTTAATTTTGTACATTTCTTGCGTAAGAAATGATACTTTTCCACAGATTCACTTGAAGCATGTATTTTCATCTACAAAGAAGATAATTTTTTGTTCAGGTAAATTAATCAATGGGTGATGGATAATTTAAAGGTCCCATTGAATAAACTACACAGAGAACAATAGCTATTGTATTTATTCAGTGGGACAAGTGAACTGACAAAACTTGAAATACCTTGACCAAGAGGAGATGACTCTGTGGAAAACTTTCATTTAGTTCGCAATAACTTTAGCAAGTAGAAAAATATTGGAAATATCAAGCAACTTGAATCCTCTCTTATATAAATTAAAGAAAAACAACGCAAGAAAATTTAGAAAATATATCACTTCAAAATAGACTAAATAGTAGATAGGGCTAAATGGAATAAAGTATGTGAAAATAAATTGGTTTACAGTATGCAGGGATAGTCCACTCTGTGATACATGTAGCATGCCACTACAAATCATCATTAAAGTTCTATTGAACAGTACCGTAATTTAAAATGGCAAATTTTAGATCCTATCTTCTATATACTGTGGATTTATTTCTTTCTATGAAATGAAGAAAAAGGGATTTTTTTGCCAAAGTTTGCATACAAGCATATAGAAAATTTGTAATTCATTGAATTTCTAAATTCATGGTTCATCTTTACCCAACAAATCCATGAAAAATTGGTATCCCTGGTGACGTATCATAATGAATCCACTGTATGACAATTATTGGCATTAGCATATATTGAAATTTTGTTTACTGATTATGCACATGCAGTAAGAATTGATTGTTAATGCATGTATAGTAGAGTAAATTTACATAACAATTTTAGGAGTAACATTTTAAACAATTTTCAGTATTTCGATTATTTCATGTTGAAGATAAAAGAACTTGCATGCTTAGTTTTATTAGTAAACAACAGATGTTGATTTTAGTGTCTTTAGTAGAAGTAGTTCAGAAAAGTAATTAATTGTAATTAATTAATAAAATTGAAAATGGAAATGGGGAATGTGTCAAAGAGACAACAACCCGACCACAGAACAGACAACAACAGAAGGTCACCAATAGGTCTTCAATGCAGCGAGAAATTCCCGCACCGAGGCGTCCTTAAGCTGGCCCCTAAACAAATATATATACTAGTTCAGTGATAATGGACGTCATACTAAACTCCAAATTATACACAAGAAACTAAAAGTAAAAATAATACAAGACTAACAAAGGCCAGAGGCTCCTGACTTGGGACAGGCGCAAAAATGTGGCGGGTTAAACATGTTTATGAGATCTCAACCTCCCCTATACCTCTAGCCAATGTAGAAAAGTAAAAGCATAACAATACGCACATTAAAAGTCAGTTAAAGAGAAGTCCGAGTCCGATGTCAGAAGATGTAACAAAAGAAAATAAACAAAATGACAATAATACATAAATAACAACAGACTACTAGCAGTTAACTGACATGCCAGCTCCAGACCTCAATTAAACTGATTGAAAGATTATGTCTTCATCATATGAATATCAGGCACAATCCCTCCCATTAGGGTTTAGTATCATACCATCATAAAATATATGAGAAGAGCATAACCGTGTCATGCCAACAACTGGTTTTAAATAAATGTGTTTAGTTCGATGCAAAGACCCTATAAGTGAATCAATATTAAAGCCAAAATATGCAATCTTTAATGACCTGACAACAGTATCGTAACTATATCCCTTCTTAATAAGTCTATTTAAAGGTTTTGTTAGCTTCTGAGGTGAATACTGACATTTTTGTGCTTTATAAAGAATATTACTATAAAAGATTGGATGTGAAATACCTGAACGTATAAGAAGTCTGCATGTTGAGCTATATTTACGAATGATGTCCTTGTACCGATGATAAAATTTAGTAAATGTTTTGACTAGTTTGTGATATCGAAACCCTGGTGTAATAATTTTTCAGTAATACATAAATTTCTTTCGTTAAAATCTGAAACGTTGTTACATACACGAGCGAATCGTACAAGTTGAGATATATAACACCGTAAGATGGTGACAAGGAACGTCACCATCTAAAATGGATAATTAACGATAGGAAATGAAAATCATCTCTTTTATCATAAATTTTGTATTAAGCTTTCCGTTAATGATATAGATATCAAGATCGAGGAAAGGGCAGTGGTCATTGTTAGTATTAGCTTTATTTAAAGTAAGTTCAACAGGATAAATTTCTTTAGTATACATATTGAAGTCGTCATTATTGAGAGCCAATATATCATCCAAATATCTAAAAGTATTATTAAATTTTTGTATCAGATGTTGTTTCGATGGGTCTTTGCTGATTTTAGTCAGATTGTTTATTTCACATGTTATTGACCACTACTTGAGACATTAAAGATTCTTAGATAAATATGTTCTGTCTAATTCAGCATTGCTATTTGGTAATTAAAAGGTCAGAGGTTTGATGCATAAGATAAATTTAGAATATTAAGTAATAGGCTAAAGGGTCAGTTAATTTAATTATAGAGTTAGGTCTTATAGTTTGAAGTCACTTTGAGAATTGTATTTGTCATATAAACATCTATTGCTGGAATTATATATTATTGTGAATCTGTTTGATATGAAATATTATGGATGCATCACATATGTTTAATAAACAATTATAGTTATAAAATGGAGTACCTTTTATATGTGAGCTAGTGAACCAAGACAGTACCCCCGTATCTCAAACACTTCTTATAGGAGTAAAGCCCACTCTTACACATGTATAAACCTTTGATACTGGGTTCAATATGTTGTTGGTCCATATGCATTCGAAGTTGATATTTACTGCGTCTCCACCAAACATACAGCATTTAGAAATAAGAAAAAGCCTAGTTGGTCTAGAGAAAGATGTCTGTGTGGGTTGACATGTCTTCATGTTAACTTTACTGATATCTTGTCCCTGTACAAGACAGGGTTCATGTCAATGTCACTATCAAATGTTCTCACCTGGGAGATTTTGTCATATTAACCTTTTGATGTTAAATAAATACCCAACGTCCAACCAACCCCTCGATTGTAAATATGAATTCAAGTTTTGTAAAATTCTAGATTTTATTTAAGATAGACAAATATTTTACTGTAAGTTTACTAGGCTTTATGGGCAAGTTCTTCTCAAAATAACTTTACCTGAATGATTTTTTTTTAGGTCATGTAAATTTGAACCTATTGTAAAAAAAATTGTGGCATCTACAGTTCTACATGTTGGTATAGTAAAATCAGTTTTCCAGGAATTCAATGGAGATCACTGATATCAGCCCATTGTAGTGGTTAAATGATGTGAAATAATCTTGTTAGACATGCCTACTTAAATACAAAAAAATATATATTTACTATGATTATTTTCACTTATTAATTGTATTCAAAGTAGAAAATTTACAGTTGATATTGCTTGGACACCTGTTCCCTTTTCGTATAAAATTGCACAGTAGATTATTCCTGAGTTGTTTGTAAGTATTGACTGCAGCTTTTGTTATACCATTGCTTTGGAAATCAGGGGTTGGTTTAGAGATTTTGTTTGTCTGTCTCTTTTTCTACTTTAAATCCTCTATACCACTGAATTGATTTCAGTGAAACACTCAAGAGAATTCTCAACACTTCAATTGGTTTAAACAATCCCTATTTATATTTGTTTTGTTTCCACAATGAAACATGAACTTTTTTATTTCTTTTCTTTTGCTATTTTTCTAAATGAGTAAAAATGTCTTATAAATAGATTCAGCACCTTAAAAGAGTGAATCAATTTCATTGAAACTTACGGGAATTCTTTAGAACATAATGCTATAGTTTAAGTCCTTAATTATCCCTTTGCAACAAAGTTACCAAAGCAGTGATTGTGTATGTCCATGACACAATTAAGACATGTGCAAAGTAGAGGTAACACTGCACACCTGCTTTACATAAAACTTATTACAATGATTTGGTATGAGGACTTATCTGAATCCTCTTAATATCAAAGTCATAGTGCAAAGGTCATTGTACATGTAATTTGATTTTTTTTTGGCAAAAGATTTCTTTTTTTTTGGATGTATGATCCAAAACAGTTTTGCAGTTTGTAGTACCCAAGAACGACCATTGACTGTACTGACACACCTAGGAGGCCCGGCATTAGCATCACAGTGGCCTGGTTAGATGTTTGGCACACTTAGGTTAGAACATAAGAGTCACAGTAGCCTAGTAAGATGTTAGGTATACATAGGAGGCAGTGCATAATAGTCAAGATGGCCTTGTGAGATGTACGCCACAGTTAGGGCAGGGCATACTAGTCACAGTAGCCTGGTGAGATGTTAGGCACAATATGGGAAGGGAATAAGAATCAAAGTGGCCTGGTGAGATGTTAGGCACACAATGGGGAAGGGAATAAGAATCAAAGTGGCCTGGTGAGATTGTAGGCACACAATGAAGAAGGGAATAAGAATCAAAGTGGCCTGGTCAGATGTTAGGCACAGTATGGAGAAGGGAATAAGAATCAAAGTGGCCTGGTGAGATGTTAGGCACACGATGGGGAAGGGAATAAGAGTCAAAGTGGCCTGGTGAGATGTTAAGCACACAATGGGGAAGGGAATAAGAGTCAAAGTGGCCTGGTGAGATGCTAAGAACACAAAGGGGCAGGATATCAGTGTCATAGTAGCCTAGTGAGATGTTAGGCACACAATGGGGAAGGACATAAAAGTCAAAGTGGCCTGGTGAGATGTTAAGAACACTAAGGGGGCAGGATATCAGTGTCATAGTAGCCTAGTGAGATGTTAGGCACACAATGGGGAAGGACATAAAAGTCAAAGTGGCCTGGTGAGATGTTAAGAACACTAAGGGGCAGGATGTCATCGTCATAATAGCCTAGTGAGATGTTAGGCACACTATGGGAAGGACATAAAAGTCAAAGTGGCCTGGTGAGATGTTAAGAACACTAAGGGGGCAGGATATCAGCGTCATAATAGCCTAGTGAGATGTTAGGCACTCTTAGGGGGCAGGGTATAATAGTCACAGTAGCCTGGTGAGATGCTAGGCACACTATAGGGAAGGGCATAAGAGTCAAAGTGGTCTGGTGAATGCTAAGAACACTAAGGGGGCAGGGCATAAGAGTTACATGTACAGTTGCCTTGTAAAATGTTAGATTCACTTAGGGTGCAGGGCATAAGAGTCACAGTACCAAGATAACTTTGGTAAATGATATTCCCGCAAATTTATATTGATAGATTTTAACAGGTTTTGCAAAATATAGGCTTTATATATATATATACAATTGATAAGTTTAAATACCAAATCTATAGTAGTTTTGTATAGCAATTATGATAATATTTTTCTTAGTTATCATCTTCCGCAAAATATTTATTGTTCAAATAATATACTGTTCTCATGTTTAGATGAAGTCGGTTTTGAATTTCCAGTTTTTAAAATTATAGGTAGTTTACAGAGAATTAAAGGTTTGATTTCTTTAAATATCACTTTATTAAATATTCAAATATAAAGAGAAGTCAGAAGTCATTTGAACTCTGGTGGACAGTTGTCTCATTGGCAATAATACCACATCTCCTTATTTTTATATGGACTTTTAAGCAATACTTGATAACAAAAAAAATTGACAACATAATTCGACAGCACATTTTCATGCTGTCCCTTTTTTGTTGCTTTTATTATGTCTGTGTTGCATTAGATAAAAAAAAAGCATAGCATTGTATTTTGTGTTCTATCTGGCTAATTAGAGATGTGTCATAGCAATGGGGGATTTCAGCTTACTTAACCAAAATAAAAGAAATGATTGAATGATTGTATTATATGTTTTGGTTTACCTGCAAGGTTAACATACAGGTAGATAAAAACAAACTATAAATCTTTATACACATAGATAATAATCATATAGATTTCCTACCGCTTCATCAAGAGAGGTTTATTGACATTAATTAGTAAAGAAGGTCTCACAGCTAGGGAGATTTTATAGTTACATGCTAAAATCATTACTTTTGATTGATTTTGAGGGGCTGGATAATTGCTATTTAACATTTAAGTAAATAGACATTGCTACTTCAGGTTGTTACATAATATGCATATAATTTGTTATAGAATTGATTTATTTTGCTATTAAAAGTACATTCAGTGTTTTATACTTTTTGAAGACTGAAAAGTCATTATAAGTTTAATGGGAAGAGGGCTTCTACTTAACTTGTGAGATAATTTCCTACATAAAATAAATACCACATTAAATTAAAGGTTAACTAAGTACTGGAGATCTAATTGTCCAATCTTCTAGCAAACTACTTAAAACTGGATTATACTGAGAGGATGAGCATCAATTGTCAAGCCACAGGTTACCTGCAAAAAAATTTAAGGCATTAAAATCTCCAGTTACTACGATATATCCAGTCTCTTTTTAAGATACTAAAAAAAATAGAAGATAGAATACATCCTAGATTACACCATGACACAAAAACACTTTTAATACACAAGTTTTGGGTTGGAAAGTTTTTGTACCCTGCTTAAGTAATTCCCACCCCTACCAACTTCACAAAGTCATCATTTGGGTTTTTAAGCTCAAGAGGACTGAATGTTTCTCTTATACATGCCATTAGTGATCTTATTATAAGCTATGGTTTTGAATGAGTATATATGTGCCTCATGCTACTTTAACCCCTTAGAATGTCTGTTTTGAAGTATTCAGTTTATATAATAGAGAATTTTTTAAGAGTCAGGTCAACACCTCTCATGGGGAAAGTTGCTAGGGGCCAAAGCTTTAAGAAATTTACTGCCAAATCTACTGACTAAGTAAAGATTTAAAAATAACATAGTTGCTTGATTACATATAAATCAGCTTTGACTGTAGCTACTGTAAAGTGCTGTCATAACTAGTACTGCATCTGCATGGGATACCTGATTCATATTGAAATTTGATACATTTTGTGCATATTCTTAGTTAGGGCTATCTGGTCCATGCAGTGGTCATAGTTGTTTGTTTTTGTTTGTCAGTTTTATCTGAGGATTTGGTTGTTGATATTTGCTCTGTTGTACTGTCTATATTTTTGGTAATTTCTGATATTAGATATATTTTTTATCAAATCATAAGTTTTTACACAATCCAAATTTTTTATCAGAACAGATTTCCCACAGTTCCATTTCCTCAACATGTAATTTCTTCCCTTTTACGGTAAAAATTGAGATCAGTTTAGTACATAATTTGACCTTGAATACGTGTGTAACCGTTATCAAATGTATATAAGGTGTTATAGTAACTATAGGTCACTGTGTTATGTTGAGCTTTATCTACACCCAATTCTGGCTTGTGCAAGTTATGTAATTTTCCTATCTCGTAAGTCTAGGTTTATCCAGTCGGACTTTTTGTCACATGGAACCAGATATAAAGTATGGTGATGTTAGAATTTTGAAAAGAAATTGAGGGTAAGGGATTCTCAAAGTAAAGAAAAGTAAAAAATATATCATGAAATTTGAAATATTATTGACTGGTTTGACTACAAATGACCCAACATTTCAATATTTTCAAAGAAAAATAAAGTAAATATATGTGATGAAAAAAAAATATAGTAAAATATAATTCACAGTCTTATATAAATTGCTATGAAAAACATTTCACATAGAGCTAATTTTGCAAAAATGTACTTTGTTAAAATGTCTCCTAAATCTAATTTTGCAACAATGCACTTAATAAAAAGTTTGTTCAATCTCAAAAGGGTCCTAATAATCTCAACATAATACATCAGTGCAAAAACTTTTCCTAAGGATGGAGGTCTAAAGAATATCATAGTTTATCTGTTTAGCTGAACTGTCAAGCAGGATCACTTCTGTGGTCTTCCTTCGTTGTCATCTGCAATCTCAGTGTTGTCATTGTAGTGTTGTCTTCATAGTCTCTGTCATCTAGGTCACAATTTGTTAATCAGCAACTGCTTGAAAATGGCTTGACAGAATTCAACTGTACATGCACAGTACATGAAGTTGTGCACATGATTTTTTTTACGAGTTTTGCAGTTTCCTATACCAAAACATAGGCCCTTATATTTTTTCTTATCTAAAATGTATTGTTTGCAGATGGCAGGCGACACACGTTTACCTTTGAAGACTCACATTTTGTCTATTAAGGTAGATCATTGGCATATATTTCCTCAGATAGAATTTTTTATACTATGCAAAAATGTAGATTTTACCATGCTTTTTCATAAATATAATATATAGGGTCACTGTGCTATTTTTCAATCAAAATTGCCCTATTTTGCAGAGATTTTTCATAAAACAACACTTTTTTTGTGAATAAAAAGAAATCAATGAGATAGAATTTTGAAATAAAATATGAGAAGATAGGCTGTATAATATGCTCTAAGTAAATAAAAGGAAAAAATGGTTTCACCTAACTTATTTTCTTGCTACAAGTAAGAAATGAAAATTTCATTAACATTCCTTTATAAAAATTTACTGTAAGAGTTATCTCCCTGCAATCATTGGCTAAGTTGAAAAATTGATTTTTAAAATTTTTATTATTTTATATTGTTAAAACAGTCTAAATAAGGCAATTAATCACTATTTTTCTTTTACATATTAATTGCCAATCTGTCTCAGAATCTGCAGATTTAACCTGAGAATTATACCAATTGTGTACTGCTATTTTACAATCTAAGGTGGTGGTATACCATCATTCTTCCTTAAAGGTATCATTAATTTTCAAAATTCAACTGTCAATTTACATCGATATATTTGAATTTAATGCTGTGCAAAAGAATGACATAAGTTAATGATTAAAATTTAATCTATGACATGTATAGAAATTTTGCTACCTCATATTTCAGGATAAATAATAAATACCTTAGTTACATACAAATGCTAATGATTGTGTTACTATGTTTGTAGAATTTTAAACTGTTATTTTTCCACATTGTCATTAAAGAATTTTCCTTTTCATAATGTATATATTTCCATTAATCTTTAAAATGAAACAATTATTGAATACAGGAATTACTCCCGAAAGAATTCCATTTAATTTATTGTTTTGGATATTTTGTAACTAGAACAGAGACAAGAACAAACAAAAGCTATGTACATTAATAATTTTTTGTTGTATAAGTAGTATTACTTCTAAGCATTGGAAAAAATGATATACACAGTAGCTCTCTCAGGGAGTCAGGGATTACTGCATGTTCAGATTTGTCATGCTAAATTGTTAAAGTAAGGAACAGCAACAAATTGCTCTGATGTTAGTAGGCATTTTTGGGAGAATTGCTGGTCCCAGGACCCCAGCAAGTCCAAAACAGACTGTCAGATGTCAGAGCAATCATGGACTACAGTAAATGATGGGCTGTAAGGTAATATAAGATTTTAGATCCATCTTGTATGCTTCAGTTGCTCACTTTTATTATTTTTTTGCTTCATCCATTTATCTATTATTCATCAGAATTGATAAGTTTTGTACATCATTGATCATTATATGAAGTGTCAACCTCCTAGCATTTTATAGTTACTGCTTATTTAGTCACATGGACGATAATGGCGTGTAATGATGGTAATTTGTATCATTAAGTTGAAATTCAAAGGTGGAGTCATATTTATATATGAACAAGGTAAATCGTACATTCTTAGCTTTATCTTACCGCAAATGATTCCTTATTGAAACTTGCAATATGAATAAAAGGAGATTTGGGGTAAACATCATTGAGACAGCAACCCAACAAAACACAACTAAATACAAATCAGCATTAAGTTTGCCTTGTAGGCTGGTTTCTCCTACAATTAGGTCATAGGGAAGGACAGTTCATCCATATTGGATAGATGAAAATTGTTTTTGAAGATCACCTTGTATTACTATTAATCTGATGAAGTATTAAACTTACTACACATATCATATACAAATTAAAACATCAAAAGTTGTAAATAGTGAATAGGTAATTTAAACCTCTTGAAAGCACTTGTGCACACCTTGCCTCAAGTACTTGTTGACAATTTTCTATACATGTATGTGTTAACTGGTTGGATATTTGTCATTGCTGCGGGAAGCTTGTACATCTGAGGGAAAGTACATGTATCAGTATTTTGTTGTATTCATCCATCTATGTGCCAGAATAATTAATTAGCAGTGAAAATCTGTTACTTTTTTTCCAATTACGAATAAATTTTTGTTGAAAATTTCTCAACAGTGTTTTTACATAAACTTGTACATTAAGATTGATGTGAACAGTTGTAGATGATTCATTATATCCTAGGTATTCTATTGTTTAAAAATGAAGTTTTACTTAGTATTTGGTGTAGGTAAAAAATGGTAAAAGATACATTAATGGGCGTACATTTTTAGATTGTAATATTGCAGATGGATTAGCTCATTATGAAATGCTTTGTGACTAATACAATGTTTTGGAGAGAAGGATTATTATATTTTAACTTGATAAAATTATATTTAAAAAGTGAAAAAACACCTACATCTGTTGCAACTGATTCAATTCAAATTTGAAATGTATCGAGAGCTATTTACTATTTTAATATTGTGGAAAATAAAATTGCTCAGAGGAATTGAAGGCAAAGTTACCTGAATCATACAGTTATAACTGGGTAGATTTGATTTAAGCATGCAATAATTTCTTATATCTAAAATTAAACTTACCATTTGTAAGACAAAATTTAGGTAAATGTAGGGATTTTATGTCATGAAAGAACAACATCTTGTTCCTTTACTTTAGGTTATGACAAGTACATGTAGGGATTTTATGTCATGAAAGAACAACATCTTGTTCCTTTGCTTTAGGTTATGACAAGTACATGTAGGGATTTTATGTCATGAAAGAACAACATCTTGTTCCTTTGCTTTAGGTTATGACAAGTACATGTAGGGATTTTATGTCATGAAAGAACAACATCTTGTTCCTTTACTTTAGGTTATGACAAGTACATGTAGGGATTTTATGTCATGAAAGAACAACATCTTGTTCCTTTACTTTAGGTTATGACAAGTACATGTAGGGATTTTATGTCATGAAAGAACAACATCTTGTTCCTTTACTTTAGGTTATGACATCTTGTTCCTTTGCTTTAGGTTATGACAAGTACATGTAGGGATTTTATGTCATGAAAGAACAACATCTTGTTCCTTTACTTTAGGTTATGACAAGTACATGTAGGGATTTTATGTCATGAAAGAACAACATCTTGTTCCTTTGCTTAAGGTTATGACAAGTACATGTAGGGATTTTATGTTTCAATCAAAATTGCCCTATTTTGCAGAGATTTTCATAAAACAACACTTTTTGTGAATAAAAGAAATCAATGAGATAGAATTTTGAAATAAAATATGAGAAGATAGGCTGTATAATATGCTCTAAGTAAATAAAAGGAAAAATGGTTTCACCTAACTTATTTTCTTGCTACAAGTAAGAAATGAAAATTTCATTAACATTCCTTTATAAAAATTTACTGTAAGAGTTATCTCCCCTGTAATCATTGGCTAAGTTGAAAAATTGATTTTTAAAAATTTTTATTATTTTATATTGTTAAAACAGTCTAAATAAGGCAATTAATCACTATTTTTTCTTTATTCAAATAAACAGTCTTACATATTAATTGCCAATCTGTCTCAGAATCTGCAGATTTAACCTGAGAATTATACCAATTGTGTACTGCTATTTTACAATCTAAGGTGGTGGTATACCATCATTCTTCCTTAAAGGTATCATTAATTTTTCAAAGTTCAACTGTCAATTTACATCGATATATTTGAATTTAATGCTGTGCAAAAGAATGACATAAGTTAATGATTAAAATTTAATCTATGACATGTATAGAAATTTTTGCTACCTCATATTTCAGGATAAATAATAAATACCTTAGTTACATACAAATGCTAATGATTGTGTTACTATGTTTGTAGAATTTTTAAACTGTTATTTTTTCCACATTGTCATTAAAGAATTTTCCTTTTTCATAATGTATATATTTCCATTAATCTTTAAAATGAAACAATTATTGAATACAGGAATTACTCCCGAAAGAATTCCATTTAATTTATTGTTTTGGAATATTTTGTAACTAGAACAGAGACAGGAACAAACAAAAGCTATGTACATTAATAATTTTTTGTTGTATAAGTAGTATTACTTCTAAGCATTGGAAAAAATGATATACACAGTAGCTCTCCCAGGGAGTCAGGGATTACTGCATGTTCAGATTTGTCATGCTAAATTGTTAAAGTAAGGAACAGCAACAAATTGCTCTGATGTTAGTAGGCATTTTTTGGGGAGAATTGCTGGTCCCAGGACCCCAGCAAGTCCAAAACAGACTGTCAGATGTCAGAGCAATCATGGACTACAGTAAATGATGGGCTGTAAGGTAATATAAGATTTTAGATCCATCTTGTATGCTTCAGTTGCTCACTTTTATTATTTTTTTGCTTCATCCATTTATCTATTATTCATCAGAATTGATAAGTTTTGTACATCATTGATCATTATATGAAGTGTCAACCTCCTAGCATTTTATAGTTACTGCTTATTTAGTCACATGGACGATAATGGCGTGTAATGATGGTAATTTGTATCATTAAGTTGAAATTCAAAGGTGGAGTCATATTTATATATGAACAAGGTAAATCGTACATTCTTAGCTTTATCTTACCGCAAAAGATTCCTTATTGAAACTTGCAATATGAATAAAAGGAGATTTGGGGTATACATCAATGAGACAGCAACCCAACAAAACACAACTAAATACAAATCAGCATTCAAGTTTGCCTTGTAGGCTGGTTTCTCCTACAATTAGGTCATAGGGAAGGACAGTTCATCTACATTGCATAGATGAAAATTGTTTTTTGAAGATCACCTTGTATTACTATTAATCTGATTAAGTATTAAACTTATTACACATATCATATACAAATTAAAACATCAAACGTTGTAAATAGTGAATAGGTAATTTAAACCTCTTGAAAGCACTTGTGCACACCTTGCCTCAAGTACTTGTTGACAATTTTCTATACATGTATGTGTTAACTGGTTGGATATTTGTCATTGCTGCGGGAAGCTTGTACATCTGAGGGAAAGTACATGTATCAGTATTTTGTTGTATTCATCCATCTATGTGCCAGAATAATTAATTAGCAGTGAAAATCTGTTACTTTTTTCCAATTACAAATAAATTTTTGTTGAAAATTTCTCAACAGTGTTTTTACATAAACTTGTACATTAAGATTGATGTGAACAGTTGTAGATGATTCATTATATCCTAGGTATTCTATTGTTTAAAAATGAAGTTTTACTTAGTATTTGGTGTAGGTAAAAAATGGTAAAAGATACATTAATGGGCGTACATTTTTAGATTGTAATATTGCAGATGGATTAGCTCATTATGAAATGCTTTGTGACTAATACAAAGTTTTGGAGAGAAGGATTATTATATTTTAACTTGATAAAATTATATTTAAAAGTGAAAAACACCTAAATCTGTTGCAACTGATCAATTCAAATTTGAAATGTATCGAGAGCTATTTACTATTTTAATATTGTGGAAAATAAAATTGCTCAGAGGAATTGAAGGCAAAGTTACCTGAATCATACAGTTATAACTGGGTAGATTTGATTTCAGCATGCAATAATTTCTTATATCTAAAATTAAACTTACCATTTGTAAGACAAAATTTAGGTAAATGTAGGGATTTTATGTCATGAAAGAACAACATCTTGTTCCTTTGCTTTAGGTTATGACAAGTACATGTAGGGATTTTATGTCATGAAAGAACAACATCTTGTTCCTTTGCTTTAGGTTATGACAAGTACATGTAGGGATTTTATGTCATGAAAGAACAACATCTTGTTCCTTTGCTTAAGGTTATGACAAGTACATGTAGGGATTTTATGTCATGAAAGAACAACATCTTGTTCCTTTGCTTAAGGTTATGACAAGTACATGTAGGGATTTTATGTCGTATACTCAAATATTTGGTTATAAGTAGAAAGTGATTTTTTAAAATTACCTCGTGAGATTGATCATTATATACAATATAATTGATTTTTGTGACTATTGAATGGGCCGCACCTTCTTTTTAGCTCACCTTGCCCAAAAGCTTTTCTCATCACTTGGTGTCCATTGTCCGTTAACTTTTACCAAAATCTTATCCTCTGAAACTATTGAACCAAATTTAACCAAAATTAGGCACAATCATCATTGCGGTATCTAGTTTAAAAAAGTGTTTCCGATGACCCCGCCTGCCAACCAAGATGATCGACTTGGCTAAAAATAGAACATAGGGGTAAAATGCAAGTTTTGTCTATTATTTTGAAAACGGTTATAAATAGGGAAAATCTGACAAAGCAGAAATGTTCAGAATGTTGAGCTCTACCAATTGTCCGTATACGTCAAAACTTTCAGACGACTTCTTATAGGAGTTATTGCCCTCAAATGACAAATTTTACCATTTTGTTTTTTCAAATTTGCCTTTTATCTTGAAAAGTATAATAGATAGAAAGAAACTTTAATTGCAAAAATAATCAGCAAGGCAAGTTCTACAAATTAGTTTGCATGGTCGAAATCGTCAGTCGACTCCTTATTAGAGTTATTGACCTTTGACCAATTTTGACCAATTTTTCGCGTTTTTGCCTTATATCTAAAAAAATGTAATAGAAAGAAAGAAACTGAAATAAGCAAAAAGGATCAACAAGACAAGACCTACATTTAAGACATTATGGTGGAAATTGTTTGACGACTCCTTATTGGAGTAATTGGCCTTTTATGATGATTTTTACCATTTTTTTGGCGTTTTGCCTAATATGATAAAAATTATAAGAGATAAATAGACACTTTAAATCACAAAAATGATCAGCAAGGCAAGATCTATTAACAAGTTAAATTTTGCTGATATAGTTAGTAGACTGTCACTCTTTATAGGAGTGATTGCCCTTAAATGAGGATTTTTTTTACCCTCTTTTGTGTTTTGAGCAAAAACTAAAGAAGACAGCGAGAAACTAAACAGACCAAATGATCAGCAATACAAGAACAACAAAACAGAGATTTTTGTCATGAATTCTATTCTCGTCTACAATGTTGGAGAGTGTCCTTTGTTGAATATGCACGTCCACATAGACCAAGGTTAGCAACACAGGCTCTTTAGAGCCTCTAGTTCTATGTTAGGCAAAGATGGTAATTCAAATATTAGGCAGTCTGATTAAAATCAAACCTCTGAGAGCTTCTGTTTTCTCATGCGACATATTAATAACAATAGCAAATGAGAGGTTTGATTTTAATCAGACTGAATATTAGGTTGATATCTTTTATTAGAATAGTAATATCTATATTCCTCTTTTACAGGTTTGGGATGGATGTGAATAAAAATATATTATTGATTTTTCTGTTGATTGTGGATATACTCATAGAACCAGTTGTCCAGGGAGCTGAGAGCAGAGGCGGGGGACCAGGTAATAGTTTATCAAAATATCCTTTAAGTAGGTTTGTTTAGGAAAAGATCTGCCCAATGTTTGTGATATTCTTTACAGAACTATATAAGATACTGCAAAGTAACTGTACTTGACATCTTTTTCAGCAAATTTAAGGGACCTCTGTGGCCAAGTGGTCTTAGTAGTCAAACTACTGTATCAATAGCCTGTTAACACTGAGGTTGTGAGTTCGAATCCCGCATGTGGCAGGTGCATTCGACTCCAATCTTAATTGACTACGATTGTCAGTTTTCCTATGAAAGGTCATGGTTCTCTGGCTTCCTCCATCAATAAAAACTGACTGCCATGAAATAGCACAATAATGCTGAAAGTGGCATTAAAACAGCAATCAATAAAGTTAAAATTCTTTGAAAGGACACTGATGTCTACATCTTATGCAAACATCTGACATTGCAATAACACTTTGTTTATAATTTCCATTTAAAAAAAATCACATTCAAAAGCACTTTAATTACAAAATAAGAAAAGAGGAATCAGTTTTATTACAAAATGAAAAAAAAAGAAGCAGTTTTCTACAAAATACAAAAAAGGAAGTAGATTTCTACAAAATAAAAAAAAGGAAGAAGATTTCTATAAAATAAGTTGAAAGAAACTACCACAAATTAGCATAGTGAAATTTGGTCTTCTTCTATTATTATTGTGTGTGGCCTATAGTTTGTGTTAATATAGTAAAATTTGACATACCACAATAATGTTATTTGCTAGTGAAATGTACTTATTTGTCAAAAAGGCACACACCATTTAATTAAATTAGTGTAGATTTCTGGTAGATAAAATACTACTGTACAGCAGACTTCACAGTTATTTATGACTGGGTGTCTAGTGTTAATGGACTATATATATGGAGAATGACCTTCCTGTATTGTAGTTTGTAGAAAAGAAATTTAAACACCTTGTTGAGCATTTAAAAGCTTTCATTGGAAACTTGATAATCCAATTATATAGCTAGTAGAGTACCATACAAACTTCTACTGTCATTAGCTTTGGGAAATTGTAACAGACTGTTAGTTAAGTTAGACCTGAAATAACATGGTTGATTGTGCACTGGACATCACATCATATCACTCTACTAATAGCTATAGGGACTGTTATAACAAAATATTTAGTATTAACAGCAACAAAAAATTGAGAAAAAGCACCAATATAGAACGGAAAAAAAAATTCTTCCAATATACACATACACACATGTTCTTGAAAAAAATAAGCTCAGTAATCTTTTCTTTTTATGTTAAGTTACCCTAAACATAAATTCTGGATCTCCTATTTGCAGTCACCCAAGAGCAGCACATGGAAGTTCTTTAAGCTTATTTAAAATCAATAATATTGCTGTCTTGTCCTGCATCACATGTAAACTTTGACATATGAAATACAATTCTGATTTAATGATCTGTCTATATCATGACTGACATATTAAATGTTAAACAACTTAACTTTTGAAGGAAGTAATTTGAATTTCTGTTGATCAAAAATAGGGATCATTTCCAAGTGAATAATCTACAATCAAATAGTCAAGGTCATATTTTAACTTCAAACATGCAGTGTATTAATATTAATACAACATTATGATGGGCAGAAGGATGGCTAATTAGGCCCGCCAAATGGAAGACGCCCTATAGTGATCAGTCTGTTCGTCCGTCCGTCCGTAACAAATTGTGTCCACTCTATATCTAGAGAACCGTTATGATTTCAAAGTTTATACTTGACATGTATATTAACCAACACCAGAGGGTGTGTCATAATATATGTACAAATTCCTAGGTCAAAGGTCAAGGTCAAAAACTTTGGTTTCAGTTGAGAACCCCATGTCCTATGTTAAAGATTGTGTCCGATCTGTATCTTGAGAACTGGTATGATTTCAAAGTTTATACTTGACATGTATATTAACCAACACCAGAGGGTGTGTCATAATGTATGTACAACTTCCTAGGTCAAAGGTCAAGGTCAAAAACTTTGGTTTCAGTTGACAACCCCATGTCCTATGGTAAAGATCGTGTCAGCTCTATATCTTGAGAACCGTGATGATTTCAAAGTTTATACTTGACATGTATATTAACCAACACCAGAGGGTGTGTCTTAATTTATGTTCAACTTCCTAGGTCAAAGTTGAAGGTCAAAAACTTTGCTTTCAGTTGACAACCCCATGTCCTATGGTAAAGATCGTGTCAGCTCTATATCTTGAGAACCGTTATGATTTCAAAAGTTTATACTTGACATGTATATAAACCAACTCCAAAGGGTGTGTCATAATTTATGTACAACTTCCTAGGTCAAAGGTCAAGGTCAAAAACTTTGGTTTCAATTGACAACCCCATGTCCTATGGTAAAGATACAAATTTTTTAACGCACATTATTCACAGCGGGGCCCACAGAGATGGCTCCCATCTCAATGATATCTACTTATTTTTATTAAATAATAATTTTATTAATTCACATATAGGCAAAAATTGATGTAAACAGTGCTTATTCAAGATATCTATTTCCTTTCACTCAAAAAACAAGAGCTTGCATTGGGGATAAATAAAGGAGCATTAGATCTCACTCAATCTCGATTTGATTTAAAATAAAGTGTATTTTTTAAGGAACATCTCTTTCATTGCTGTTTATCAAACAGATTCTGGTATGAATTTGCAAATTTGTGGATGTTCTGAGTACAGATAAGGCTGAGTATTGAACAGAGAACTTTTACATTGTCAACAAACTTTATGAACATGTTCCCTATCTTAGCATATCCATGGTTATGAATTGATATAAAAATTATTCATCAGAGACTTGATTGTAAGCAGCTATAGGTCACCAAACAGCTTCTACAATAAGCAAAACCCATACCGTATAGTAAACTATAAAAGGTCCTGACTTGACAAAATGTAAAACAACTCAAAAGGAGAAAACCCAATGGCTTGATTTATATACAAAACAACAAACGAAAAACAAATATGATTAACAGCATTGAAAGACAACCACTGAATTACAGGCTCCTGACTTGGAAGAGACACATACATAATGTCCGAGGTTAGAAATAGTCTTGTTATGATATAAGTTTTACCCCTATATACAAAATCTGAACAAAAAAAAAAATTATAGAAAAGATAATTCAATCTTGAAATATGTGTGCTTTTAGTGAAGAAGTTGATTCAAATCAATCCCTGTCCGTTAAAACATCTTAAACTTAATTATTCATAACCTATACTTAAAGAACTGTCAATATATATACTGAAATAAATGTTAATCTGAAAAAAAAAAAAAAATGTCTTAAACGCCCCTGCGCCCCACTTCAAAATGTACTTCTGAAATTAATAAGATGTTATCATACAGAATGGACATAAGAGGCCAGAATTGTACGAAACCAAGTGGTTTAAATCTCTTAATTAAACACTAAATTGACTCTGAAAAAAAAAAAAAAAATCATCATATCAGACAAACGCTTCAGTAACTATTTATATACCTACTGTAGGTATTTGCCTTGAAGACAAAAAATGCACTTGTTGATGACAGAGATAGAGTAATTGAATAAATCTCTTGGGAGATATAAGACACCTGATCAATACTTCATCAGTAACTTTGTTTACCTATTCGTTAAGATTGACACAAGTCTAGAGGAGGGTTAACAACATTATTAAAGACAAAATTGTAGGAAATTAATGATGTTGACTAGTTTGGGGAGATTGATAGAGGATAATGGGTTACCTGTACCATTATAGAGTTTGGGGAGATTGTTAGAGGATAAGGGGTTACCTGTACCATTACAGGATTTGGGAGATTGTTAGAGGATAAGGGGTTACCTGTACCATTATAGAGTTTGGGGGAGATTGATAGAGGATAAGGGGCTACCTGTACCAGTACAGAGTTTGGGAGATTGGTAGAGGATAAGGGGTAACCTGTACCATTACAGAGTTTGGGGAGATTAATAGAGGATAAGGGGTTACCTGTACCATTACAGAGTTTGGGTAGATTGATAGAGGATAAGGGGTAACCTGTACCATTACAGAGTTTTGGGAGATTGATAGAGGATAAGGGGTAACCTGTACCCTTACAGAGTTTTGGGAGATTGATAGAAGATAAGGGGTAACCTGTACCATTACAGAGTTTTGGGAGATTGATAGAGGATAAGGGGTAACCTGTACCATTACAGAGTTTGGGTAGATTGATAGAGGATAAGGGGTTACCTGTACCATTACAGAGTTTTGGGAGATTGATAGAGGATAAGGGGTTACTTGTACCGTAACAGAGTTTGGGGAGATTGATAGAGGATTAGAGGTTACCTGTACCAATACAGAGTTTTGGGAGATTGATAGAGGATAAGGGGTTACCTGTACCAATACAGAGTTTGGGTAGATTGATAGAGGATAAGGGGTTACCTGTACCATTACAGAGTTTTGGGAGATTGATAGAGGATAAGGGGTTACCTGTACCATTACAGAGTTTGGGAGATTGGTAGAGGATTAGGGTTACCTGTACCATTATAGATGTTGGGGAGATTAATAGGGGATAAGGGGTTACCTGTACCATTACAGCGTTTGGGGAGATCGATAGAGGATAAGGGGTTACCTGTACCATTATAGAGGTTGGGGAGATTAATAGGGGATAAGGGGTTACCTGTACCATTACAGCGTTTGGGGAGATTGATAGGGGATAAGGGGTTACCTGTACCATTATAGAGTTTGGGGAGATTCATAGAGGATAATGGGTTACCTGTACCATTTTAGAGTCTGGGTAGATTGATAGGAGATAAGGGGCTACCTATACCCTTACAGAGTTTGGGTAGATTGATAGAGGATCAGGGGCTACCTGTACCATTACAGAGTTTGGGTAGATTGATAGAGGATTAGGGGTTACCTGTACCATTATAGAGTTTTGGGGAGATTGATAGAGGATAAGGGTAACCTGTACCATTACAGAGTTTGGGGAGATTGATAGAGGATAAGGGGTAACCTGTACCATTACAGAGTTTGGGGAGATTGATAGAGGATAAGGAGTTACATGTACCCTTACAGAGTTTTGGGAGATTGATAGAGGATAAGGGGTTACCTGTACCATTACAGAGTTTGGGGAGATTGATAGAGGATAAGGGGTAACCTGTACCATTATAGATCTCCCTCCCTGTAAAATTGGAATGATAGTCTTATTACCGTCTCCTCAGAGACGTATTTAGAGTTGAACGATGGACAGTCTGTGGGCTAAAGGCTTTCTTACTACCTGATTACAAGATATTACTGGCGCTGTAATAATTAAAGTTCGTTGATTGGTTGGGACAATTCATCTTTTAATCCCGTAGAGTGTCGGATCTGAACTCTTTATTTTAGTAAATAGATTTGCCTGGTTACCAATCATGCATATCGGTACACAGGTAACACTTATCTATAAATAGCCGAATCTCCTGAAGATTTGTAAACACACACTTGATTATTTCAATCCAGTCGCTCACTGTTACGTACATTTTATACATGAAAACATAAGAAAACTTTTAGGAAAATGCATTTTTTCTTAGGTTACATTTATTTATACTCAGTAAGATAATCTAAAGGCAACACAAACATTTTAAAACAGAGATATCAAATAATTTCTTTTCGATTAATATTAATTTACACGAGAATTTTTATCTCAGGGGGTGGGGGCGGCAGCACTTCGACCTTTCTATGGCAGGGGTGAGCAGCTGAGACTTCCAATACCCCACCCTTTTAATATATATATATATATATATATATTGAATGATAAAAGAACATACATGCAGTTACCCTAGCTATCATATATTTTTTACAATAAGTATATATACCTGCACATAGCTATCATTGTTACGCTATTTCTTGGGGAGATACTTGTAAATAGATTTGACAAATATCTTAAACATTTACGGATATATATACACAATCTCTGGTGATTTTAATTGCATCTGTAAAAAATATATCGACATCTGATTAGTTTCAGATTCAATCATCAACCTTGTCTTATATTTCACCTAAATTTCTCGACCTCATGCAATATCATGAAGCTTCAAATAGTGACCTATCCCGGCGACTCATCCCTTCCACTCATTACATAATAAGTGCCCCAACATACACGGGACACCCCAAGATCGTTGGGCTGAGTTGGATATTGTCTAGATCTACCTAGCTAGCTCTTCCTAGCAAGATAGCAGACGTTGAAGAACAGAAGACTAAAAATATATCTAAAAGGGAATATAAGAAGAACAAAAAACTACTCTCAGATGATAAAAGCAATTATACATGTATGCTAACATATTTTAAGCAATGTTTAATTTCTATGAATGATTTTAAAGGAGATGTGAAGTATACATAATTAATTTAGACAGCAACCCAATTAAGCAACAAACAAAACGTGACAATTTACTTCTAAAGTTCAATCTACGGTCTTCTTCAATGGACATGTCATTACAACATTTTAAAGTTATTTATCCTCCCAAATCTAAGATTAATATATAGAATAGTTGTGAATATGTGAGCCAAAATTTGTTCCTGTGAAAAAAGTTCCAGTGGAACAAATATCACAGGAAATATATTCTGGGAGAACTTTTTTCACAAGATAATTTCTATATGATTTGTTCCATCTCTCTAAAATAAGTTCCACAATTTATCTGGTGAAATAAGTTCTGGGTTTGTGAAATTTGTTCCTTACTTAGTGAAATAAGTTCCGGGTTTGTGAGATTTGTTCCTTACCTGGTGAAATAAGTTCCTTGTCTATGAAATATGTTCTACTGGTTATACAAGTTATCTTTAATACTGAGCATTGTTATCAGTGAGTTTAAAGTTATAATTCAAGTACATTATAAAAACATGTATTATATTGATAATGTAATAAATAAAAGGTGTAAACATCCAATATGGTTTTCTGTGGAGTATAGCAAAATGTTTAATTACATTATCCATAAAAAAAATACCCAAATGACAATAATTTAATGAGGCAGAAAAGCGAAGAATAAGAAAAATCCATCAGAAAATTTTTATAAATCAATCATTTATTTATGAATATTTCAATTCAACATATGTTACTTCATATCAGAATTTGTAGAAAATGAAATAGTGTGTTTTAAATATTTATCACAGTTGTTAATCATAGTTGTTCATTTGTTTTTTAATCATATTATCTTCGTACAATATATGTGCTGACTTAATTTGAATTTCTAAAAGATTTACCTTATTTTGAATGTTTTCGTGTTGTTTAAAGACTTCAATGTTGAGTATTAAATTCGTCAGGTACAACTATAGAATGTTTTGCTTGATATAAAGTTAATGCATCATGTTAATCTATAACACACGGAACTTATTTAACATTTAGTAAAAAAATAAGTTCTGGGACAAATTTTACAGTGCTGGAACATATTTCCTTATAATATATATTCCGGGAATAAATTTTCTGTGATATAAATTCCGGTGGAACATATTTCCTATGAAAAACTTCTAATGTTTGTTTTGAGGATTGTTGACTATTTATACTAGACATGCTTTATGAGAGAAAGAGAAAGAGAAATAAAATAAAATTATAAATTTAAAAGACGAAAGATTATTCTTAATTGTATGTTTTCTACAAGAATTGTAAAACAAGTATAAACATACATATAGTATGATCATAAAACAAAAAGACATTTATATGTCAACATACGAATGGTCTCCCACAAAAGATTATGTCAATCAAGTACAAATGTATATCAATTTTAAGGGTAAGTATGATAAGGGCCTTATTCGCCATCCAACATTAAATGGTATAGTAAATAAATATGGAGATATGTACAAGTAAAACAATAACAAAAGATACAGTATTAAGCTGTATGCTTAATAAAGTTTTTAGTCAAATTTATGGAACACCACAGCTGTCTTATGTGGAACTCTGATTTTACGTTTTGTTGTTTGACCACATCAAATACTGAAACAAACACATCATGTAGTGTAAAATCGTCAAATTTTGAAACATCATTATATAGTTAAACACAAGTGAACCAACGCCTGTAAATCTTCTGTCAGTAGATTCTGTAAAGTGGATACCTCAGGTATGCAGGGTCGTTACGATATAAACATCAAATGTAGAAGGTCCTATAACAACAACACTTTAAGGAATGCTCCAGTAATTTATTGAGATCGACATGTTTCGGTGGCTAGGCCACCGTCATCAGGATAGAAAACAATACATAAAATCATGCTGATGTACAAAATCGGGTTGAGAAAATTAAAATGTCACCATGTTGTGATTAACGTTATAAATAGCAATTGAAATTGTTAAAATGTTTGTTAAAATTATTCTGCCATCATGTGTTAGCACTCTTGCACAGTGGAACGAATTATATCTCTATTTGGAAATAAAGACGTTAATTGAACACAAAGTTTACACAGAACACAACTGACAATAATTTATTGTATAATTCGTTCCACTGTGCAAGAGTGCTAACACATGATGGCAGAATAATTTTAACAAACATTTTAACAACAAAAACATTGTATTTTCATTTTATTTTATTTTATTTAAATAGTTTACTTCCATATATACTTACTTTCACTTTCTCTTTCAATTGCTATTGATTACGTTACTCACCATAGCAACATTGTGACGTTTTAATTTTCTCAACCCGATTTTGTACATCAGCATGATTTTATGTATTGTTTTCTATCCTGATGACGGTGGCCTAGCCACCGAAACATGTCGATCTCAATAAATTACTGGAGCATTCCTTAAAGTGTTGTTGTTATAGGACCTTCTACATCATTATGTAATGTTAAAGCCATATAAAGAATTGACAAATCATCATTACGAAATAACAAAACCACATCATGTAATGAAACAACTACATTATGTTAAGTCACATACATATAAAGTAATGTTAAAACCACATTGCCTAATGACACAACCACATTAAATAATGGTGAAACCACATCGAGTAATGACAAAACCATATTAAGTAATGACAAAACTATATCAAGTCAATATGAAACCATATCGTGTAATATCGAAATATCATTAAGTAATGACTATTCCATATTGAGTTATATCAAAACATCATTACGTAATGTCAAAACCATATTATGTAAAGACAAAATATCATCAAGTAATAATAAAACAACATAACGTAATATCAGAGTTCCACATAAGAAAGCTGTGGCATTCCATACAAATTTGTTGATTCTCTTATGTTGATGGCCTCATAGTGAACTTAAAATAGCTTTGCAGAACTTATCACCTTCTTTATAACCAACAATGTCCATTATGATTTGAAAAAGAATGGCAGCGAAACTACTATGTTTTGAATTTCAGGCGCTTACAATATGTCTTATATAACAAATTACCCGTCTCACGACTCTGAGTATTTTTCATCAAAAAATATAATCAAGAAGTCCAATAAAATCAAATAATCTGAAAAAAGAAACATTTAATTGTTAGGATACTCATTATTCAAATATAGAAAAAGAGGCGTGAGGCATTCCACATTGCAGTCCAACTACAATGAATAGACGAAATCTTCATCGACAACAAAAATAACCATACATATATGTGAAGCTTTACATTTTAAGGATCATTTTTGAAAAGATGTGAGATACCGTTGGAAATATATTAATTGTGTTCTTATATGTTTAAATTTTACTACGTTTCACTTTCTACACTTTTCGATGCCTATTATGAACGAAAAACTTTCAGGTGGAAGCGGCCATACTTTTCTAACACAAATAAATAAGCAAACAACCAAAGAAAAAGTCAACGAACAACTCCGATATCTGTTTGAAAAAAAATAATCCCCTCCATTTCCAGTGTTAATACTTTCACCAAAAGAAATTGGTAAATCTAAAAAATTGTATAAGCCTTTTATAATTTTTGTAATCCACTACAATTTACATACAATTCTGAACAAATTAAAATACAAAGAGAAAATATTTTCCACTTTCATCAGATATGAGACGGCTAGCTTTTTAGAAATCCTATTACTTCTGATGTTTATATGAATCAAAGGAATTGTGGGGAATACAATAATGTGTCAGCAACTCAACAACAAAAGTAACCAAAAGACATCTAGTTGAAACCTACCGTCTTTATGTCAGTCATACTGTGGATTCATTAATATTATTATTCATGGTAGACAAATTTTCATTTACTTAGTGGGTGAAGGTGAAACACGAAGTTATATGTTCAATGAAGTACAAATTTTCTATAGACTTGTATGCACAATTTTCCCTCAATCCACAAAAATCAGTACCCAAGAAAATAAATAAATCCTTGGGATTTGTTTTTTCATGAGTTGTACTGGCTGTTAGTTTTCTCTTTTGAATTGTTCACATTTTTTCCTTTCTTGGCCTTTAATAGCTGACTTTCACTGCTGAAGGCTTTACCATGACCTATAATTGCTTACATCCACATAATTTGAACTCTAGTGGATAGTTGTCTCATTGGCAATCTCCTTATTTTTATATTCAACAGTAGACAGGTGACAAAACAATATGGCCAAAGACTGAAAACACAATGGCAAAAGTAACCAAAAGACATAAAGAGAACACAGTCTTCCACAATTGACAGGTGTCAAAACAATATGGCCAAAGACTGAAAACACAATGACAAAAGTAACCAAAAGACATAAAGAGAACACAGTCTTCCACAATTGACAGGTGTCAAAACAATATGGCCAAAGACTGAAAACACAATGACAAAAGTAACCAAAAGACATAAAGAGAACACAGTCTTCCACAATTGACAGGTGTCAAAACAATATGGCCAAAGACTGAAAACACAATGACAAAAGTAACCAAAAGACATAAAGAGAATACACAGTCTTCAACAATTGACAGGTGTAAAAACAATATGGCCAAAGACTGAAAACACAATGACAAAAGTAACCAAAAGACATAAAGAGAACACGCAGTCTTCAAGTCAACAATTGACAGGTGTCAAAACAATATTGCCAAAGACTGAAAACACAATGATAAAAGTAACCAAAAGACATAAAGAGAACACACAGTCTCCAACAATTGACAGATGTCAAAACAATATTGCGAAAGACTGAAAATGCAATGACAAAAGTAACCAAAAGACATAAAGAGAACACACAGTCTTCAAGTCAACAGTTGACAGGTGTCATAATAATATTGTGAAAGACTGAAAAAGCAATGACAAAAGTAACCAAAATGACATAAAAAGAACAGTCTTCAACAATACGCAGGTGTCTTTTAAATATGACAAGCTCTAAATGATCAGGAATCTATAAATTTAATCTAATGAATTAAACAGAAATAATCACAGATCTGTCATGAACACCAACTGCTCCAAATAACAAAAAACATAATGATTTGATGTGAAACAACAACTGACAAGGTTTCCGACTTCGGAATGGTAGATAAATATGTGGCAGGGAAAAACTTTTTTTTTATATCTCCCTGCTATTTAGCTTACCAGGTTTGAATTCCCATGTGAGCTGTTGAAATCATTTTGTGTTTGTCATCAGTCCGTCTGTCATCTGTAAATTTTTCTTTCAAAATCTTCTCCTCTGAAATCACTCTATGGATTGAAACCTAAGTGTGTCTGCTTCATGTATAAGATGTCTACTATGAAGTTTGTGATAATGGTCCAGGTTGATCAACCAACATAACCATTTGGCTAAAAATAAAACATAGGGTCAAACTGGAGTTGTGCTCTAATATCAATATAAACTATAGTAATTAGAGAAAGCGAAAACTAACAAGACTTTAAATGGTCAGCAAAACAAGCTCTGTTTACCCTAAAATGGTTTTTGTCGAGCCTTTGACTTTAGTCGAAAAAGCGAGACATAGCGATCCTACATTCCGTCGGCGTCGGCGGCGTCCACAAATATTCACTCTGTGGTTAAAGGTTTTGAAATTTTAATAACTTGTTTTTCCGTATTTTACTTGTAAATGGACTTAGTTTTTCTGCCAGGAAACATTACATTCACTCTGTGGTTAAAGTTTTTAAAATTTTAATAACTTTCTTAAACTATCCTGGATTTGTACCAAACTTGGACAGAAGCTTGTTTATGATCATAAGATAGTATCCAGAAGTAAATTTTGTAAAAATAAAATTCCTGTTTTTCCGTATTTTACTTGTAAATGGACTTAGTTTTTCTGCCAGGAAACATTACATTCACTCTGTGGTTAAAGTTTTTAAAAATTTTAATAACTTTCTTAAACTATCCTGGATTTGTACCAAACATGGACAGAAGCTTGTTTATGATCATAAGATAGTATCCAGAAGTAAATTTGTTAAAAAACAATTTCATTTTTTCCGTATTTTACTTATAAATGGACTTAGTTTTCTGCCAGGAAACAATACATTCACTCTGTGGTTAAAGTTTTTAAAATTTTAATAACTTTCTTAAACTATCCTTGATTTGTACCAAACTTGGACAGAAGCTTGTTTATGATCAAAAGCTAGTATCTAGAAGGAAATTTTGTTAAAATTTTGTACCTGTTTATCCGTATTTTACTTATAAATGGACTGAGTTTTTCTTCCAGTTAACATTAAATACAGTCTGCAGTTAAAGTTTTTAAAACATTTATTAGATTCATAAACTATCCTGGATTTATACCAAATTTTGACAGAAGCTTCTTACAATCAAAAGATAGTATCTAAAGGAATATTTTTATTGATTTTTATTCCTCATTTTTGTTGAGCCTGCGATTAACAGCAAAAGTAGGCGAGATACTGGGTTCCGTGGAACCCTTACGAATTTTATTAAACCACCCAACCAGTTTTGGAGTTATGACCCCTGAAGTGAATTTTTAATTCGTTTCGGCATTTCTTGGCTCTTGCATCAAAAACTATTGGAGCTATGTGAAAAGTGAAAACTTCAAAAATAATGAACATGTCATGTTCTGTCTACCTTTAAAACTTCAAAAAAATATGATGACCCTTTATGGAGTATTAGTCCTTGAATTGTAAGTTTTTACCAATGTTTACAGTTTGACATGACAAGAACCATCTACTCTGAAAATTTAAAACATATTGGAATAATAGATTAAAAAAACAAACATGAAATAATCAACCTATTAAGAAATAAGAATGCTTGCAGTTGATGCTGAAAGCAAGCTCAAAGTTCTAAATTTTCTAATATGAAATCATACCCTCCTTCAATTAAAACTTGTGATCCCTAATATATATCAATCTACATTTATTGAGAAAATTCTGTACATACAGTGCCCGTTCGTATATTTTGTAAAGACTGATTTTTCTACATGAATACCATAACAACAGCATGATTAAATTTTTTTAATTTCTGTTACAGCGATAGTACAGCTTTCACATGACATCCCTAACAGTAATGGAGCAGTCCAGTCTCAGGTTAATCAACAAGTAGTGAATCAAGTAGAGAAAAACCAGCAAAATGGTGCAAAGACAATCGATAATTATGTCAAAAAGAAAAACAAAAAGAAGAGAAGGAAAAGACGAACGAGTGATACAATGGGAATACCTGTTCATTTAAATAATGAACAAGTTCAGAAGAGAGGAGACATACATGTAAATAGTTCTAATGTTAACAACATTCCAAATAATGGATTTATAAACATTCAGGATCATGTTAAACAATCCTTAACAGAAAAAAATAATAGTAGAGTTAATGCAGGAAGTAATATACAACAATCTATCAATGTAAATACACCTAGTCCTGTTATAAATTCTGTAAATAATGTAGAAAATAAAGTGAAATCAGTGGAAAATAGTAATAATTATAAAGCTGTTGTTGACAATAATAATAACATTGCTGCTGAACCCCCAGTACAGAATGGCAATACGGGTCTCAATTCCAATAATGTAGCAAATCAACAAGCTGGCGGGAATAATCAAGCTGTTGAGATTCCAATGAGGCAGTCCGTTGGTCAGGGACGAGGTGACATTCCAGTTCAAAATAATCCTGTAAATTTTGACCAGCAGCAACAGCAACAACAACAACAACAACAACAACAACAGCAGCAGCAACAACAAGAACAACAACAACCTGTGTTTCAACAACAACAACAACAAGACAATAGGGCTTCATATCAAACAAATCAAGATTCACTGCCAAAGAAAGAGGAAAGTATGAGAATAATGTGGGATTGGAGTGACTTTCTCATTAATTATGAACAATATGTGATGCCAGAACAGAAGAACAGGCGTGCACCGCAGGCCACAACAGGTGAACCATGGCCAATGCCGCAGTATTATACAACAAAAAGAAACAAAGTTTATAAAATTAATCGGGACAAATTTCAGTTTAGAATTGTAAAAGAGTCTTGTGATATAGTTGAGAAAGCTGTGATCAGGTACAAGGATTATATAATAAATGATACCATCCTGGATATGCATAATAATTTACAATACGCTAGAGGTTCAAACTTTGAAGATTTAGGAGTAAAGTATGAAAAGGAAATGTATCGAAGGGCTCCTTATCTGGATGCTGTTACAGTCAAAATCAGAAGGCCATGTGCCAAACTACCAAGTGATAAAATGGATGAATCTTGTAAGTTTGTTTTATAACTTAAAATAGTCGCCTTGACGAGATCAGTCTGAGTTATGGTCCATTAATTTTTTGCATAGTTTTTGTGCATTTTAAAGTTTGTGATGAGGCATTTTTATGCCCCTGCCGTAGGCCAAGGGGCATTATGTGTTACCCTTGACAATCCGTCCGTCTGTCCATCCATCCATCCATTCATTCGTTTGTCTTTTCATCCATCTATCCTTCCGTCTTTCCGTCCATCCTATTTTTGTTTCCACACTCTAACTTAAGTTTGCCTCATCCAAATTTTATAAAACTCGTACACAATGCTAAGAACCACTACAAGCAGACAGAGCTTGAATTTGGGCAGTGAGTCATTTACCGTTCTAGAGATATGCCCCTTTTTAACTTGGGAAATTGCTTGAGTGGGGGCATTCATATCCCCCAACATATTCTTCTTTTATTTCCTTTGTGAATAGCATGCAGAACATCTGACTCTGTGGGTTGAGTACAAAGATAAAGAAAGGTATATTTATGTTTCATGAATTTGTTATCTTGGAGGTAAAAATATGCAAACAACAGAATACAAAACATGTACACTATATACAGAAAACTGAAAAATAATATAATGTGATCAAGGTTGGCCAAACAAGACCACACTTTCATTATGTTCAGATTATTTATATGTATATATATATGTATAATTACATTACATAGATTTCCATACAATTCTGTATTTAAAATTTTCCAAGGCTTTCCAAAAGTTATATTTTATTTCCAAAAAAAATTCAACATCTATGACTGGATGTGCTTTCCGTGACAAATTAGAAATAAAGCACAGCAAAACAAACAAAAGGCCTGATTAGATTGGCAATGTCATGGTTATGGCTTAAAGTGAAGTTTTAAAAATTTAATGCTTTTTTTTGTAATTTTATAGGGTTGTAAAGGCATTGAACATGCGCACATTTTTGTGTTCTTATATTTAAATTGATTTTGATTTTGATTTTGGTGTTTTAACGCCACTTTTAAGCACCGCTTTTGGGCTATTTCGTGGCGGCCAGTTTTATTGGTGGAGGAAGCCGAGTGCCCGGAGAAAACCACCGACCTTCGATAGGAAAACTGACAATCCTAGTCAATTAAGATTGAGTCGAGTGCACCCGCACGAGCGGGTTCGAACTCACAACCTCAGTGTTGACTGGCTAGTGATTACAGTAGTAACTACTTAGACCACTCGCCACCGAGGCCCCTATTTAAATTGACTAACTAGTACTAGTAGAATGGTCAAAAAAAGATAGTTTAATGTAATCAAATTAAAATTCTTCACAGCTAAGTACAATTAGTTAATCCATGATGGAATGAGGATTTGTAGACGTTTATTTTCATTAAATCCTATTAAAGCCCTTTATATATTTATTTCAATTCAACTTCTAACTTATTTATGGAATTTTTAAATCCTTAATTAGAGCTTTTTATATGCCCGTTTACGGGACGTATTATGGTATACCGCTGTCCATCCGTCTGTCTGTCTTTCCAGTTTTCGAACAGTAACTCAAAAATGCTTTGAGCAGTTTTCGTGAAACTTTGGTGAATTGTTTATATCTATTGACGTAAGCTCCCTTTCAATTTTTATGAATTTTAGATAGTAAGTTTCCGAGTTATGGGATTTTATTCATAAAAAAGGGGGGATTTTCCAGGTTTCAGACAATAACTCAAAAGTGCTTTGAGCAGTTTTTGTCGAGCCTGCGACTTTTGTCGCAGAAAGCTTGACATAGGGATAGTGATCCGGCAGCGGCGGCGGCGTTAGCTTACTTCTTAAAAGCTTTATATTTTAGAAGCTAGAAGACCTGGATGCTTCATACTTTGTATATAGGTGCCTTATGTTACGAAGTTTCCGTCTGTCATATGTCCATTGTCCTTGACCATTTTCATGGTTCAGTGACTACTTGAAAAAAAAGTTAAGATTTTTTGTAATGTTAATTTCTTTCTTATTATGAGTAATAGGATAACTATATTTAGTATGTGCGTACCTTGCAAGGTCCTCATGCCCGTCAGACAATTTTCATTTGACCTCATATTGAAGGATTGTAAGGTGTATATGTCTGTCTGGCAGGTATCATCTGACCTTGACGTCATTTTCATGGTTCATTGGTCAGTGTTAAGTTTTCATGGTTAAGTTTGTTTCTTAGATACTATAAGCAATAGGTAAACTATATTTGATGCCTAAATTGATTGTAAGGTGTAAATGTCTGTCTGGCATGGTTCATCTGACCTTGACCTTATTTTCATGGTTCATTGGTCAATGTTAAGTTTTCTTGTTTAAGACTGTTTCTTAGAAACAATAAGCAATAGGTCAACTATGTTTGGTTTATTGAATGATTGTAACGTGTACATGTATTTCTCGTTTGGTTTATCTGACCTTGACCTCATTTTCTTGGATCATGTTAAGTTTATGTGTTACTTGTAGTAAAGCTTTGTATTTAGGACTATCAACATAAAATCAATGGTTAGTAAAGAAGGCGAGACATTTCAGCGTGTGCACTCTTGTCATGAAACTTTGTTGACTGTTTTATATCTATTAAAATAACCTCCCTTTAGTTTCTTTTATAAATTTCTGAATTGACATTGAGGAGTCATGGAACTTTATTCTTTGAAAAGCGACGGGCGTATCATGTGCTCCTGGCGCTGCTCTTTATTAGATATAAGAAGATGTGGTATGAGTGCCAATGAGACAACTCTCCATCCAAGTCACAATTTGTAAAAGTAAACCATTATAGGTCAAAGTACTGCCTTCAACATGGAGCTTTGGCTCACACTGAACAGCAAGCTATATATAGGGCCCCAAAAATGACTAGTGTAAAACCATTCAAACAGGAAAACCAACGGTCTTATCTATATAAAAAACAAGAAACGAGAAACACTTATGAACCACATCGACAAATGACATTTACATGTTAACTCTTTAATTTTGAAAGCTGTAGAAAAATTTGGCAAATTATTTCATTTTTGTCTCACCTTGAGAAAGTTGCAAAGGCGTGACTTGGGCTTGGTGTTTGCAGCTGCATTATCATCAGTTAGAGTTTATTTGGCCTAATCTTAGTTTTCATTCCTTGACTTTGAAACTTTTGCATGGTTTACATCTCATGACATGTTAAAGATTTTGATTAGGTAAGTTTAAGGGGAACCTTATGGCAAGGTAAGTCAAGTTGGTATGAAGTTGAAGTAGCATCGTCAAATCTCCTTTTTTTATTGAGATTGTTTGGCCTGACCCCACAATTATGGTTCATTGACTCGGAAACTTTTGAATTGTTTTCATGTCATGACATGCTGAAGTTTGAGGGAACCACTTATGATAATTCAATGATATTTGGTATGCAGATGTATAAGCATTGGCATATCCATAAAGAGATTATGGCCCTTCACCTTCAGTCATGGTTCATGGACATGAAAAGTTTTTCATATTTTACATGTTAAAAGTTTTACTACCAAAATTTCCTCAGGTGAAAACTTTCTCTTTGTCATCAGTTTGTAATAATTCAGTACATCAGCATGATCAGGCAATCTGTCACTTTGTATGTATTGCCATCATCATGATCATTGCAAATGTATTGAATTCAATTTATCACAGGCGAGACATATCTTCATGTCTTCTGTTTATAATAATTCAGTACATCAGCATGATCAGGCAATCTGTCACTTTGTATGTATTGCCATCACCATGATCATTGCAAATGTATTGAAATCAATTTATCACAGGCGAGACCTATCTTCATGTCTTCTGTTTATAATAATTCAGTACATCAGCATGATCAGGCAATCTGTCACTTTGTATGTATTGCCATCATCATGATCATTGCAAATGTATTGAATTCAATTTATCACAGGCGAGACATATCTTCATGTCTTCTGTTTATAATAATTCAGTACATCAGCATGATCAGGCAATCTGTCACTTTGTATGTATTGCCATCACCATGATCATTGTAAATGTATTGAATTCAATTTATCACAGGCAAGACATATCTTCATGTCATCAGTTTGTAATAATTCAGTACATCAGCATGATCAGGCAGTCTGTCACTTTGTATGTATTGCCATCATCATGATCATTGCAAATGTATTGAATTCAATTTATCACAGGCGAGACATATCTTCATGTCTTCTGTTTGTAATAATTCAGTACATCAGCATGATCAGGCAATCTGTCACTTTGTATGTATTGCCATCATCATGATCATTGCAAATGTATTGAATTCAATTTATCACAGGCGAGACATATCTTCATGTCTTCTGTTTGTAATAATTCAGTACATCAGCATGATCAGGCAATCTGTAACTTTGTATGTATTGCCATCATCATGATCATTGCAAATGTATTGAATTCAATTTATCACAGGCGAGACATATCTTCATGTCTTCTGTTTGTAATAATTCAGTACATCAGCATGATCAGGCAATCTGTAACTTTGTATGTATTGCCATCATCATGATCATTGCAAATGTATTGAATTCAATTTATCACAGGCGAGACATATCTTCATGTCTTCTGTTTATAATAATTCAGTACATTACACAACCTGTTACATTGTATGTATTGCTAGCATTGTAAATGTATGGAATTCAAACAAGTGTTTGATATTGTATAAAGTTCCATTTACCATAATTATGTTCATGACATTTGTAAATATCAGTTTTGGAAATTTAAAGAAAAAAAAAAACAGGTGATGTTTGGTAAATTAGTCAAGACACAATCATTGTAATACTGTAATACTAGTACTTTAATAGTTAAATCAGTAGGGCCAAAAACCAGCTCCATTCCCAATACAAAAAGGTGTTTTTTTTCCAAAATTTTTCGAAAGAAGAAAGAATGGTTATCAACTTCAACTATCTCAGCTAAATATCATTTACTTTTCAATTATTTTGATTATATATAAAGGCAAGCAAGAATCTGCATGAATTCCAGGACCCTATTTACACATACTTGTACTTCAGTATTTGTCAATAGTTACGTCATTAACTGAATATTATCTTTCAGAATCAGTCCAGGAGTCTAGCTGGTTGGTTGGTTTCCCCGTTATTTAATTAGAATGCTTGGCAGTAAATTCAGTTTTTCTGTATTTTCATTCATTTAAAATTAACCTTTAAAAAAAGTACTGACTGGGCGAAAGAAATTTCCAGACTTGACAGTATTACACCTTATTGATGCCTGCATCATTAGCAGTTTTTGAGAGAGGATTGAAACTAATGAATGACCCATGTACTCCATTGAGTAGCTTACTGACACAAAATAACTTTTTAATGCCAATGTGACTGAATAATCAGTACAATTAAAATTCCCAAAAAGTCTGTTTGCATGTAAAACTCCTAATTGAAATTAAAAGGCTAGGTCCTTAATTTAAAAAAAAGGTAGACAATTAAAAGCCCTGAATCCATGTAAGAAATTGAAGAAGTGAAGTAATTTGTATTTATATGGTGTTACTTTGTCCTTTGATTGAGTTAAGCTATTTCAGTTGATATTTTATAGTGTGTCTTTCTATGTTGTGATGTTACACTATTGTTTCAGAAAAAGGGTGAAGGTTTGGTACCATTAAAACGTTTAAACCCACTGCATTTGTTTGCACCTGTCCTAAGTCAGGAATCTGATGTTCAGTAGTTGTCGTTTGTTGATGTGGTTCATAAGTGTTTCTCGTTTCTCGTTTTTATATAGATTAGACCGTTGGTTTTCCCGTTTGAATGGTTTTACACTAGTAATTTTGGGGCCCTTTATAGCTTACTGTTCGGTGTGAGAGCCTAGGCTCCATGTTGAAGACCGTTTTGACCTATAATGGTTTACATTTATAAATTTTGACTTGGATGGAGAGTTGTCTCATTGGCACTCATACCACATCTTCTTATATCTAATAACTTATATACTTTATATGTTATTGCCTTCAAGATAATGATTTTTGTTTTTAAGAAGTCAATTTTCAAAATAAAGTCATGAAATGAAAGGTACAAAAAAATGCTAAGACATTTTCACTCCAAATGTAAACTTATTCTTTAGTTACCTACAAAACGGAAAAAAAAACATCTACATGGAATACATATACATGTATAACTAGATACAGTTTAAAAACACTAAAATGCCTTTTATTTCCAGTTTTCACATCAAAGTACGAACTTTATCATAACGTTCTTTGTAGTTTAGGTTTGAATATAAGATTAACATATAAAATGTTTTATCTTTACAGATGATTTGTTTGTGAAGAGGAAGGCATCCTATATTTGGGCCAATGAAGTCTGGGGAGCCATAAGAGGACTAGAAACTTTCAGTCAGCTGGTATTTAGAGGCGTTGATGATGAGGTACTAATGCTTTCTTGAAATTAACTAATACCAACATTATTCATGTTATCCGTCCAATTTATTGAATTAAAAATCAATTTTCTAAACCTTTTCAAAAATGTTTAATATGAAATGTTTAGATCCTATTTTGATAGATCATACATGTGCATTGCAGTTGGAGGATCTAAAGAAAAATGTAATCTGTCAAGTTTCCATGTTTGAAATGTGCTTTATATATTCTGTGTGTGCCTGTCCCAAGTCAGGAGCCTGTTATTCAGTGGTTGCTGTTTGTTACTGTATATTATATTTGTTTTTCATTTATTGTTTTGTACAGAAATGAGACCATTATTTTTTTGTTTGAATTGTTTTACATTTGCCATTTCGCTGACTTTTATAGCTTGCTATGCGGTATGGGTTTTGCTCATTGTTGAAGGCCGTACTGTGACTTATAGTTGCTAACTTCTACATCATTTGGTCTCTGGTGGAGAGGTGTCTCAATGGCAATTATACCACATCGCCTTATTTTTACAATGTCATTCTGGTGCTTAGAGATTTGAATTGAATGTGAAGAAATAAAAATACACTACTGGATTTCCTACCAAAAAATAGGTTTATTTTTGTCATATTAAAAAATAACATGACTTGAAAATTCTTTTCACACAACACAGAATTATAGAAAGCAATTTTGTAATGTTTATTTTAGTTATACATCAAAGACACCACAATAAATGACTACCCGAGATTTCAGCATAGAGGGATACTTCTAGATTCCAGCAGACATTTTATGTTTAAAGATGTTATATTTGATGTACTTGTAAGTATGCATGCTAAAAAAAAAAAATTCTTTTTATGTATATTTACATACATGCTTAACATAACTTATTTTATTGTACATACATGTACATGCTTAACATAACTTATTTCATTGTACATACATGCTTAACGTAACTTATTTTATACATACATTGTGTACAATATATAATAGCACAATACAAAATTAGAGGAGATTCAAATAATAGGTCGGTGTATGTTGTATGTCTCCAAAGATATAGTTATATCTTCCAGGGCTTTCACTAAGATTTCAGATATAAAAAGAAAACAAATTAATTGCGGACAATATAATAAACAGATATATGAATGTGAGTCTTATACTTATATAATTAATAGAAATTACTGATGACCAGGGTTTCCCCCGGATCAATTATTTTTTTCGCCACCTCTTTCGCCAAAACAATATCTTTTTCGCCACTTACAATTTTTTTTCGCCAAGTAACATGAATATATTTTTCGTTTAAATTTTCCTTCTTTTAACAAAATTATGAGTTTGCCCCATTGTTGTCCATGATTATTCTCTTAATCTGATCTTTTAGTCTACATTGTAATGCATAAACACTAAACATTTACTTTTAAAAGATACTTAGTCCAAATAATTATGACGTCCTTAAAGGCTATTTTAAAAAAAAAATTTTTCTGTGACGCCTAAGCCGTCACAGAAAAAAATAAAATAGCCTTTCAAGACGTCATAATTATTTGGACTAAAAGATACTGTAAAAATTGCAATATAGATCATAACTGTTGATCGGATATACATTTCCCTTCTAGTTGAAGGATAAAGACTGAAGGCAGAGATTTTTCTTACTTTTGAATATATTTCTTCTTAAATCCGGACCATCGTAAATGAAAATGTCGAGATGTAAAACCATGCTTGAAACAGGTGTGTCTCCAAAACGATTTTAAGGTACCTTCTTCAAATCAATTATCTGTATCAAAGTTAAAGGATAATGTTTTAAGTCGGAGTTTTTTCTTGCACTGGAACATTTTTCGTCATAATAGTTTTCCTTTCCGGGCCATCGTTAAAAGAAGAGGAGACTTAAAACTATCAAACATGTGCGTCGCAAAGTTGTTAATAAATCCTTTATGTGACATGTGACGGACGCCAATTAACCACATCATTTCATCAAACAATACAATCAACACCTTTATTAAATTAAGTCCATTGTTGCCTACAGCTATAAAATGCAATCAGCTGATTATTAATTTTCTGTCAAAATAGTAACGAGTTCAAGGTGAATTCCCAGTATTGTCTGTTGAGGTTACGTCCGAGAAACCTGAAAAAATAAGATAAACAATATGGATGAAATCAAATCGTTCTGTGTATTTCTTTCGCAAATGATGCATTTTAATTGCCAGAATTTTTATTTTTTTGCAAAATGCGAAAATGGCGACCGCCAGCGGAAACCCTGCTGATGACACTTGAACTGATTATTGTGGAATGGACATGTAATTGTGGTTTTTCAAAATTATTTATGATAGCTGCCAGTTGGGCTATATATACAAGCTCCATATAGTATCAAGTCAGAAAATTGCTTCCCTTGACACCTGGTTCATTGGTACATAAAACTTCATATACATGTAGAAGAAAATGTATTTTTACAGAATTGCTTCCAAAACAAATTAAAACCGCCTGATCCTTCTAGTAATAGTAATCTCTGCTATGTTTGTTGAAAATCTTTATAACTCTTTTTGTGATTTGTGAACTGTTGTTTGTTTGTCTTTTTCTTTTTAGCCATGGCGTTGTCAGTTTATTTTCGACTTGTGAGTTTAAATGCCCTTTTGGTATCCTTCGCCTCTCTTTTTGATATTAAAATGCCATCTTCTGATGCAATATTTCTTGAAAAAGAGGGATTGAGATACTCAGCAGTGTTCTCCCCAGGCCCTTAAAGGACCGCGGGCCCGCGATGTATAATTTTTTACCGTGGTGGTATCGTTCTTACCGCGATGTATAATTTTTTTCCGTGGTGCTAAAATTTTCAGTTAAAAATCGTAAATCGGTAAAGTTTTAAACAACTTGTTAAATCTTTTCCGTGCGGTATAAAATTTCAGGTGAAATTTGACTAGTTCAAACCAGTTCAACTTCAGTTGTAAAGATTGTTTACACCACGTGATCGATTACCTTACGAGTTTAACCTTGTTGATTGGATTTAATCGATGTAATTAACACTTGTTACATGATTTTTTTGTCTTTTAATTAAGAGATCATAACTATATGATCACAGAGAACTATTTTAGGGCTTCACTCACCACACAAGCGCTGACCTGTGACAAGTCGGCAAATACTTTGTAGGCTTTGACTTTGTACACAAACACTGAAACAGTGTCGACCCGATAGTTGACAATTATACATTTCTCAATTCTTATATCATAGTATTATATGTCTCTGATTAAACCATGGCCAAAATTATCTTTAATTATGACATAGTTATTGCATGATAGTCGGGTTTCAAACTATAGTATCTGTCAGGTAATTCAAAGGAGACGGATATCTGTACATATCACATGGCCCATTTTGTTCACGTAGAATATTCAAGTTTATTTACAATTATGTTTTACAAATTAAATGCATGACTGTACCTTCAAACTGGGTATCTATATCCATAATTAATAAATTCAATAACATAAGTAATCTTGCAAATTTTATCCAAAAGCACATGTTAAATCTATTTATATCTACTTCCTGTCATTTAGGCGGGAAAGTAGGGAGACTTTGTTGTTGACATTGAATATGGTTTATACACCTAGACATAAGAGAAATTTATAAATTTAGGAATTCTTTTAAATGTATCATGAAAAAACAAAAATTATAGATTTCAGTGCAGTATTAAGTCTGTATCTATAAAATTGAGAATGGAAATGGGAATGTGTCAGAGAGACAACAACCCGACCACAGAACAGACAACAACAGAAGGTCACCAATAGGTCTTCAATACAGCGAGAAATTCCCGCACCGAGGCGTCCTTAAGCTGGCCCCTAAACAAATATATATACTAGTTCAGTGATAATGGACGTCATACTAAACTCAAATTATAAACAAGAAACTAAAAGTAAAAATAATACAAGACTAACAAAGGCCAGAGGCTCCTGACTTGGGACAGGCGCAAAAATGCGGCGGGTTAAACATGTTTATGAGATCTCAACCTCCCCTATACCTCTAGCCAATGTAGAAAAGTAAACGCATAACAATACGCACATTAAAAGTCAGTTAAAGAGAAGTTTGATTATCACCAAAGACAAGAAAGGTTAATATTTACATGAAATCTATGGCAAATTGTTTTAAAATTTATGAAAATTTCTTTTATTAAAATTTAAGATAGAAACTGGTTCAAATAATAAATCAATATTTGTTCTTCTTAATTTTATACCTCCTTATGACAGGAATCCTTTCACATCCAACAACTTTCCTTCTAGAAACTAGAAAATTTTTAAATTTAACATTTTGTTCTCTTTGCATGATATTTTATTTTTATTGATTATGGATTTTATAAAGATTTAATTACTTTTAATTTATGATGAATATTTTGTAATGAATCATGTTTTATTTATTTTTAAAATATTAAAGTATACAAACTGTTTATTGATTTACTTTTTTTTACAAATAATTTTCTGACTCAATGTCTACATAACACAGTACCTCAGTATTAAAACAAAACAAGACATAAAAAATACAGTAACTAGAAATTTAGCTAAGCGACGCGACGCGACTGATTGTATGAATCATTTCACCAAGCTGTCCACACGCATTACCCTGGTGCTATCCAAAAATCCTGGGGAGAACACTGCTCAGGATCCTATAAATGGAAAAGAAATATTAAAAACAGCATCCAAGTCTGCTTTTAATTGACTAGGATTGCCAGTTATCCTGCAACTCTTAGCTCTTTGGCTTCCTACCTTTATTAAAAATGCTGAAAGTTGTGTAAAACACCAACAATCAACCAGACAATAAAATAGAATGATGCAACATTTTGAATAAAATATCTACTGAAATAGCTTTTTGATCATCCTAAAGTAGATATGTTTGATATCATCTATTACTTAAAATGACATTTGAATCTGTTCCATGTGAAAGATTCATTTCAGCATGGTGGAGACTAAAATGTATGGAACTGAACAACTATCTAGGGCATACTATTCTAACCAAAATATGAGAAATAAAGATCTCATATCTCATTTCCATGGCAATTATTTAACCTCACATACACCCCTCCACCATCAGCCATGTTTCATTCAGTTTGAAATTTTGCAAAGGTCGCATGTTAAAGTATTGTGATTTTTATTTCAACAATTGCATTCTTCTATCTAAAATACGTATAGGCCAGACATATCTCTGTAGATTCATTTTGTTAAAATTACTTAATGTACACTATTTCATTTGAACAACATCGATAGCTTCGGAGGGAGCAGACCCCCTGCCTTGGTTATTAATGAAGCCAAGCTACGTCTATGCTTAACAGTTGGATCAGTACGTACCAGTGTGTGTTAATTTGATCAGTGGCCTTCAATATTGTATCCACAAGCTTGATTTGACTAAATTCCTTATGTAAACACAGGATAGTATGTTTATTGGTTGTAGAATTGCTATTTATTACTTAAAGATTAGTTCAAATTGATTTGAATAGAAAGCGTAACTTTTTAACCTTTATTTCCTTAAGAACTGTTTCCTCTATATAGCAATGATGCCAAAGTCAATAATGAGAAAGTGATAATTCTTGGAAATAAAGAATGTGTATAATGTGTCCAAATCAATACATATAAAGTTAAAACATATCAAACCAAATTAACCAATGGATCTATTGATTTTGATGGCCTTGTGTTTAGCTATAGACATCGGAATTAGAATTCAATTCAATTTGGCTATGTCTTCAGACTACTCCATGAACAATTATCATGTCCTTTTGTCTTTTGTAAATTGATTTGAATGTTTACCTTTCTACTGTGATTTTAGGCAATATCTACCTTCTGTGATTTTAGGCAATATCTACCTTCAGGGAAGAGTATAAGTAGTCAGTTATCTTTTAAAAAAATGTTGTTGCAGAAAATTTATTATACTTTCAGTTGTACAAGTTTTATAGTTCGTGCAGACTTTTTTTGAGTAAATATGGACAGACTTTATAGCTTGCTATTCGGTGTGAGCCAAGGCTCTGTGTTGAAGGCTGTACTTTGACCTATAATTGTTTACTTTTTACACATTGTGACTTGGATGGAGAGTTGTCTCATTGACACTCATACCACATCTTCTTATTTAGACTTACTTTATTTCATTTTTGTCTCGCCTTGACGGAGTCAAAAAGCGAGACATAGGTATGCTGTTTCCGGCGTCGGCGGCGTCAACAATGTATTACTTTGTGATTAGGTCTAAATCATGGTGAACCACTAGTGGTAGGTCAATGATATTTGGTATGCAGTTGTATTAGCATTGGCACATCTCATTACCATGGAGATTATTTGGCCCAGCCCCCTCAGTCAAGGTCTATTGACTTTGAAACTTTTCATAGTTAACATGTATTAGTTTGTGATTAGGTCAATTTATGGGGAACCACTAGTGGTAGGTCAATGATATTTGGTATGCAGTTGTATAAGCATGGGCATATCTCATTTCCATGGAGATTATTTGGCTCCGCCCCCTTAGTCATGGTCTATAGACTTTGAAAATTTTGCTAAGTTTACATGTATTAGTTTGTGATTAGGTCAGTTCAAGGGGAACCATTAATGGTAGGCCAATGTTAATTGGTGTTCAGTTGTATAAGCATTAGCACATCTCATTTCCATGGAGAATATTTGGCCCCGCCCCCTCAGTCATGGTCTATTTACTTTGAAACTTTTGCTTAGTTTACATGTATTAGTTTGTGATTAGATCAGTTTAAGATGAACTGCTAATGTTAAGTCATTGATATTTGGTATGCAAATTTATTGGCATTTGCAAGTATCGTTCCATGGAGATTATATAGCCCCACCCCTGATCATGGTTCATTGACTTTGAAACTTTTACATAGTTTACAAGTTAATGTTTGTGTTTAGGTTTGTTTAAAGGGAACGACTTATAATAAGTCAATGGTATTTGGTATGCAGTTGTATTAGCATTGGCACATCTCATTCCATGGAGATTGTACATGTTTAGCCATGTACCTTCAGTCATGGTTCATCGACTTTGAATATTTGCATTACTTACATGTTAAAGTATTGCAATTTTTAATTTCAACATTTGCATTATCAAAATTACAAAAAGGCGAGACATATCTCTGTGATATCAGTTTATTGTTACCCTTTACCATATAGTCTGAAAAAGTAGAAATTCCGTTGATGTCCTGTCCAGCTGTTGATTAACCTTCTACAAAAAAATCTTATTTTTACAGTTTGTTTTTATATTGTACTGTTTCAACACTGTCCAAGGGTAGGGGGAGGGTTGAGATTTTGCAAACTTGTTTAACACCGTCACATTTTGTATGTGCAGTGATTGTTATTAATTGCTGTCTGTCATATTTGTGAGTTTACATTTTAAATGGTAAATAACTCTTTCTGAAAGGCAGGCAATTTATCTTAGCTGAAATGATTGTATTTTGTTTACAAAAATATTTGCATTTTACTCTCTCAAGTATTTCATTTGAATAGCTTGATATCAATTATATAAAGAAATGTAAATCTTTTCAGTATTACTAGCATACTTTATTAAACAAGGAGATGTGCTATGATTGCCAATACGACAACTATCGAAAAAGACCACAAGATGAGGATGTAAACTTTTAAAGGACCACTTAAAATCTCTCTGACACTTATAGTTATGATAAATAGTGTTTAAATGACAGCTCAAGGTTATTTAGAGTTCATCAATGGTCAACAAATATTCATCAATGGTTGAAATAGTCAGACAGTGTGGAGTAGTAAAAAGATAAGTGTAACCCCACCATGTAAACATACCTGTCCTAAGTCAGGGGATTGATATTTTACTGCCTTGGTGGTCTTCTGCTAGCTTGCCTGCCTCGAGTGTGTGAGGTTGTAGGTCATAGTCAGAATGTGTCCCAGTAGGGTAACATGTCTTCCTGCTGACTTTTACATAGTGAACTAGAAAATTTAATATCTAAGTCTACTACAAAGCATTTCAAATATTTTATTGAATTCAGGAACAAAGTAACAATAAATCTAATTGGTAGATCGGTCAATTATTTATTACAAAAAATTCTTTAACATGCAGAGAACTTCACACTTTCCCTAGATAAGAGAGGCATTAGAGAAGCTAGGTTAAATTTTTTTTATCTTTAGAAACCCTTATGGACCAGCAACTTAGAGATTATCTTGCTCTCTGATGTGAGGGAATGCTTATTGTTGAAGGACTTGTATGATGAGCAATATTTTTACCTTAATTGGATCTTTGTGTTATTGGGATTCTGTCATTGATATTTAAACCATGTAAATCTACTGTAATTTATATGACTAATTTACTAAAAAAACTGTATTCCTATGTTCAAAATGTAGTCAATTGAAAAAAAAAACTGGATTTGGTTACAAGTCATGTACAAATGCTATAAATTTACTTTTCTAAAGGAATGATATGTTGAAATGCAATAGTAATAGGTTGAAAATTTGTGTTTTATATATTAACATCTAATAATGATTTGATAAACTTTCACTAGTTTCAAATGAATGATTTCAATCCATTTAAGGAAATGAAAACTATCAATTGCATTAAACTCCAAAGTTCAACGTCAATATAAACATTGTACTGGGGATTTATTTATTTTCGAGGATACCAATTTTCATGGATTGAGGAAATCTTGCATTTTCATCGATATTTATTTTGTGGTTTTGCAAAAGTCTAGATCTGCATCCATTCCTATAGAAAATTAGTAATATGTTGAAAATTTTAATTCATGGTTCCCCTGTAACCATGAAATATCCAACGAATAATAATGAATCTACAATATTTTTAAATATATATATATATAGAATAATGACATTTTTTTATTTTGATACTGACTATCAAAGGAGCCCGCAAGGGAGAGCTTATATTTGAGCAGATGAGGTCGATATAAAAAAATAAAATGCCATTATTTTTTTTTATTGGCAAGTTTGTCTGAACTAAATGTTTTTTGTTTGAGAATATGAAACAAAGCAAATTAGTAAGTAAAACTATTTTTACAGGTAGAAAACGTTATGATAGTTGTTCAGTTGTATGAATGAAGTGGCGTGCATTTCATTGACAAATTGATGCGGATGGACATGAAGGTGTTACGTGAAGTCATCGCCTACTTTTTTTCCAGTGTTAGGTCCGGTCCATTATTAAAATATTAGGCAAAAAGATCAAAGGGAAAATATACAAACTGCCTACAAATATATATACTAAGATCATTTAAGAAAAATATCGTAAAACATTATCATTGCACCATTGCACATATGGACTGTCACTATAATGCATCACTGAACTAGTATATATATTTGTTTAGGGGCCAGCTGAAGGACGCCTCCGGGTGCGGGAATTTCTCGCTGCATTTAAGACCTATTGGTGACCTTCTGTTGTTGTCTGTTCTGTGGTCGGGTTGTTGTCTCTTTGACACATTCCTCATTTCCATTCTCAATTTTATTGCATATCATTTCTATTGTATCCATATGCATGAGGATAAAGTGTGCCTTAACCACGGTTGCAATTGAATAATTCTTGTGCATTTCAGTGATCACTACTGTTTGATGTTTTATACATGAGTTTTTTTTAATGAATTCTTGTGATTATAGTTGAAGTGGTTATGGTAATAACCATTACTTGTGATATGATATGGTTGTTGTTGGATGAAACATTGAAATTATTGCTCCTTTTTTGGGCCCTCTGTAGATTTAGCTTAATATCAACGGTCATTTATTTGTATGAAGGTAGAAAGCCAAAAAAAAAAAAACAGCATTAAATAATAAGAGCCTTACTTCCTCAAACACTTATTGTCATTCATAACTTGATGGTTTTGTATATAAATAGACTCCAATTAATTCCTCTTCCTGTCGCACTTTAAACCTCTCAAGGATAGTATATATATGATTCTTTAGGATAAATGGAAGTGAAGGATAGGTTAATCATTAGCATTGCAATCTTCCATTTATTTATCTTACATGTACCCCCACTCATGAAGTAGGGGTGAACTGCAATCGCCTTGTCCGTCCGTCTGTTTGTCACTCTATATCTTTTGTTACACATTACTCAACTTTATATAAGGAGTGGTTTCAGTTTTGGTCTGGAACATTATTATGTTTAGCTTGTGTAAGTGATTTTCATATCTGCTATGCAGTCATTTCATTTTGGAGAAACTTTAAATTTTATTAGACCTTCTGAACATGGAAATTTGAGAAGGTAGAAGACCTGGATACTTTCTATCTTGTATACAGATGCATTATTTTCTGATGTTCCATTTTGGCATATGTCCATTGTCCTTGGCATCATTTTCATGGTTCAGTGATTTCTTGAAAGAAGTATAGTTTTTATACGCCCGTTTACGAGACGTATTATGGTATACCATTGTCCGTCCGTCGTCAACATGTCGGACAATAACTCAAAAACGCTTTAACCAATTTGCATGAAACTTAAATGAATTGTTTATATCTATTGACGTGAGCTCCATTTTTTTTCTAATAAATTTTAGATTTTACATTTCGAGTTATGGGGTTTTATTCATTAAAAAAGGGGGATTTTCCAGTTTTTATACGACCGCAAAATTTTTTTGCGGTCGTATATTGGTATGACGTTGGCGTCATCGTCGTCCGAAGACACATTGGTTTTCGCACTCTAACTTAAGTTTAAGTGAATGGATCTCTTTGAAATTTTACCATAAGGTTCAATACCACAAAAGGAAGGTTGGGTTTGATTTTGGGGGTTATGGTACCAACAGTTAAGGAATTAGGGGTCAAAAATAAGCATTTTTGTAACTTCCGGACATAACTTGTGTGTTAGTGTATGGATCTCTCTGACATTGTACTACAAGGTTCCATATCACAAAGGGAAGGCTGTGATTGATTTTGGAGGTAATTGCCTCAAAATTTTAGGAATTAGGGGCCAAAAAGGGGCAAAAAAACAAGCATTTTGGAGGTTTTCAAAATTTTAGGAATTTTTTCCGGACAATAACTTGTGTGTAAGTGTATGGATCTTTATGAAATTGTACTACAAGGTTCCATATCACAAAGGGAAAGCTGGGTTTGAGTTTGGGGGTAATTGCCCTAAACGTTTAGGAATTTGGGGCCAAAAAGGGGCCAAAAAACAAGCATTTTTCTAGTTTCCAGACAATAACTTGTGTTCAAGTGTACGGATCTCTCTGAAATTGTACTGCAAGGTACCATACCACAAAGGGAAGGCTGGGATTGAGTTTGGGGTGATGAATCAGAAGGGTTTCAAAAATTTGGGGGATTTTTTTTCTTTTTTTTTCTTTTAAAATTTTCCATTTTAAGTTGGTTATTTCTGATTTATATTTAAAAGCAAATAATAATGATATGGTAGGAGATACACACCAAACAGGATGTGTAAATTATTATATAATAAGTATTGTGCAATAGCAAGAAATTTTCAATTGCACAGTATTGCACAATAGCAAGAAATCTTCAATTGCACAGTATTGCGCAATAGCAAGAAATCTTCAATTGCACAGTATTGCACAATAGCAAGAAATATCCAATAGCAAGAAATTGTCAATTGTACAGTATTGCACAATAGCAAGAAATATTCAATTGCACAGTATTGTGCAAAAGAAGATACTTTGTATAAATTGCTTATTTCTTGACCAATTTCAATGGGGTTTTATTCTTGAATTCTTGGGGTTCTTTAATATGCTGAATCTAATCGTGTATTAAGTTTTTGGATTTTGGGCCCCGTTTTTAAATTGGTCCACATTGAGGTCCAAAGGGTCCAAAATAAAACTTTGTTTCATTTCATCAAAAATTGAATTATTGGGGTTCTTTGATATGCCGAATCTAACCGTGTATTTAGATTCTTAATTTTTGGTTCCATTTTCAAGTTGGTCCAAATCGGGGTCCAAAATTAAACTTTGTTTGATTTCAACAAAAATTGAATATATGGGGTTATTTGATATGCTGAATCTAACCATGTATTTAGATTTTTGATTTTGGGCCCGTTATCAGCTTTGTCCACATTGAGGTCAAAAGGGTCCAAAATTAAACTTTGTTTGATTTCATCAAAAATTGAACTCTTGGGGTTCTTTGATATGCTGAATCTAACCATGTATTTAGATTTTGGATATTGGACCATTATAGGTGAATGTCCAATTTAAAATTTTTAAGTTCTTAGACCACATTCATTCTGTGTCAGAAATCTATGCTGTGTCAAATATTTAATCACAATCCAAATTCAGTGCTGTATCAAGCTTGAATGTTGTGTCCATAATAACCCCAACTGTTCAGGGTTCGACCTCTGCGGTCGTATCAAGCTGCGCCCAGCGGAGCATTTTATTGAACAATAACACAAAAACACTTTCACCAATTTGCAAGAAACTTTGGTGAATTGTTTATATCTATTGACATGAGCTCCCTTTCGATTTTTATAAATTTTAGATTTTAGGTTTCCGAGTTATGGGGTTTTATTCATTGAAAAAAGGGGGATTTTCCAGTTTTCGGACAATAACTCAAAAATGCTTTCAGCAGTTCTCATGAAACTTTGGTGAATTGTTTATATCTATTGACGTAAGCTCTCTTTCGATGTTTATAAATTTTAGTTTTTACTTTTCTGAGTTATGGGATTTTATTCATAAAAAAGGGGTGATATTCCAGTTTTCGGCAATATCTTTAAAGTGATTTGAGCAGTTTTCATGAAACTTTTGTGACTGGTTTATATCTATTAAGGTAACATCCCTTTAGTTTTTCATAAATTTCTGATATGACATTGAGAAGTTATTGAACTTTATTCTTTGAAAAAGCATCGGGTGTATCTTGCGCTCATGGCGCAGCTGTTTTTTTTATCAAGTAATATTTTCATTTATTATGAATGATAGGATAACTATATTTAGTAATAGAAACATTGCAATGTCTACACGTCCTGTCAATCAGACATGGTTCAGTTGACCTTTACCTCATTTCAAAAAATCAGTGATCCAAATTAAGTTTTCTTTTTTAGGTTTATTTTGTTAGATACTATGAGCAATACTACAGGTTAACATAATTTGGTGTATGGAATAAATTTAAGGTGTACATGTCTTTCTGGCAGGGTTAATCTGACTGTGACCTCATTTTCAAGGTTCATTGGTCAACTATAAAGTGTTAGTTATGCTCATTTCTCAGTTATTTTAAGCAAAAAGCCAACTTTATTTGGTGCATGTGTACATACTTGCCTTGCAAGGTTCAATTGACCATGACCTTATTTTCATGGATCATTGATAATGTTAAGTTTATGTGATCACTGTATCAAAACATTTACCTTAAAATCAAGTTGATGGCCTCACTGTGACCCATATCCTTGTTTTTCTATTATTTAACATGAAATTTTATCATGATCAGTAAAGCAGGCAGTACATTTCAGTGTGTTCACTTTTATTTTTGATTGCATATGTTGTGTGGGTAGAAAGCTAGACTTGTCAAAAAAGAAATAGAACTTTAATGAATTAAAGGTAATTAAGGTCCACCTCATAAACTGTAAATAGAACTTCTCTGACAAGAACTGAAGGCCTGTTCTAGTCCTCTATACCAGATGTTTTTGTGTGCTATGTAAAGACTTGTTACATCAGTTTATACGTAAGATTTATTAGACCTTCACTGACAATAACTCACGTTACTGAAGGTCTGTTTTAGTCTTCGGACTTAGTAGTTGGAAAAGATTTTGGTGCAGATTGGGCCTTCCACCACTAACAAAAACTGACTGCCATGAAATGGCACAATAGTGATGAGAGTGGTTTTAAACACCAATCAATCAATCAATCCGTTTTAGTCCACTATACATGTACCAGATTTTGTGGTACATAAAGACTTGTTTTATAAGGAAGATGTATACATCAAGGAAAAAGTCATAAACATCTGAGTCATCACTACAATACTTGACATCAATTATGATAGACCTAGTTTTGTTGATGAGGATTATCATATGGATGAAGTAGGAAGTGTGAAGGGTGATGATCTTTAGATCAAAGATATACTCCAGCCTTCTTTACAATCTCAATATTTCACACTAGCAATGGCCGTTAATCTAAAGTATGTCTCAAAAATCTCATTTCACAAGTGTATAAAAATTTCAAAGAAATTAAAGACAAAACAGAGATAAGCAGTAGATGTTCTTATACATGTTATAGAGAGAGATCGATTGTTAAAAAGTATCTGAAATCTAAATTTTTGACAATGGTCTGAGCATAGTTTAAACAAGACTAAATTAGAATAGATTACCCTAAATTCATTCATATTTTGATAAATTTTCAATCATTTGTTTTATCTTCATTGTCATATTGACCCCAATATAAACAGGATAAAGAAGTCTTCATATGTTCTTCAGACAGGTTTTGTGTTTTTAAAAGTTTATGTAAAGATAAGAATTTGATGTCTTTTGTAAAAATATGCAAAAACAAAATTCAGTCGTACTGAATAAGTATAAAATAACTGTCACTGGAAAAGTGTAAATTAACTGCCAATGAATAAGTATAAAATAACTGTCACTGAATATTAAGCAAGCAACAACAATTAAACCTGTATTTAAAGGTCACCTTAGAGGTGACCTTTGAATTTAGGTTCTAGATGCTAATATGTTACTACAATGGGACAAGAAGAGGGTGACCCAACAACACAGGATTTTTGCTTAATAGAAGTGATCTTTATAGCAGGTTGTAGAATGCAATGACCATAGATGCTGGCTACTTTTAGGAAACAGTGTCTTCAAACAATCCTAATGAAAAGAATTTGCAATTAACTGTCGTAGTCCTGACTTTATGCAGGCACTTTCTAATGAGATTGATATCCCATGAGTAAACTAGGATTTTATAATGTGTCAAAAATGACTTTTCCTAATGTCTGGTAGTAAGATAAAAAAATAAAACCTGCTTAAACCAGAAACATCCATAACTGAAGGTTTTGGTGTCAGTGAATAGCTGTTAAATTTACACAGGTAAAATTAAAGAAAGAATACAGTACTCATTGCAAATTTTATAAATGAATCAAGTTTATAAAGGTTTCAGCTTATTCAGGGTCAGGGTTCAGTTTGGACAGTTTCAATTTATATTATCTTGTTTTTATTAGAAAAAATGCATCAGGAAAAAAAATTGCTTCAAAGTTACATCATAATTTGTATAGCATAATATTGTACTTTTGCAGAACAAATTTATTAGTTAGATTTGTTTGGACATTTGGTTCTAAATATGGATCTAGATTGCATTGAATAAAATCACTAATCACTTTATTATGTAATTCTAGATAAAACACTAAACTCAATTACCCTTTCTATCTTTTATGTGCTATTAAAGATTTATTGATTTCATAAATGGCATGAAAGTGCAGTTGAAGGGAAATTTTAAGTACAGTAACAATACAATACTCAAGGGAGATAAATGGATTGAATCAGTAGCTGAATGAAATTACCTTTTGATAGAAACTCTGGTATAAAACTACAGCATTATTGGTAATTTGATAGTTTTAGAAATTTTCTCTCCTAACATTCACAGTTTAGTCCAATTTTCTTTGCAATCTTTTAACATTAGAATCATTCATGTAAATCTTATGCAGAGGCGCTACCAAAAGTGATCAATATTTTGTCTATTACATATAAGGGGATGTGATAAAAGACTAAACACTTGTAAGTAAGATAAAAGTCATTGGAGCTATGGGGATTTGTGGTAATGATTAAGAATTTAAGATAAAGATGAACCCATACATAAGAGCAGTTCAAATAACAAATTTATTTTATCCAGTTTTTTGTACAGTATTGATTTTAGCATCACTGATGAGTCTTATGTATCTGGCATACAAAGTTATAAGCCTGATATCTTTGATTAGTTTTTACAACTCCTGGGTTAATGCCACTGCTGGTGGACATTTCTGTTTATAGGATATTGAATAATTTGAAACACCCCCATGTATAGCCTTATTTGGCACAGCCTTTTGTAAATTTTGGTTTTAAATGCCTTTCAACTTTGCATTAGCTTCAACTGTTTTGATTCAAGCATCACTGATGAGTCTTATGGAAACGAAACACACGTATGGCATACAAAAATATGATCAAATTGAGAATGGAAATGAGGAATGTGTCAAAGAGACAACAACCCCACCAAAGAGCAGAAAACAGCCCAAGGCCACCAATGGGTCTTCAACACAGCGAGAAAATCCTGCACCCGGAGCTGGTATCTGTGATGAGTTTTTTTTCTACCGTGGAACCTTTAAAACGAAGTAAAGTCAGAGTTGTTGCAGTACATACTCTAAAAAATGAAAACAACTCTTTATATATAAATTTCATGCGTCCAAAGCGCTTTTCTGGATTTACCTTCATCAGCAACGCTCAGAGCCGAATATTAGAAAGCCAAGGATGTATAAGAACCAAAACAGTTGAAGAGCTATATGACCAAAACGACCTATATACAATACCTATAATTTCACATAGAAGTTTTTAGCTCACCTGGCCCGAAGGGCCAAGTGAGCTTTTCTCATCACTTTGCGTCCGTCGTCCGTCGTCGTCGTCGTCGTCCGTCGTCGTTAGCTTTTACAAAAATCTTCTCCTCTGAAACCACTGGGCCAAATTTAACCAAACTTGGCCACAATCATCATTAGGGTATCTAGTTTAAAAAATGTGTCCGATGACCCCGCCAACCAACCAAGATGGCGTCCATGGCTAAAAATAGAACATAGGGGGGTAAAATGTAGATTTTGGCTTATATCTCTGAAACCAAAGCATTTAGAGTAAATCTGACGTAGGGTAAAACTGATTATCAGGTCAAGATCTATCTGCCCTGAAATTTTCAGACAAATCTGACAACCTGTTGTTGGGTTGCTGCCCCTGAATTGGTAATTTTTTAAGGAAATTTTGCCGTTTTTGGTTATTATCTTGAATATTATTATAGATAGAGATAAACTGTAAACTGCAATAATGTTCAGCAAAGTAAGATCTACAAATAAGTCATCATGACCAAAATTGTCAGTCGACCCCTTTAGGAGTTATTGCCCTTTATAGTCAATTTTTAACAATTTTTCATAAATTTTTGTAATCTTTTACAACAATCTTCTTCTCTGAAACTACTGAGACAAATTTAACCATACTTGGCCATAATCATTATTAGGGTATCTTGTTTAAAAAATTTGACCCCGCCTTCCAACCATCATGGCCGATTTGGTTAAAAATAGAACATAGGGGTAAAATGCAGATTTTGGTTTATATCTCTGAAACTAAAGCATTTAGAGCAAATCTGACAGGTGGCAAAAATGTTCATCAGATTTAATAGATTTATCTGCCCTGAAATTTTCAGAAGAATCCGACAACCTGTTGTTGGGTTGCTGCCCCTGAGTTAGTAATTTTACAGAAATTTTACAGTTTTTTGTTATTATCTTATTTATCATTATAATATCTAATATCTAATACTATTAATTATGATTTTAACATTATTTTACATGATTTCCAAAGCATCAGTAAATACAGGTGAGCGACACAGGCTCTTGAGAGCCTCTAGTTTTTGGTTGGGAAAAATTTGAACATACATAATTTGACCTACTGTAAGGACTTTGTTGTATTTTTAACCACATTATTTTTAATCCTTAGATGTTTGATCCATATGATGTTTATTTTCTTACAAATATGATTATTAAATTTTGAGTTTAAATGTGTGTGGATAATAATTGTTAGTTATCAATTGCTCAGACATTAGTTTCAAACTACTTTTCAGACAGTGAATAATACTTCCTTTTAAAATTTGAATCTATTACTATTTTAATTTGATACAGAAATATGGAAACTAATAAAAAATGAAAAACTAGCAATTAACTGACTATTATGTTATTTGGGTTTGTGTTTATAGTAGCTGCAAAATTTAATGATGAAAATTGAGATTTAAATTAACTTGATATTTAGATTACCTGATGCAGTCACAGAAGAGATTATGAAAATGTCTAATACTTTCATTGTCACTAAGTACAGAAGGTCAAGGATTATTGTAGATTACTAAGAAGAAATTGATTTGGGAGGAATCAGTAGTGATTAATTTAAGTATTAATTGGTTGTAAAACTCCCCAGTGTAACATACAAATGGATTTTTTTTATTATTAAGTGGATATGTAGGCTTAAACATCTGTTATTTAGATATAAAGCATGCAAAATTTAGATATAAAGCATGCAAAATAATTAATTAGAGCTTGAATAATTAAGGACTGCACTGAAATATGTCTCTCATAACAAAACTATAATTAAATATTTTACAGTCTTTTGAAAAAAGAAAAAAATATTTTTTTGTGAAAAAGAGGCACAAGATGCCAAGGGAAGATTCAAAACGCATAAGTTGAAGTGGAAACAACACCATGGCAAAAAATGAAAGACAATAAAAAGACAAACAAGTCCACAAAACTCTTCATAGAAAACTAAAGACTGAGCAACAATAATCCCACGAAGGTGTTCTAGGGGTTTTGGAAGAGTAAAATAATAGTTTGATACATTGTAAGAAGGGCAAAATGCTTAATGATAATAACAATAATTTTATTATTATGCCCCATTTATGGGCATTATGTTTTCTGGTCTGTGCGTCCGTCCGTCCGTTCGGCTTCAGGTTAAAGTTTTTGGTCGAGGTAGTTTTTGATGAAGTTGAAGTCCAATCAACTTGAAACTTAGAATACATGTTCCCTATGATATGATCTTTCTAATTTTAATGCCAAATTAGAGATTTTCCCCCATTTTCACGGTCCACTGAACATAGAAAATGATAGTGCGGATGGGGCATCTGTGTACTGGGGACACATTCTTTCAAAATTACTTTATTTTTATCAATAGAACCGCTTAAGTCGACGCTAGGGGCCGTCTTGACCTTGTTGTAGGGTATGAATGATTTGTTCATTGTTGAAGACCCTACATCAACTGTCAAGATGAAGAACAGGAATAAAAGCCCTGTTCATTGATAATTTTCTATGTATTGTGTGCGATTTTGTCCCATGTACATTTACTCCATATCCTTTCATTTTCTATTGTTTTTTTTTAAATAGATAGCATCCTATGTTTAGCAATAGTTTCAGTTTTTCACCATTCATTTCAGGTACTGTAGTCCTGATTCATGATGAGAAAACTTTATTGACTATGTTCATACCTGTAAAATGTTTCTGCCTTACTTTTATAGTGAAATTTAAGAAATAAAGATGAATAAAATAATTAGTTGACAGTTATAGGATGATACATTGTTAAATATTCAGTTATTATATTACCAGCTTGGAACCATTTTCACACAAGTAAAATATTATGAGAAAAATCATTTATTGTTAGTTCTGATTGTAAGAATTTTTTGTGAAAAGAGCCCATGTATCAGTTGTTGGATTTCAAGTTGACATTGTTATTATTGTCTTGGAGAATAATAGTCATTATAGTTTCTGAAGTTACAATGTTCATTTGAAATATGAAAGTAGCATGACAATTGAAAATTGTGTCTTATGGAGTTCTATTCATAGTGAAGCTAATTTTCAAAGTCTGCATGGTTGTGATTTGGCCTGGCATTGATTTATTTCTTGATTATTTATATTTTTGTCACCATACATCAGACTGTCCATCCCAAGTTTATAGCTGCTTTTATTTGATATTCATGATTACTTGTGGTTTGAAGTTTATATGCTATAATTCTCACAACAATCTTTTGATTTAATATTGAATAAAACATTGTTGCTGTTGTTGAGGGAAAATCTGGATATAATTTACTGTTAAAATAATTAAGTTTCTTGTATTGATTTCTCTCCTTTATACTTATTTGAAAGAGAAATAATTATACTATTTGAAGAAACTATGGTGATTTAGCAAGTTTATAACAAGAGATTTGGGTTAATTCTATTTTGATGCGGACATGAAATATCATTGATATTTATCATTTCTTTAAATTTTCTGTTTATAAAATATTGAAATATTGGAAATGCTTAGGTTTTCTACCCCCAGTTATAGATTGCCCAAGCCATATTTGGTTGCCTAAGCCATATTTGGTACAACTTTTCGAAATTTTGGGTTTTAATATATGATGCTGTTCAACTTGTATATGATTTGCTTTGCAAGGGTTTTGATTAGAGTGCCACTGATGAATCTTATGAAAACAAAGTCAGGAGCATGTAATTCAATGGTTGTCATTTGTTGCTGTATATTTTATTTGTTCGTTCATTATTTTGTACATAAATCAGGCTGTTAGTTTTCTTGTTTGAATAGTTTTACATTTGTCATTTCGGGGCCTTTTATAGCTGACTATGCGGTATGGACTTTGCTCATTGTTGAAGGCTGTACGGTGACCTATAGTTGTTAATTTCTGTGTCATTTGGTCTCTTGTGGAGAGTTGTCTCATTGGCAATCATACCACATCTTATTTTTATAAAACATGCTTTCAGCATACCACATTAGAAGCCTCGTATCTTTGATGAGTTTTTGTCTTGTCTCGACATGATTAAGTCAGTTGATGGGGAACCACTCATGGTAGGTTAATGATATTTGGTTTGCAATTGTATTAGTATTTGATTGGCACATTTCATTTTCATGGGGATTATTTGGCCCTGCTCAGTGTTCTCCCCAGGCCGTTTTAGCGTCACGGTGCCGCGACGCTATATTTTTTTCCTGTGATGCTATAATAATTTCCGCGACGCTATAATTATTTTGAGGATGCTATTTTTCTTGTCTCTATCGTAAAACCATGTCCGAAATTTTGAACTTTCATCTAATTACCGCTTGTGATCATACTTTAATTGTAATCCCTGCAAGTCGGACACTAGAGACAATTTAGAGTGATTAAATAGGTGTCAATTGCCCTTTGGGTGATAACTGTTTGATACGAATACCCCAAGCTGACACTTGTGACATGACTTATACCACGTGGTCCAATCGCAAATTTCGACATGCAGAAAATGTAATCAGAAAATCATAAAACAATTGAAATCTATGTTTGCATAATGAAAATTCAAAGATACAAACGATTTATCTCTTTAGAAAAGAGGTTTGGTCGTATGTTTTACTACTTTCAAAAATTACTTTCTTTCCTTCCGGTACTACTTGTCAATCAAGACCGTATATAAAACATTTCGATTTTGAGCTAAATAAGTTTGATACTTATTTAGAAAGTGATCATAATTGGCTTTAGTTAATGTTTCATCCCTTTAATGCATTAAAAGCGTCATATGCATTCCCAATCTCTTGTCAAACATTGTTTATTTTCGTAAATTTTTCTTCGCCGACATTGAAATATTTGTGTAAACTACGGATCGAACCGGGCCAGATACGATAAAATCCGCATTTTAACGATAATGACTACAGATGCACAAATGGTACAGTTGACAGAAAAATTATCTCAAAAGAAAACTACGCATTTCAAATGCATTAACTGACTAATTGTTAGAACTTCTTACTATATGTATACTTTTGAAAATGCATTATTTCAATATACTGATTAAAGTAGCTTAACTTTTGTTAAAAATATATATCATTTTGATATAAAGAAGCAACTGGGACTAATTCATTGAGTACCATGAAACAATGAATTTCATAGACATGACAAAGAAAAAATTGAAATTTTATTGCTATATGATACTTTCTCTTCCCTTTTTATATAAAATTCATTCATTCACCCATTCTTTAGTTGGGTAGGTAGGGTAACTGGAACCACACATTTATTTATATTTGGCCCAAGAGGAAAAAAATAACTATAAATGGATATAGAAAACATAAATTGAAACAACTGTTATCATGGGTATAGTTAAATTGTATTCTCAGTTATGATTTGAACAATATAAACATATAACATAAAGGAAATAGAGCATCGCTGCGACGCGACAAATGACATTGAAAAAAATAGTTTTTTTTACGCCAAATGTGATGCTATCCAAAATTTCTGGGGAGAACACTGCTGAGGCTGCTCTCTCAGTCATGGTCTATTGACTTTGAATGTTTTGCATAGTTCACATGTTAAAGTATTGCCATTTTAATTTCAACATTTGCTTTATACTATCAAAATTACATTCAAGCAAGATATATGCCTGTGTCAACGGTTTATTTCAAATATTTGCAGTTTGGATAATTAAGTGCTATTTTTTTGCTTATTTAAATCAAACTGCAAGTGGGTATAACAGAGTATTAATCATGATTTTTTTCTTTTCTCTTTACTAGTTATTAGTCTTAGTTTACATTTTTTTTCTTTACTAGTTATTAATCTTAGTTTACATACTATATCTTTTCTCTTTACTAGTTATTAATCTTAGTTTACATTTTTTTTCTTTACTAGTTATTAATCTTAGTTTACATACTATATCTTTTCTCTTTACTAGTTATTAATCTTAGTTTATATACTATATCTTTTCTCTTTACTAGTTATTAATCTTAGTTTACATACTATATCTTTTCTCTTTACTAGTTATTAATCTTAGTTTACATACTTTATCTTTTCTCTTTACTAGTTATAAATCTTAGTTTACATGCTATATCTTTTCTCTTTACTAGTTATTAGTCTTAGTTTACATGCTATATCTTTTCTCTTTACTAGTTATTAATCTTAGTTTACATACTATATCTTTTCTCTTTACTAGTAATTAGTCTTAGTTTACATGCTATATCTTTTCTCTTTACTAGTTATTAGTCTTAGTTTACATGCTATATCTTTTCTCTTTACTAGTTATTAATCTTAGTTTACATACTATATCTTTCTCTTTACTAGTTATTAATCTTAGTTTACATACTTTATCTTTTCTCTTTACTAGTTATTAATCTTAGTTTACATACTATATCTTTGCTCTTTACTAGTTATTAATCTTAGTTTATATACTATATTTTTTCTCTTTACTAGTTATTAATCTTAGTTCACATATAATATCTTTTCTCTTTGTAGGAGGCCATGGCCATGAACAAGATGAATGTTCTCCATTGGCATATTGTGGACGACCAGTCTTTCCCATATCAAAGTAAAGTTTATCCAGATCTTAGTCAAAAGGTAGGCATACTACACACAGTCAGTACTTCCCATACCATACTAAAGTTGATCCAGATCTTAGTCAAAATGTAGGCATACTACACACAGTCAGTACTTCCCATACCATAGTAAAGTTTACTCAGACCTTAGTGAAAAGGTAGGCATACTACACACAGTCAGTACTTCCCATACCAAAGTAAAGTTGACCCAGATCTTAGTCAAAAGGTAGGCATACTACACACACACAGTATTTCCCATACCATACTAAAGTTTATCCAGATCTTAGTCAAAAGGTAGGAATACTACACACAGTCAGTACTTTCCATACCATAGTAAAGTTTACCCAGATCTTAGTCAAAAGGTAGGCATACTACACACAGTCAGTTCTTCCCATACCGTACTTAAGTTTATCCAGATCTTAGTCAAAAGGTAGGCATACTACACACAGTCAGTATTTTCCATACCATAGTAAAGTTTACCCAGATCTTAGTCAAAAGGTAGGCATACTACACACAGTCAGTACTTTCCATACCATTGGTAAGTTTACCCAGATCTAAGTCAAAAGGTAGGCATACTACACACAGTCAGTACTTCCCATACCAAAGTAAAGTTTACCCAGATTTTAGTCAAAAGGTAGGCATACTACACACAGTCAGTACTTTCCATACCATTGGTAAGTTTACCCAGATCTAAGTCAAAAGGTAGGCATACTACACACAGTCAGTACTTCCCATACCATAGTAAAGTTTACCCAGATCTTACACAAAATTTTCCCATATAAAATTTAATTTTATCCAGATCTCATTCCAAGGATAGCCATACTGTACACAAACTTTTTTCCATATTAAAGTAAACTTTATCCAGATCTAATTAAAAGGATAGTCATACTGTACACACATTTTTCCCATATAAAAGTAAACTTTATCCAGATCTAATTAAAAGAATAGTTATACTGGACACAAATTTTTCCCATACAAAAGTAAAATTTACCCAGATCTTATTAAAAGGATATTCATACTGTACACAGTGTTTGTTAGTTTGTTGGTGTTTAAAGCCACTTTCAGCTATATCATGACAGCCAGTTATTATTGGTCGAGTAAACTGAAGTACACAGAGGGAACCACTAACCTGTCTGCTTTAGGCAATGAGTTATTTTCATATCAAAACAACTTAAATCAAGATTTTAGTCCTGTTATTCAAAGGATAGGTATACTGCACTCATTAGGGATTTTCCAACACAAAATTTGTAAAACATCATAGTAAAAAAGTATGCAGATTTTAAAAATAATCAGTCCTCATTTTTTTATTGCTTATATCTTATAAGGCATGCATTATGTACATGTGCAGTCCTACCCATATCAAATAATCTTAATTCTATTTAAAATTTTGGCATATTAAGGGTCTGTTCTGTTCAACTGAAGGCCCTCTACCAAAAGTCAGATAAAGTTTGAAATCATTTCAAACAAGTATTTTTATTACGTCATAAATTTTGGAGATTTAAATATGTACCTATAACAACTTCAACTGTTTACATGTTAATCAATTTTCTTGCAACAGGTCAGTTCAACTCAAATTTCATGAACAGATTTCGAATTAATTGGTAGTTATTGAAAATTATATTGCTCAAGTGAAACTTGATTTTTAGACGACTTTACATTTCTCTTACATAAGATCTTCAGTAGCAGTTTTGGTATTCACATCCAAACAAAATTTCAAATAGCTAATGATTAAATTAAAAAGTATGGACGCACCATGGAAAAAAATTGGTGAAAAAGAGTTATAAGATACCAAAGGGATATTCAAACTCATTAGTAGAAGAGAAACGGACAAGACCATCAAAAAAAAATTAAAACACTTAACGGTTTCTGGCATAATCATAAATGCTGACAATTCATTAAAAAGGGATACTTGATGGAATGCTGTACATCAAGTCTAATTGTTAAACAGCAAGATTTGCAATACAGAATTAATTTGAGTGTTGAAAAAAAAAGACAATTCTTTGAAAAGGTTAATGCAGGTTTTTGTCTCGCCTTGACGGAGTCAAAAAGCGAGACATAGGTATGATGTTTCTGGTGTCGGCGGCGGCATCGGCGTCAACAATGTATTAGTTTGTGATTTGGTCTAGTTCATGTTGAACCACTTGTGGTATGTCAATGATATTTGGTATGCAGTTGTATTAGCATTGGCACATCTCATTACCATGGAGATAATCTCGCCCTGCCCCCTCAGTCAAGGTCTATTGACTTTGAAACTTTGCTTAGTTTACATGTATTAGTTTGTGATTAGGTCAGTTTATGGGGAACCACTAGTGGTAGGTCAATGATATTTGGTATGCAGTTGTATAAGCATTGGCATATCTCATTTCCATGGAGATTATTTGGCCCCGGCCCCTCATTCATGGTCTATTGACTTTGAAACTTTTGCTTAGTTTTCATGTATTAGTTTGTGATTAGGTCAGTTTAAGGGGAACCATTAGTGGTAGGTCAATGATAATTGATATGCAGTTGTACAAGCATAAGCACATCCCATTTCAATGGAGAATATTTGGCCCCACCGCCCCCAGTCATGGTCGATTGACTTTGATACTTTTGCTTAGCTTACATTTATTAGTTTGTGATTAGATCAGTTTAAGTTGAACCACTTATGTTAAGTCAATGATATTTAGTATGCAAATGTATTGGCATTTGCAAGTCTCTTTTCCATAGAGATTATATAGCCCCAACTCCTTATCATGGTTCATTGACTTTGAAACTTTTACATAGTTTACAAGTTAATGTTTGTGTTTAGGTTTATTTAAATGGAACATCTTATGATAAGTCAATGGTATTTGGTATGCAGTTGTATTAGCATTGGCACATCTCATTTCCATGGAGATTGTTTAGCCATGTACCTTCAGTCATGGTTCAATGACTTTGAATATTTGCATAACTTACATGTTAAAGTATTGCTACTTTAATTTCAACATTTGCATTATCGAAATTACAAAAAGGCGAGACATATCTCTGTGATAACAGTTTATTAATGTTTTCATCTTACATCTGTTTTGCAGGGAGCATATCACCCTTCCTTTGTATATAGTCATGAAGATATTGCTGAAATTATAGACTATGCCAGACTTAGAGGTATCAGAGTTATGCCAGAGTTTGATACACCAGGTAAGATTTACTCTGGTGTTTAGTGAAGTGTAATTCTTATGGACTCAAAGACTTTGAAGTTTCAATGTTAACATCTGGTTTAGGAAACTAAGAGATGCAAAGATATAGTTGTAGTATTCAAGAAAAGAAAAGAAAAAAAAAAAGGATTATGAGCAAACCATATAAATATTATCAAACGACTCAAAAACCCGTCCGCTGAAAGTAAATTTATAGCTTTTGAAAATCATTTGTTGTGTATGATATGATATGAAATTATAAAGGTATTTTGATATAAATTTTATCAATGCCGCATAGTGTTGTATTTGCCAGAATCTGACATGGAGCTGTACTAAAAAGAAAAGTCTTTACATATATATTCTTTTCCATACACAATAAAGGATAAATTTCACTTCCTGGCATCATATGTTTCTGCAACAATTTCATTTATTAAAAGAGAAAATTCACTGGGATGATAAGTTTACAGCTTTTGTAATATATAGTTTAACTCCGAATAAATTTTACCATTGCTAGACAATAATTCCTACAAGGCCTTGGAATGGAAATGGTTTTTTTGGGGGGTAAACAGAAGGGATAATTCATTATTATGCAACAAAAACTGTTCATTTTGATGAAATTTTTCATTTATCATTGCCAAATGCTGAATAATTGAATTTCTCTCTGTATGAAAGTTTCAACATTTTTCACAATTTTTTGTATTTACTACAAGCATATAATTATGACTTTCCCTTATGTTACAGGTCATACCTATTCATGGGGACTGAGTAGACCAGACTTGCTGACCCAGTGCTATCAAGGAGCTCATCCAGTAAATGGTTATTTGGGTCCCATGGATCCCAGTAAAAATGAGACCTACAGATTCCTGAAAAATTTCTTCAATGAAGTAATGCATGTGTTCAAAGATCAGTACCTACATTTAGGTGGAGATGAAGTTCCTATGACATGTTGGTATGTGGTTTGTTGGAGTCTTTCAAATTAATAAGAAAATAAACGTTGGGTTAAAAAATAAAAGATTGGTAGATCTTTACATGTAATAAGATGTTAAAGCAGTAAATTGTTGACCTGTAGTTGTTAACATCCTTATCCTTTGTTGGAAGGTCATTGGCAATCATACCACATCTCCTAATTTTTATAAATCGTTATACCGTAAATGTTCTTTTTTCGCGTTGTATTTATTTTAACTAGTTTCCCAGTTGATATATTTTTCGGAAAAATAAATACATTCGAATACATATGCAGCGTTATGCATGTATATGAAAACCATTGAATAAATATCACTGGAATATACAACTGTACATGGATATTTAAATTGTTTACTTTTCATCCTAAATTTAACTGTGAAACTGTTTAAACAACACCAGTGATTCGTACAGAAAACCAATTAAGGATAAAAGATAACAAATAATGCTCCAAGCCAAATAGGACAGCTTTATTGTGAAATTAACAACTTAATTGCATAATAACCTCTATCAAACAGACGGCTGTTTTGATTATTGGATAATCTTTGTTTATTTTGTTTCATATTTTTGAACAAATAAAGACATGATTAATGAACATTAATCAGACCTGCCAACTTTTTAAAATCTCCATGGGGGTTTTAGTGTGCGTCCAGATTTTAAGGGTTACAATTTTTGCTGCGTTTCTGTGTGCACTGTTTTTATCGACCGCAAAAATTTTTGTGGTCGTATATTGGTATGACGTTGGCGTCGTCGTCGTCCAAGACACATTGGTTTTCGCACTCTAACTTTAGTTTAAGTAAATGGATCTCTAGGAAATTTTACCATAAGGTTCAATACCACAAAAGGAAGGTTGGGATTGATTTTGGGGTTATGGTACCAACAGTTAAGGAATTAGGGGCCAAAAGGGGCCAAAATAAGCATTTTGTAACTTCCAGACAATAACTTGTGTGTAAGTGTATGGATCTCTCTGACATTGTACCACAAGGTTCCATATCACAAAGGGAATGCTGGGATTGATTTTGGGGTAATTGCCTCAAAATTTTAGGAATTAGGGGCCAAAAAGGGCAAAAATAAGCATTTTCTAGTTTCAGGACAATAACTTGTGTGTAAGTGTATGGATCTTTCTGAAATTGTACTACAAGGTTCCATATCACAAAGGAAAGCTGGAATTGAGTTTGGGGTAATTGCCTAAACGTTTAGGAATTAGGGGCCAAAAGGGCCAAAATAAGCATTTTCTAGTTTCCAGACAATAACTTGTGTGTAAGTGTATGGATCTCTGAAATTGTACTGCAAGGTACCATACCTCAAAGGGAAGGCTGGGATTGAGTTTGGGGTGATGAATCATAAGGGGTTCAAAATTGGGGGTTTCTTTTTCTTCCTTTTTTTTTTTTTTTTTCTTTAAAATTTTCCATTTTAAGTTGGTTATTTCTGATTTATATTTAAAAGCAAACAATAATGATATGGTAGGAGATACACACCAAACAGGATGTGTAAATTATTATATAATAAGTATTGTGCAATAGCAAGAAATTTTCAATTGCACAGTATTGCGCAATAGCAAGAAATCTTCAATTGCACAGTATTGCGCAATAGCAAGAAATATCCAATAGCACAATATTGCACAATAGGAAGAAATTGTCAATTGTACAGTATTGCACAATAGCAAGAAATATTCAATTGCACAGTATTGCGCAATTGCAAGAAATATTTAATTGCACAGTATTGTGCAAAAGAAGATACTTTGTATAAATTGCTTATTTCTTGACCAATTTCAATGGGGTTTTATTCTTGAATTCTTGGGGTTCTTTAATATGCTGAATCTAACCGTGTATTAAGTTTTTGGATTTTGGGCCCTGTTTTTAAATTGGTCCACATTGAGGTCCAAAGGGTCCAAAATTAAACTTTGTTTGATTTCATCAAAAATTGAATTATTGGGGTTCTTTGATATGCCGAATCTAACGTGTATTTAGATTCTTAATTTTGGTCCGTTTTCAAATTGGTCTACATTAAGGTCCAAAGGGTCCAAAATTAAACTTAGTTTGATTTTAACAAAATTGAATTCTTAGGGTTCTTTGATATGCTGAATCTAATCATGTATTTAGATTTTGATTATGGGCCCAGTTTTCAAGTTGGTCCAAATTGGGGTCCAAAATTAAACTTTGTTTGATTTCAACAAAAATTGAATATATTGGGTTCTTTGATATGCTGAATCTAACCATGTATTTAGATTTTTGATTTTTGGGCCCCATTATCAACTTTGTCCACATTGAGGTCAAAAGGGTCCAAAATTAAACTTTGTTTGATTTCAACAAAATTGAATATATGGGGTTCTTTGATATGCTGAATCTAACCGTGTATTTAGATTCTTAATTTTTGGTCCCGTTTTCAAATTGGTATACATTAAGGTCCAAAGGGTCCAAAATTAAACTTAGTTTGATTTTAACAAGAATTGAATTCTTAGGGTTCTTTGATATGCTGAATCTAATCATGTATTTAGATTTTTGATTATGGGCCCAGTTTTCAAGTTGGTCCAAATTGGGGTCCAAAATTAAACTTTGTTTGATTTCAACAAAATTGAATATACGGGGTTCTTTGATATGCTGAATCTAACCATGTATTTAGATTCTTAATTTTGGTCCCGTTTTCAAATTGGTCTACATTAAGGTCCAAAGGGTCCAAAATTAAACTTAATTTAATTTTAACAAAATTGAATTCTTAGGGTTCTTTGATATGCTGAGTCTAAACATGTCTTTAAATTTTGATGATGGGCCCAGTTTTCAAGTTGGTCCAAATCGGGTCCAAAATTAAACTTTGTTTGATTTCAACAAAATTGAATATATTGGGTTCTTTGATATGCTGAATCTAACCATGTATTTAGATTTTGATTTTTGGGCCCGTTATCAACTTTGTCCACATTGAGGTCAAAAGGGTCCAAAATTAAACTTTGTTTGATTTCAACAAAAATTGAATATATGGGGTTCTTTGATATGCTGAATCTATCCATGTATTTAGATTTTTGATTTTGGGCCCGTTATCAACTTTGTCCACATTGAGGTCAAAAGGGTCCAAAATTAAACTTTGTTTGATTTCATCAAAATTGAACTCTTAGGGTTCTTTGATATGCTGAATCTAACCATGTATTTAGATTTTGGATATTGGACCATAATAGGTGAATGTCCAATTTAAAATTTTAAGTTCTTAGACCACATTCATTCTGTGTCAGAAACCTATGCTGTGTCAAATAGTCAATCACAATCCAAATTCAGAGCTGTATCAAGCTTGAATGTTGTGTCCATACTTGCCCCAACTGTTCAGGGTTCGACCTCTGCGGTCGTATCAAGCTGCGCCATGGAGCATTTTATTTACTGTTGAAATCGTCTAATATCTCTTTTTTTTTCTTTAAGTATACTGATGATGAGCTAATAAGCCATGTTTTCTTTTATTTGCATGATTCTTGTACTTATTAATTGGCAAAATAACTTAAGAATAGAGAAAAATGGCCTAAAAAAAATAAAGGATACAAAGTGAAGACCCCCCCTTTTTCCCCTCCTTCTTATCTTTGCACCATGACTCAAAAGACCTAAACCTAAATGTCCTAAAGTTAGAAGAATGAAGACAGATCTTGAGTTAGTCCATCAGTAGAAATGAGAAAATGGATAAATTTGAGTTATTTTTAGTGTTCAGAGGTGCTCTTACCAGGCAAGACTTATACACAGTAGAAGTGAATACAAAATGGCGTTGATTTTAAATCAGAAGTGGACAGATACACGTCTGATCTCAAAAATTGAACGGATTTCAAGATAAATGCTGTTTTCTAATGAGTTCATAGCAGTTTTTGTCTTTCAGTTAATTACGATTTTGTCATGAAACTACGGTAAACGTTGCAAATTGTGATGGTATGATAAATTGATTAAAATTGAAATGCCGACCATGACTGACAGATTCTATTTACAAATGAATTAATTTTGAGGATCGTTATGACCCATCAGATAAGCAGATTACCTGTAACAACAAATTATAATACCTGTTGTGACCGTTGATTAGCATAGGGTCGTAAACTTGTCATGAATATGTTGCCAGGTAAAAATAGATTTATAGAAATTGAACAGAAAAACTTCAAAATCGGTAACCAATATTTTTTTGGGGTAGTTGTTGCAAAAATCAGGATTTTGACTTGTATTGTGATCCCGATATCTGGATTTGGGTTGAGGCATGAAAATCGAGATAGTTGGCAGGTCTGATTAATATATTCAAGTATTTTATGTTGGTTATTTATGTTTAGTTTTTTTCTAAAATACATGTACTGATAAATTAAATACATATGAATTCATCAGCAATAACAAATTGTGAAAAATAAGTACCATAAAAAGTTCATAAACAATAAGTCAAACAGAAATTGGTAAAAGACTACTAAAGATAACTGGTATCTTTGTGCAAGAAGTGTTGATTTTCCAAAATATCAATTAGGTTATAAAATTTAATTTCAGTTCTTTTAATTATAAAGAGGTAACAGCTGGAAAACTTTACTTTGTTTCCTTAAAAAGAATTCTAAAGGTATTAAATAGGTGATTGGAAAATTTCTTCAAAATTGTTAAGTAAAGAATTAAGCAACCTATAGTTTGATATTGCAGCTTTCTCAATAGAAAAATGTTTAGAATGCATTATAAATAGCAGATGAAAGCAGATTACTGAATTAAGTACAATTTACAGGCTTTCTGGATATTTCTATTTAATTAAGTTTCATAGTATTGTCTCGCCTGCGATGAAAGTTGCAGTATGGGAGACATAGGTATAACAATCCGGCAGCGGCAACATCGTAAACTATTTGTTAAAAGCTTTATATTTCAGAAGGTAGAAGACCTGGATGCTTCATACCTTGTATGCAGATACCTTTTGTTACGTAGTTTCAGTCTGTCATATGTCCATTGTCCTCGACCTCATTTTCATGGTTCAGTGACTGCTTGAAAAAAAATTCAGTTTTTTATACGACCGCAAAAAAATTTTGCGGTCGTATATTGGTATGACGTCGTCGTCCGAAGACGCATTGGTTTTCGCACTCTTACTTTAGTTTAAGTGAATGGATCTCTATGAAATTTTACCATAAGGTTCAATACCACAAAAGGAAGGTTGGGATTAATTTTGGGGTTATGGTACCAACAGTTAAGGAATTAGGGGCCAAAAGGGGCCAAAAAAGCATTTTGTAACTTACAGACAATAACTTATGTGTAAGTGTATGGATCTCTGACATTGTACCACAAGGTTCCATATCACAAAGGGAAGGCTGGAATTGATTTTGGGGTAATTGCCTCTTTCTAATGAGTTCATAGCAGTTTTGTCTTTCAGTTAATTACGATTTTGTCATGAAACTACGGTAAACGTTGCAAATTGTGATGGTATGATAAATTGATTAAAATTGAAATGCTGACCATGACTGACAGATTCTATTTACAAATGAATTAATTTTGAGGATCGTTATGACCCATCAGATAAGCAGATTACCTGTAACAACAAATTATAATACCTGTTGTGACCGTTGATTAGCATAGGGTCGTAAACTTGTCATGAATATGTTGCCAGGTAAAAATAGATTTATAGAAATTGAACAGAAAAACTTCAAAATCGGTAACCAATATTTTTTTGGGGAAGTTGTTGCGAAAATCAGGATTTTGACTTGTATTGTGATCCCTATATCTGGATTTGGGTTGAGGCATGAAAATCGAGATAGTTGGCAGATCTGATTAATATATTCAAGTATTTTATGTTGGTTATTTATGTTTAGTTTTTTTCTAAAATACATGTACTGATAAATTAAATACATATGAATTCATCAGCAATAACAAATTGTGAAAAAATAAGTACCATAAAAAAGTTCATAAACAATAAGTCAAACAGAAATTGGTAAAAAGACTACTAAAGATAACTGGTATCTTTGTGCAAGAAGTGTTGATTTTCCAAAATATCAATTAGGTTATAAAAATTTAATTTCAGTTCTTTTAATTATAAAGAGGTAACAGCTGGAAAACTTTACTTTGTTTCCCTTAAAAAAGAATTCTAAAGGTATTAAATAGGTGATTGGAAAATTTCTTCAAAATTGTTAAGTAAAGAATTAAGCAACCTATAGTTTGATATTGCAGCTTTCTCAATAGAAAAATGTTTAGAATGCATTATAAATAGCAGATGAAAGCAGATTACTGAATTAAGTACAATTTACAGGCTTTCTGGATATTTCTATTTAATTAAGTTTCATAGTATTGTCTCGCCTGCGATGAAAGTTGCAGTATGGGAGACATAGGTATAACAATCCGCAGCGGCAACATCGTCGTCCAAAGACGCATTGGTTTCGCACTCTTACTTTAGTTTAAGTGAATGGATCTCTATGAAATTTTACCATAAGGTTTAATACCACAAAAGGAAGGTTGGGATTAATTTTGGGGTTATGGTACCAACAGTTAAGGAATTAGGGGCCAAAAAAGCATTTTGTAACTTCCAGACAATAACTTATGTGTAAGTGTATGGATCTCTGACATTGTACCACAAGGTTTATAGGAATTGATTTTGGGGGGCTCAAAATTTTAAAAGGGCAAAAACAAACATTTTCTAGTTTCATGACAATAACTTGTGTGTAAGTGTTTGGATATTTCTGAAATTGTACTACAAGGTTCCATATCACAAAGGAAAGCTGGAATTGAGTTTGGGGTAATTGTTTAGGAGTTTGGGGTGATGAATCATAAGGGGTTCAAAAATTTGGAGGGGGATTTTTTTTTTTCCTTTTTTTTCTTTTAAAATTTTCCATTTTAAGTTGGTTATTTCTGATTTATTTTTAAAGCAAATAATAATGATATGGTAGGAGATACACACCAAACAGGATGTGTAAATTATTATATAATAAGTATTGTGCAATAGCAAGAAATTTTCAATTGCACAGCATTGCACAATAGCAAGAAATCTTCAGTTGCACAGTATTGCGCAATAGCAAGAATTCTTCAATTGCACAGTATTGTGCAATAGCAAGAAATATCCAATAGCACAATATTGCACAATAGCAAGAAATTGTCAATTGTACAGTATTGCGCAATAGCAAGAAATATTCAATTGCACAGTATTGTGCAAAAGAAGATACTCATTATAAATTGCTTATTTCTTGACCTATTTCAATGGTGTTTTATTCTTGAATTCTTGGGGTTCTTTAATATGCTGAATCTAACCGTGTATAAAGTTTTTGATTTTGGGCCCTGTTTTTAAATTGGTCCACATTGAGGTCCAAAGGGTCCAAAATTAAGCTTTGTTTGATTTCATCAAAATTGAATTATTGGGGTTCTTTGATATGCCGAATCTAACCGTGTCTTTAGATTCTTAATTTTTGGTTCCGTTTTCAAATTGGTCTACATTAAGGTCCAAAGGGTCCAAAATTAAACTTAGTTTGATTTTAACAAAATTGAATTCTAAGGGTTCTTTGATATGCTGAATCTAAACATGTATTTAGATTTTTGATTATGGGCCCAGTTTTCAAGTTGGTCCAAATCGGGGTCAAAAATTAAACTAAGTTTGATTTTAACAAAATTGAATTCTTAGGGTTCTTTGATATGCTGAATCTAAACATGTATTTAGATTTTGTTTATCGCCCAGTTTTCAAGTTGGTCCAAATCGGGGTCCAAAATTAAACTTTGTTTGATTTCAACAAAAATTCAATATGTGGGGTTCTTTGATATGCTGAATCTAACCATGTATTTAGATTTTTGATTTTTGGGCCCGTTATCAACTTTGTCCACATTTAGGTCAAAAGGGTCCAAAATTAAACTTTGTTTGATTTCATCAAAAATTGAATTCTTGGGGTTCTTTGATATGCTGAATCTAACCATGTATTTAGATTTTGGATATTGGACCATAATAGGTGAATGTCCAATTTAAAATTTTTAAGTTCTTAGACCACATTCATTCTGTGTCAGAAACCTATGCTGTGTCAAATATTTAATCACAATCCAAATTCAGAGCTGTATCAAGCTTGAATGTTGTGTCCATACTTGCCTCAACTGTTCAGGGTTCGATCTCTGCGGTCGTATCAAGCTGCGCCCTGCGGAGCATTTTATTTGATATGTGAAATACTCACTTATTATGAGTAATAGGATAACTATAGTTGGTATATGGGTTCCTTGTAAAGTCTACATGTCTGTCAGGTAGGGCTCACTTGACCTAGACCTTATTCCATGGATCAGTGACCAAGGTTAAAGTTACATGGTCAAGTCAGTATCTCTGATACTGTAATCAATAGGTCAACTATATTGGGTGTATGGAATTATTGTAAGGGTATATGGCCGACTGACAGGATTATTCTGACCTTGACCTCAATTTCATGGTTCATTGAACAATGTTTAGTTTTTGTGGTTTGGTCTATTTCTCAGATACTATAATCAATAGATCAACTATATTTGGTGTATGGAATGATAGTAAGGGGTATATGTCCAACTGACAGATTTCAATTGACTTTGATGGTCAATTATAAATTTTGTGATTTTGTCAGTTTATCAGATACTATTAGCAGTAAGTCAACTACATATTTGGTGTATGGAATTATTGTAAGGTGTACATGTCTGTCTGGCAGGGTTCATATGACCTTGACCTGACTTTCATGGTTCATTGGTCAATGTTAAGGTTCTGTGATACTTGTAGTAAAACTTTCATATTACAAGACTTTCAACATAAATTCAATGATAAGTAAAACGGGCGAGACATTTCAGCGTATGAACTCTTGTATCTTAGATTATTTTTAGCTTTGATATATTTATGTATTCATCTTTTACTTTTTAGGTCCTCCAATCCAGAAGTGTTAAAGTTATTAAATCAGCTTGAGGGCAAACCAGACCAGCCAATAAACTTACAGAATAATGATCCCTACATGTACAGTTATGAAATCAGAAAAGTTCTCGAGTATTATGAAAAGAGGTAACATTCTATAATGTGATTTGTTATCATTTTGTCTGTGATGAGTATCTGCTGTCGCTATCCTCCTTGCGATATCATAGTCCACACCTTGGTTAAGTTTTAGGTCCATCTAAGCTGGTTTATGTATGATAGAAATTGGATGTTAGGTATATAGTTATGTTTGTGTAACGCATTAAGGGAACAAATAAAATGACACAAGCAGAGAAAATCTATTAAAGATTAAAGATTCATTAAAACTATAATTAAACTGAATAACTGTCAAACGTTTAGGAATTGGGGGCCAAAAGGGGCCAAAATAAGCATTTTCTAGTTTCCAGACAATAACTTGTGTTCAAGGGTATGGATCTCTGAAATTGTACTGCAAGGTACCATACCACAAAGAGAAGGCTGGGATTGATGATGGGGATAATTGCCTCAATATTTTAGGAATTAGGGGCCAAAAGGGCAAAAACAAGCATTTTCTAGTTTCAGGACAATAACTTGTGTGTAAGTGTATGGATCTTTCTGAAATTGTACTATAAGGTTCCATATCACAAAGGGAAAGCTGGGTTTGAGTTTGGGGTAATTGCCCTAAACGTTTAGGAATTTTGGGCTAAAAGGGGCCAAAAATACATTTTTCTAGTTTCAGACAATAACTTGTGTTAAAGTGTACGGATCTCTCTGAAATTGTACTGCAAGGTACCATACCACAAAGGGAAGGCTGGGATTGAGTTTGGGGTGATGAATCATAAGGGGTTCAAAAATTTGGAGGGGGATTTTTTTTTTCCTTTTAAGTTGGTTATTTCTGATTTATTTTTAAAGCAAATAATAATGATGTGGTAGGAGATACACACCAAACAGGATGTGTAAATTATTATATAATAAGTATTGTGCAATAGCAAGAAATTTTCAATTGCACAGCATTGCACAATTGCAAGAAATCTTCAATTGCACAGTATTGCTAATAGCAAGAATTCTTCAATTGCACAGTATTGTGCAATAGCAAGAAATATCCAATAGCACAATATTGCGCAATAGCAAGAAATTGTCAATTGTACAGTATTGTGCAATAGCAAGAAATATTCAATTGCACAGTATTGTGCAAAAGAAGATACCGTATAAATTGCTTATTTCTTGACCAATTTCAATGGGGTTTTATTCTTGAATTCTTGGGGTTCTTTAATATGCTGAATCTAACCGTGTATTAAGTTTTTGATTTTGGGCCCTGTTTTAAATTGGTCCACATTGAGGTCCAAAGGGTCCAAAATTAAGCTTTGTTTGATTTTATCAAAATTAAATTATTGGGGTTCTTTGATATGCTGAATCTAACCGTGTATTTAGATTCTTAATTTTTGGTTCCGTTTTCAAATTGGTCTACATTAAGGTCCAAAGGGTCCAAAATTAAACTTAGTTTGATTTTAACAAAATTGAATTCTTAGGGTTCTTTGATATGCTGAATCTAAACATGTATTTAGATTTTTGTTTATGCGCCCAGTTTTCAAGTTGGTCCAAATCGGGTCCAAAATTAAACTTTGTTTGATTTCAACAAAAGTTGAATATGTGGGGTTCTCTGATATGCTGAATCTAACCATGTATTTAGATTTTTGATTTTTGGGCCCCGTCATCAACTTTGTCCACATTTAGATCAAAAGGGTCCAAAATTAAACTTTGTTTGATTTCATCAAAATTGAATTCTTGGGGTTCTTTGATATGCTGAATCTAACCATGTATTTAGATTTTGGATATTGGACCATTATAGGTGAATGTCCAATTTAAAATTTTAAGTTCTTAGACCACATTCATTCTGTGTCAGAAACCTATGCTGTGTCAAATATTTAATCACAATCCAAATTCAGAGCTGTATCAAGCTTGAATGTTGTGTCCATACTTGCCCCAACTGTTCAGGGTTCGATCTCTGCGGTCGTATCAAGCTGCGCCCTGCAGAGCATTTTATTTGATATGTGAAATACTCACTTATTATGAGTAATAGGATAACTATAATTGGTATATGGGTTCCTTGTAAAGTCTACATGTCTGTCAGGTAGGGCTCACTTGACCTAGACCTTATTCCATGGATCAGTGACCAAGGTTAAAGTTACATGGTCAAGTCAGTATCTCTGATACTGTAATCAATAGGTCAACTATATTGGAATTATTGTAAGGGTATATGGCCAACTGACAGGATTATTCTGACCTTAACCTCAATTTCATGGTTCATTGAACAATGTTTAGTTTTTGTGGTTTGGTCTATTTCTCAGATACTATAATCAATAGATCAACTATATTTGGTGTATGGAATGATAGTAAGGGGTATATGTCCGACTGACAGATTTCAATTGACTTTGACCTTAATTTCATGGTCAATTATAAATTTTGTGATTTTGTCAGTTTATCAGATACTATTAGCAGTAAGTCAACTACATATTTGATGTATGGAATTATTGTAAGGTGTACATGTCTGTCTGGCAGGGTTCATATGACCTTGACCTGACTTTCATGGTTCATTGGTCAATGTTAAGGTTCTGTGATACTTGTAGTAAAACTTTCATATTACAAGACTTTCAACATAAATTCAATGATAAGTAAAACGGGCGAGACATTTCAGCGTATGAACTCTTGTATCTTAGATTATTTTTAGCTTTGATATATTTATGTATTCATCTTTTACTTTTTAGGTCCTCCAATCCAGAAGTGTTAAAGTTATTAAATCAGCTTGAGGGCAAACCAGACCAGCCAATAAACTTACAGAATAATGATCCCTACATGTACAGTTATGAAATCAGAAAAGTTCTCGAGTATTATGAAAAGAGGTAACATTCTATAATGTCATTTGTTATCATTTTTGTCTGTGATGAGTATCTGCTGTCGCTATCCTCCTTGCGATATCATAGTCCACACCTTGATTAAGTTTTAGGTCCATCTAAGCTGGTTTATGTATGATAGAAATTGGATGTTAGGTATATAGTTATGTTTGTGTAACGCATTAAGGGAACAAATAAAATGACACAAGCAGAGAAAATCTATTAAAGATTAAAGATTCATTAAAACTATAATTAAACTGAATAACTGTCAGGTCCCTTTGACTTCGACTCATCAAGGTTCAGATGTATCTGTTTGCCTTAATACATTGTAAGTTGATTCTACTGAAAAGTCTTAATTCTAAAGATATGTTGTAATTGACAAGTATATTTCAATATTATTAAAGATTGACAACTGATCTGAAAAACATTGGAAGTAAAAGACCAAATGGTGTACGATTTGTTATGTGGCAGGAGATCATGAATAATAATGTTCAGGTATAGTATATAATAATATTTACCAACGGCTATACCATTTTGCTTTAAAACTTGGAACAAATGTAGGTGGTATTCAGTTGTAGAATAAGAAAGATGAAATGGATATAAATTCTACATCAGTCCTATGAAAAACTTGGGAAAACTTTCTTCAAAGGGTTTACACCTTTTTTTTTTGTAGTTCTTGCATCTTGATTCAGAGACCACTGATGAGTCATATATGAAATATGAGTCTTTTGAATTAAATTACAAGCCTGGGTCTCTTTATTAAAAAAATCCTACGTCAAAAATTTATAGTTAGTATACTAAAATGTTCATGACTTACAAGTGTTTTTTTCTCGTAAGATTTATTGTGAAATTAGTGGCCTGTATCTTTGATGAGTTTGGGCAGTTAATGGAATGCCTTCAGAAATGTCCTAATGTGCAAAACCTTAATATAGAAAGAACACTAATATATATTAATCACTGTTTGCAAATGTATTGTTTAATAAGTTAACATGTACAAAGGCACAACGTCATAACATGGTATTATATTTGATAAATTATTTAATATTGAAATCATTTCATAGGACATATAGCTTTTGTTAAATTTCCACAACAACATTAAAGAATTTTCCAATCTGCCTTATGAATAATAACAGATGAGAATGCTTAAATTTTTTGCCAGCTGAAACTGAAATTGCCAAATAATCAAAAATTTAATAGCCACTCTGAATCATATTTTTATTTCTGTTGTGGCTAGATAACAGTTTGAATGAAAATTCTGAACCTTAATAAAACTCAAATTAAACTCCGTTTGGTGAACCAACGCCTGTGTGAATCATTTCGATAGAGTCCCTGAAGTGGATACCTTGGTATGCAGGGTTGTCAAATTGTGCAAATGAATGCAACATTTAAATAATACTCAGAATTGACAACAACACTTCAAATGGTCTGCAATTTTATTTGCTATGGTCTACATGTTTCGCCTGCAAAGCAGGCGTCATCAGGACAATTTTCATACAGAAATTAATTACTGAAGTACTCAGTGGTACATTGAATTAGACGTTGTCAAGGTGAGAGAAACAATGAAAAGTGAAAGTAGCAATAAAGAGTTATAAATAGATAAGATAAATATAGAAGAATAAAGTTTGTTTATAACTCTTTATTGCTACTTTCACTTTCATTGTTTCTCTCACCTTGACAACGTCTAATTCAATGTACCACTTTGAGTACTTCAGTAATTAATTTCTGTATGAAAATTGTCCTGATGACGTAGACCATAGCAAATAAAATTGCAGACCATTTGAAGTGTTGTTGTCAATTCTGAGTATTATCTTAATAAAACTCGATGAACTTATTTAAGACTTGTGTTGTATGTATTTTTAGCTCCCTAATGATACCATCATACAGATATGGCAGGGTGATATGGGAGATGTACAAAGAGCAATAGATATGGGATATAATGTTGTGTATTCTACATGTTGGTACCTAGATCTCATAGAATATGGCGTAAAGTGGCCCAAATATTACAACTGTGACCCAGTTGATACTTCATTTGGTACGTAGAATATTGTGTTAAGTGTGTCATTGCCAAAAAATCCATGCAAATTGTAGGCAAATTGGCAAAGTAGGCATTTAGTAGGCATTTAGTGCTGATACGCTCTTAGAATATTGTTTTTTTCATGACTGACATTGAAATGTCAAATCATTTTTGCTTACAATAAAATATTGTTTTGTTTAAAAAAACAAGTTGTTTGATGTTCATATCTGTTCATATATCATTTAAGGGTTTTTAGGATTATACCTAAGGTTGAGTACTAGAAACTAAAAAAAACAGGATACATTTTTCTGTAACTGAATTATTTACCATATAAAACACTTGAGAATTCAATTTATTGTACCACATGTTTGAAAAGGTATTAATATGGTTTTAAACACTTTCCCCAACACTTTGTTATTTGCATGTACCCATATACTTGATGTCCCACTTAAATGAAGTATTGGGAATGGAGACTTAGGCATTGTGTTTTCTGCAGATAAGCTGGTGGCATCAACAATAGGTTAAAGTTTGAAAACCATGTAAGATACGGCAACAACATATGGTATGCATTTGCACATCTCATTTCAACTGAAGTTATTTGACACCACCTCTCAGTCATGGTCTATTGACTTTGAAACTTTAAAAGTTTAAATGTTAAAGTTTGTGATAAAGTTAATTAAAGGGGAGTCATTGACAGTAATTAATATTTGGTAACGGTATGTAGTAATACTAGGAATAGCACATCTCATATCCACTTAGAATATCTGGCCCTCCCCCTCAGCCATGGTTTATTTGATTTGACACATTTTTATAAATTACACGTTAAAATTTGTGATAACGTCAATTTAAGGGAATCAGTTATGATATTTGATATGCATTTGTATTAGCATTGGCATATCTTATTTCTACAGAGATTATTTGGCCCTGTACCCTCTTTCATGGTTTATTGACTGAATGTTTTGCCTAGTTAACATGTTAGAGTATATCCTTTTAATTTCAACATTTTCATTTTACTACAAATAAAATGCAGGCGAGACATCTTTTTGTGTCATTAGTTTATTTGACAAAGGATTTATTAAGTTTTTCCCAATAGTTGTCTTTAATTTTTTGCTATGACATTTAAGGAATAATTGAATAATGCAGAATAATTTTAAAGCTGCATAAGAACATTTATATTCAGTCTTGTTTACAGGAGCAGAATTTAATGAAAGCACTTTCAAAAATTGACTGATGTCTTCATTTATTTACTTCCAAATAGTTTCTTTGTTAATATAATCTAGCATTGGTAACTATGATTGCCACTATTTTCTTTCTTATGTACCGAGGATTCATTATTATTTGTGGGACACCAATTTTTGTTGATTTTTCGTGGGTATATGTGAAACACGGATCAACAAAGTTGTGGGATACCAATTTTTGTTGATTTTTTGATGGGTATATGTGAAACACAGATCAAAAAAGTTGTCGGATACCAATTTTTGTTGATTTTTGTGGGTATATGTGAAACACGGATGAACAAAGTTGTGGGATACCAATTTTTGTTGATTTTTCGTGGGTATATCTGAAACAGGGATCAACAAAGTTGTGGGATACCAATTTTTGTTGATATTTCGTGGGTATATGTGAAACAGGGATCAACAAAGTTGTGGGATACCAATTTTTGTTGATTTTTCATGGGTATATGTGAAACAGGGATCAACACAGTACAAATACTCTATAAGCTTGTATGCAAATTTTGTTAAAACCGTGAAAATACAATATTCCCTCAATTCATGAAAATTTGGTACCCACAAAAATTAATTAATCCACATTAAGATTTACAAATGAAAGCTAATAAAGAATTTTTCAAACCATAAGACAGGCTTTTAAACAGTTTTAAACATATCTGGTTTGAGGGTATATGTGCCTTTATTTCAGAAGATTTTGATTCAGGTAACCATGTTATCTTGCTTATGTACATTGTATGCTTTGTTCTTATTATGTTGTATTCTGTTATTTTGTTATATCTTTAATACCCAATATATATAACTTAATTTCTTTTTTTCAAACACATTTTGTGGGTTTTGTGAATAGAATATATGATTGAAAGTATATAAACTGTTTGACAGGTTTTTCCATTTTTAGAACAAGATTTTGTTTAACTTTTAATACTACTACATGTATGTTCATAGTTTTATGTACTATACAATGATGTGACACTTAGCAGTAAGATATGTCACCCAACATGGACTATTTGTTCTGAATCAAATTTCCTTAGTCTATGTTTTCACTCCCAAATGCTTTGGTATGTTTGTAAGAATTCCATATTCGAAAAAGAAAAAAATGAAATAACATGTCATTGAAAAGAGAAGGTACATTTTGGGACTTATTTGGCCCCCTGTTAATTAATACAGGAAAAGGAATAAAAATGGTTATGGATGATTCAAATAATATATAAGCTGCGTCGGATAGAAATCAACCTTATGCAAATGTGCAAATGAATATTATTATATCTGTTAACCTATCAAGTTCGGGTCGAAAAATCTCTATGCAAAGTCTGTAACTGTTTGAAAATTGAGTTGTTATAAGAATCTACAAAACAGACCAAAATTCATCTTTTAATTTGTATTTGAATGTTCCAAAAAAAAATCAGTCTTATACATGTACATGTATACGTGCACTTGCATAAGGTTGATTTCTATCAGACACAGCTCATATGTTTAGATAAAAAAGAAGTGTTGTCAGTAGTGAAGTATATAGATTCAATATTTATTTGAAGAAATTTTCAAATAAATTTTATTTTAGGGCCAGTTTAGCTTCAAATCGTACCTTCTATTTTGTTTAAACTCTTATTCCTATTAGTCATACACACACACTCCCAATCAAGTTTACAAATCTGACCATATTCAAGTCTGAAACACTATTATATAAAATGAGAATGCATAAACTATACGCATATTTAAGATTTAATATTCAAGGAATCCTTTATTATTTGCACTATAAAAACCCTTAATTGAGTAAGATTGGTCTATGACCATAATACTGTAAATTCAAAAATTGTTGCGATGTTTTTTATTATTGCGAAAAATGCAACAGGGTTATAATCGCAATAATTTAAACTCGCATTTTGAAATTTTTTATATGAATTAATCAGGATTTTTCTCAATATTGCAAAAATTAAAATCACATTTTAGTCTAAAATGACAAAATTGCAATAATAAATGCACGCAATAATTTCTGAATTTACAGTATTGAATTTTTGTCAAAATGAATTGTGAGTTTGAAATTCTTAGAATCGGCAACCCAATAACAAAATACAGCCAAAAAAGACATGCTTAGGTTAACATATGATCTTTGGCGATGAAAGAGTGTCTACTGCTTGATCACCTCAATTCTAGACTAGTTATTAATCATTTCAACAGTAGCTATCTAATGTTTGCCATCAACACCTAATCCTTTAATGTACAAAACATTTAAAGATTAATAGTAGAGTGGTTATCTCATGGATTCAAATGCTAGAATAAGAAAACTGAAGAGCGTACACCTCAAGCATTGGAATACATTATTCTGTTTCTACACAGCACACAGCCATTGTATACACCTTCAGCATTGGAATACATTGTTCTGTTTCCACACAGCAATTGTATATGTGAAATCAAAGTGTAATAACACTTGAAAGTCTGTGGAAATTATGCAACGTATATGTAATAGTAGATGTTATGTTTTTTTCTTGAAAATTAAGACTTTGTGATTTAAAGCTATTGATATTTCTTCTGAAGAATATTATATACCGTATTGAATTACTTCCAGCAAATACTTTAATATGTAAGTGTTCACTTTCGGATTTGAAAACCCTGGTTCCTATTTCTTACCTACAATTATGGGAAGATTTAAAAATATTTCTTGGTAGAATTGCTTTAAATGATATTTACTGTGGTTTCATTATAATTTGTTAGATACCAATTTTCGTTGATTTTCTGGGTAAACTTAAACCACAAATTCAAATGTTCAACAAAGTACAAATTTTATATAAGCTTGTATGCAAACTATTGTGCAAAACCATGAAATCAAAACTTCACGGAAATACAAGTTTTCCTTAATCTACAAAAATTGGTACCAACGAAAATATATGAATCCACAGAAGTTGTGTACTTCCATATTTATGATTTTATCTGCTTGAATTTTTGTATTTCCCATAGTCAAACATGGACTCTACCATTTCTTCATTTAGGGAAATTTGTCAGTGCAACATCTGGCAATACTTCCATTTGAACCTGCCCTTTACCTATGTATATTGTTTATTCCATCAACTAGGGGGGTTCAAATGGAACTCTGTCTAAATTACATTTCTTGATTTGTTTCATTGATTTTAGGGGTTTTTTATAGCAAAGCTTGGACGTAAAAAACTACAATTAATAACCTTTTCAGTCAATGTTATTTGTAATCTGAATCTGTTAAAAATTAAATAAGAATACATGTAAATAGTTTTTATCACACATTTGATAAAGATATTGTCAGTTTTGCATATATCATATTAAAAAAAAAAAATTGGGGAAGTGTTATTTTGACAGGAGCAAGATAACTAGTTATTTTGCTCAGCTCAAATAATAGAACAGTACACATCTAAGGAAACTGCATAAATTCACTGAATTAGTTTCTACTGATCTTCCTGTTGATATATTGATTTTTAAACAGATATTTCACAATTAACAAACTTCATTTGTTTTGACAATTTATCATATCATTCATGTGCATAAATAAGTGATAGATAGAATGATACCTGCCTTTATATATATATGTGTCTGCCCTGTTATTTTCACTGGATTGACATCAGTATGATAACACGGCTGATATGAAAAAAGACAGGTAATGATCTAAAAATATGAAACTGAATAAGAGTCTTGTTTCATGCCAGATTGGTTCTCTTTTAATTTGTTCAAATTTCAAGTCATTTTCCAAAAAGTATTTATATTTATGTATTTTATAGGATATCAAATCAATGAAAAGAAAGTATTAGGAGGAGAGGCCTGTATCTGGGCAGAATATCTTGATAATGAGAACTTGATGACAACTTTATGGTAGGTTTTTGGTGTCTAACATTTACATTGATTACGGTGGATTTGTTCTTACAATTAAATTGCTTGTTTGAAGGATTAAATACAGTAAAACATTAACTGTGTAAGGTTGTTCTATTGATTGGGATTCATGCCTTTTTAGTCATAATTGAACAATTACATGGAAATCAGTTCTTTTGTCAATGGAAATTGTAGAAAGTCACCAATATTTGGTTAAGAACAAACAAGTTTATCTCCTTATATGTTTATTATGTTTATAATGTCACTCAAATATGTATAAAATTAAATGCGAGATAAGGACCAGAAGGAATTCTGTTATTAACAAATAGGAACAATTTCAAGTTAATGTTTCTCTATTTAGGCCAAGAGCATCAGCTCCTGCAGAAAGATTGTGGAGTAATAAAGAAGTCCGAGATGTAGAGGCGGCAGGAAAAAGACTAACTGAACATAGATGTAGAATGTTGAGGTAGGTCTATAAATAGTTTGTCTAGATTGAACATTAGGAAACTGCAGAAAACATGGTAACATAGGTTTTAAAATTACACTGTAGAATGTTTGATTTCAGAATTGGTTTTCCTGGATTTGAAATTTTCTATAAATGAGGATATTCACATGTAAGTGTATAGATAAATTTTGATCATTGTTGTTTAAGCACTTTGCCATTCACACTTATAGCAGGAAACAGGAACATAAACGGAACTAGACAAAATAAATATAATCATACATTAGAAACAATACAATAAATATAATCATACATTAGAAACAATACAATAAATATAATCATACATTAGAATAAGAAACAATACAATAAATATAATCATACATTAGAATAAGAAACAATACAATGAATATAATCATACATTAGAAACAATACAATAAATATAATCATACATTAGAAACAATACAATAAATATAATCATACATTAGAATAAGAAACAATACAATAAATATAATCATACATTAGAAACAATACAATAAATATAATCATACATTAGAAACAATACAATAAATATAATCATACATTAGAATAAGAAACAATACAATAAATATAATCATACATTAGAATAAGAAACAATACAATAAATATAATCATACATTAGAATAAGAAACAATACAATAAATATATCCATCATGAGAATTGTTGACTGTTTTTGTTACTTTTTCAGTGTCATTTTTAACCCACTATTGTAAGTTTTCTGGTCAGGTCAATTTCAAAATAAGTACTATTGACATGTCATTCATACTTTGTGTGCATTTGCATCAGCATCAGGAGGGGGGTCATTTTGGGTCATGACACTGACTTTAATAGTCAAATTTCAATCTGTGTTTTTTTCTGTGCATGTACTGATTTTGTGTCATGGATTGATACCCCATTTCCTTTGTTTTTCAATTATATAGTATTTATTGTTTTCAAAAGGGGGATGGACAAACTTATACTTATAATTGGAATTTTATTATATTAACATCTGAAAATGTATATCTCACATTTGAAGAGGTAGTGATGCCAAAGTTTTTAGTCCTGCTCCACTGAATTTGAAGTAATTACATTGTTCAGTGATAAGTTTTCTGTTCAGGTAAGTTTTAAAAGTTGAGTGAAACCTGTCTTGTTTACCAAGGCCCCTTAGGATATAACAATTAGTTTTCAAACATCAGGTGTCCTGTTTATACAGGTTAGATTATTAAAGTATATTGTCATAATATAAGAGTTCATTTTAGATAGGTTTTTGGTTATAGTTTCTCAATAAGAATATGAAGATGCGATATTGCCATTGAGACAGCTATCCACCAGAGACAAAATGACATAGATCTGTTAGCAACTTTAGATCACAGTACGTCCTTTATCAATGAGCAAAACCTTTACCTATAAAAAGCTCTGACATAACAAAATGTAAAACATTTTTCTGCCTTTCCAATATACAATGATATTGGCACTTAACAAATTACTGTTCTCAATTTTGCTGCAAAACTGCCCATGTGTCAAATAGTTAATTTAATTTTGAATTTTAATGTAGAGTTACAGTATTATTATGTTTTAATTTCAGTCGAGGTTTACAGGTTGGAACGATAAGCGGGCCAGATTATTGTTTACGTCGAGGCCGTAGGCATGACCGTGATGGTGTAAGAAACTGTACAGGAGATAGATGTTACCGTGATGTTATTCAGTACGAGAAGATTAACGTCCACGTACAACAGAGAGGGAAGGCTGATTGTAATCAGGTTTGTGCCTTTACCAGTTCTTGAAATTAAATTTGAAAATCTGAAAATATTGAATATACAGATACTATGATTAAACAGATGTTCATATTACTTGAGTAACTTTCATTCCAATTAAATGTCAGAACAAATTAGGATGAAAGAGTTTTAGTACAAAAGATTGAAGGGTTCATGAACAGAAGTTATGTTGTTTTTCTAATGAATAAAAAGATTCAATACATCTTATTTCAGCAGACTATGTTAAATCAATTAGGACCATTTCATATATTTTCTTAGTTTTATACATATGCCATAATGTGTGAAATATGTTCGTAACTTCAAACAAAGTTTGTTATACCAATCAGATTGGTGGCTCATCTTTATGCTTAAAAAAAACATTCTAATTCAAAATACAATGATGCACTGTTAAAACACTCCTTTATTTTTTATACGACCACAAAAAAATTGCTTTCATATATTGCTATCACGTCCTCGTCGTCGTCTGAAGACATTTGGTTTCCGGACAATAACTTTAGTTTAAGTGTATGGATCTCTATGAAATTTAATCAAAAGGTTCAATACCACAAAAGGAAGGTTGGGATTGATTTTAGGGGTGATGGTCCCAACCGTTTAGGAATTAGGGGCCCAAAACAAGCATTTTTCTAGTTTCAGGACAATAACTTGTGTATAAGTATTTTGATTGCTCTGAAATTGTACCACAAGGTTCAATACCACAAGCTCATCTTTATGCTTAAAAAAAACATTCTAATTCAAAGTACAATGATGCACTGTTAAAACACTCCTTTATTTTTTATACGACCACAAAAAATTTGCTTTCGTATATTGCTATCACGTCCGCGTTATAGTCTGAAGACATTTGGTTTCCAGACAATAACTTTATTTTAAGTGTATGGATCTCTATGAAATTTAATCAAAAGGTTCAATACTACAAAAGGAAGGTTGGGATTGATTTTAGGGGTGATGGTCCCAACTGTTTAGGAATTAGGGGCCCAAAACAAGCATTTTTCTAGTTTCAGGACAATAACTTGTGTATAAGTATTTTGATTGCTCTGAAATTGTACCACAAGGTTCAATACCACAAGTAGAAGGTTGGGATTCATATTGGGGGTAATTGCCCAAACCATTCAGGAATTAGGGACCAAAAAGGGGCCAAAACAAGCATTTTTCTAGTTTTCAGACAATAACTTGTGTTTAAGTGTATGGATGTCTCTTAAATTGTACCACATTTTACAAAAAAAAATTACTTCAAATATTTTTTTTTTTTGGGGGGGGGGAGGGGGGGGTAAAAAAAAAATTTTTTTGGAGGGAGGTTGTCAATTTTTTTCCCTCAAGTTTTAAGAAATTATCAATTTTCCAAAAAAAAAATTGGGGGTCACAATTTATTTGCTAATTCTTTGTATATAGTCAGAAAACAGATTTACTAAGTATTGCGCAACAGCACAGTGTATTGCACACCAGCAAGAAATCTTCAATTGAATATAAATTCAAATCATATAACCAATTTCAAGTTCTTTGACTACATTTATTCTGTGTCAGAAACCTATAATGTGTCAAATGTTTAATTACAAGCCAAATTCAGACCTGTATCAAGCTTGAATATTGTGTCCATTTTTACCCCAACTGTTCAGGGTTGGACCTCTGCGGTCGTATCCAGCTGCGCTCGGCGAAGCACATTTTTAAAACAATATGTTGACCTCTATGTGTCATCTGGGTTTTGTTTTGTTGACTTTCGTTCTCATTGACATATATTCCTTGTACTTATATAGTGGAACTCTTCTATAGATCTGTTCAAGTTAGGTTTTTGGGTAAAGATTGCAAAAAGGGTAAAAGGATTGCTGCCACTAAATTGGTAATTATAAGGAAATTTTGCAGTGTTTGGTTATTATCTTGAATATTATTATAGATAAAGATAAACTGTAAACAGCAAAAATGTTCAGCAAAGTAAGATCTACAAATAAGTTTATATGACCATAATTGTCAATTGACCCCTTAAGGAGTTATTGATTGCCCTTTAAGGACAATTTTACACAATTTGTCTATCATGTTTTCTAACTTTAAAAAATCTTCTCCTCTGAAACTATTGAACCAATTCCAACCAAACTTAAGCTGAATGATCCTTAGGGTATCTAGAATAAAATTTGTGTTTTATTTTCTGTTTCGTCAAAAAACATGGCCGCCATGGCTAAAAATAGAACATAGGGATAAAATGCAGTTTTTGGCTTATATCTCAAAAACTAAAGCATTTAGAGCAAATCTGACATGATCCTGATCCATAAATTGCTATTCATATATTTTCTCTTGCCACCTGATATATCAAACATTGTTGAGTTGCGATTTTGGTTATTTTCTTCACTTAAAATCATTTGAAACTATACATCCTTAATTTTTATTGTAGATCATGGCAAGCAGTGGTTCTATGATGTCCACAGTTCTGATAGTTATAGTGGTGTTAATGTTCTTCATTGCAAGTCTAAAAGTGTCAGGAGCTAAAATAGTACAAGTCAAACTGTGTAGAAATAAGACAATTTTAATAGCATTTCTAGGACTTCTTGTTGTGTATTTCATGTGCTATACATCCCTATGGATATCTGTCATGGAGATCAAAGGATCATTTGAAAAGAGAGTCAAATCTTCTTACCCAGAATCGAAATATAGCTGAAATATTTAATGTAAACTACAAAAGAAAATAGTGTGTATTTTTCGCATCACAGGGTGTTATAGGCAGACTTTCATAGTCAAACGTGTAAAATTATTAAGCTATGTCTTTTTTAAATGGATTGATTCAGAATTCAAACGAATTTAAGTTTAAACCAACTTATATTCATTAGCGATTTCTTTTTCTGGACTTTCACGAGTTGAAAAACGAAAAATTAATATGAATATAAAAAGTTGCAAATATGTTAAAATTGAATGTTCTCTTATATGAATACTTAAACAAAAATACAAAATAACAAATATAAGTCGCCTTGTAACTCCATGTAAAGGGCTAAACTTGAAAATAAGTTGGTTTACAGTTGTTCAATTTTTGTGTTTTAGTAGAAAATTTGTGTGTCAGCGATTTAGTTTGAATGTATTTCATTTTTTTTTGGTAGTTATTGGATCTTCTTTTTTTTATTAGATTCTCTTTTTGTGTCAATTTGTACTGATTTTCGGAATCAATGTATAGAAGGAAAGACATGGAATATGATATTTTGATTTGTTATTAAGAGTTGACAGTGATGCAAACATTTATACCACCCCAAAAATACAAAGTTATTTTGAATAGCAATTGTTTCATAAAGTCTTTCAAATGATCAACTCTGTGTTTACAATGTAGCTTGCTGTATTATTTCATAATATAGAAATGTACATCAACAGATGGAGTTTTAGACATAATAGTAAAATTAGATCTTATATCATTTCAACAATACTAAAATAGGAATCTCAAAGAGAAAGAAAAATAGATAAACATAGGAAAAACTGCAAGATTGTGTTTTGATTTGTGATTATTTTCTGGATAAATATTTAATTTTGGTAACTGTCAAATTAAAATTTACCCTCATATGTTAGATTCATTTAATGAATGGCTCTTATTTATTTTGAACTTATTGAACCATAAAATTAATTTTGACTCTTCACATTGAATAATCCATGGCGGATTATGTAAAATGAAGAGTCAAAATTAATTTTATGGTTCAATAAATTCAAAATAAATTATTGCCATTCATTATAAATAAATTTCCATCAAAAATAAGGCTCAAAGAACTTTTATATTATTTATATTAACAATAACAACGTACACACATGTTGGCGTATGAATACACAACGTCAGAGTGGGCGTGTCGCCATAAAAATTGACAACATTGAAAATAAAAGTAATACTTTTAACCAATCAGAAGACAGTAAAACACCAAATTTATTTATTAATTATTGATGAAAATACATTCTTATAAAAATTGTACAACTGATTCACCATTTGGATCTGTACTTTAGTTGTATGGTTAGCTGAGAGAAACAAACAATATGATTAAGCATTTGCAATATGTATGGTAAGCTAGTCATTTTCCAAATTTTGTGTTGATACATATTGATAAATAGACGTTATAAATTTGCAGTATGTATTTAACTGGGCTCATTTTAGTAATATATTTATAATTGATATATGCTTCTGTGAAAAAGTGACATGCTTCTTAAGTCTTCTATGTGAGATTTTGTCCTGGTATAATTTAATAATATATTGATTGTTATTTTGTATAATCTAACTCTTTTGATTTGTTCAGAAATAGTCACATGTTCAACCGTATATTCAAAGGTAGACTGAAAACGTCAGATTTAAAAGTGATATTGTACAGCTATTTTTGAAATATTTAAAAAATAGAAATTTAAAAACCTCAATACTTTGTGATGGAATTGTTACAACCAATTAAATACCAGGATATACCTATTTAAAGAAATATATTGACCTCAGACTTTGTCCTCAGTCGATATACTTCTTTCAGGTTGATATATATCCTTGTATCGACTTCATAAAAAGGCTATAGTTCTATAATAATATCTAGAAATAATAATAATTAAATGTTTTATATTAATCAATGTATAATTTGTTTTTAACAAGTCAGTGCTAGAATATGCATTTGAATAATTTTTAACGAAGCGTATGCATGTGGTAAATAGGTTTTAACTTAAAATACATATAGGTAAAGGATACTTTTTTTTTGAAAAGTTTTTCTTTTCACAATGCATAATCTGTACATAGCTTTGAACAGTTAAATGCAATATATATTAGTGCAAAGAAATTCAGTGAATTTATTAAGCAGTTAAAATTTGAAAATTCTATGAATTTTTATCTGTAAATATAATTGTGAATATTGTATATAAATTTTGATTATAAATTATTGGTATGTTGATTAATGCTTTGCGCTTCCACCGATGTTTTATTTTACACCATTTGCCTGATGTGTTTGAATAATTATTTGCATGAATTTTGTACATAGATTAAACATAGATTTTTATTTCTTTTATGAAGAACACACTGGAGGAACTGTTTGAGTACTTTTGACACCAACATGCTAACACAATAAAAAAAATTTCAGATTAAAATTTGAATTTTGAATATAGAAAATAACGCATGTTATATTTAGAACTCTTCATTTTATAGGCACAGATCTCTTATTTTAATGAATTAATACCATCTTTTATTCAAGAGCTTTGATTATAAGAAATGGTATTCTATAGACGACCTTCGAATTTGTGCTCTGTCCTATATATTTCCTATGTCACAATGCTTACGTTATTACGTCACAGTAAGAATGGATTGTTTGATGACGTCGTTTATGTCCATTGACCCTGGGTCAACATGTGTAACTCATTCATAAAGAACAACTCGAGATCGGTGTATTGATTTGAAATTTCTGACAATGTTGCTTATGACCAATAATTTGAATCCCTGATGTTTGAGTATGACCAAGCAGAACTCTTCTTTATGTTTGAAACAATACAGATTTTCTAGTAAGATATTACACGATTATTGAATTTATGATTTTAACATCAGAGGAATTACTCTACAATTAATATTATATTTTTGTTATAAGAAACCATTTTTTGTTTTAGTATTTTTGCTATTTTTGGTAATAGGCTGTTTGTGTTGTGCTCCATCTTTTTTTAAGATTGCATGCTTTTATTTCTGCACTTGTATATTGTCACCAGTCATTTCAAAACCTGTAGATTTTTTTCTAGTGAACAGTAAACATTCCACCATTTCAACATTTTTGATTAGTTTTATTCAAAGAAATATTTTGATAAACAGTACTTCCAAGAAATAAAGTATTTTTCAATCAATTTTTAATTACACAAATAGGAGTAAGAAATAAGTCAGTTGAACCTGCATTTAATTTTCAATGAAATGAAAATTTTATTTCTGCAAAAGAGCTTAATTCTGATGTTTAAATTTCTTATGGATAATTGTTATAATAATATATCCTACATATGTAATTGATATGAATATGAGTGGATAATTCATACAAGATATTTAGAATCAAATAAAATGATACAAAACAAAATTTCATAGTAGTATATAAATAAATAATGTCCATCATAAATAAGTTTACAAATAATAATTATTAACACTAAAAAAATAGATTCTATTAAAATCACCAATTAATGTACTCAGGATTTCAAAAATGATTTTCAGTGTAAGTTTAAAAACTAAAATTAAATTGTATTGATAGATTTTGTAAAATGAATAACTTTTTTCACATAATTAAAAAAAGGTTTATTCTTTTGACTCGGGAGTTATAAATTTTTAACCATACTAGGTCAATTAAGAGCAACTAGAAAAAGTAAAATCAAGCTAACAACTGTCAATTTGGGGAAAAAATGAATTGTTTTGTGATGATTTTGTCGCGTATAGAAAACATTTAAGAGTTAAATTTTCACCAAATTGCACCAACTGTAAGCTTGATTTTACTTCTTTTAGTTGCTCATAAGTGACAGAGTACCAGAATGTCCTACCACAATGTAGGTAACCTGTCTTAAAATGATAAATTCAGGCTAGAAGTTAAATGTGAGAAACAATTTATTTAAACATAATTATGTATGTAATGTAATTGAATGCCTATATATGGAAGGTGATGTATTATGTAGATTTTCTTAATGTTAATATATTTGGAAATTTTTTTTATAAAAACAGCCAAAATTATTATGGTGCAGTATTGATAAGTTATTATTTAAGCATCAGATTTAATGGTCATTGATGAAAGCTCTCTTCTGTAAGTTATGGTCCTTTTTATAACATTAACCTAGGAAATTCATAACATCAAATGATTGTATGTGAATTTTCTTTTACTCTTAAGAAATGTGATGTACTATTTTGTGAAGAACCTTTTCAGCCTTCGAAGTCATTCTCTTGTTGAAGAAGTAATATTTTGTGAAGAACCTTTTCAGCCTTCGAAGTCGTTCTCTTGTTGAAGATGTAATGACTTTATGTCACTTATGTTAAAAGTTCTCTAAATTGAAAGAGAGGTTAAAATCTGGTTGTATGATAATATGCAATTTAGAAAAAAAAGACTTGATATATATTTTAACTGGCACACATTGAAACGTAAGGAAAAACCATATTGTTTTTAATAAATATGTCTCACAAATGATTTTAAGATTTTCAAATGTTTACAAATAAATGACACCGTTAACTTTCATCTTTTTAAGCTGTAAATCATTCATCATCTCCTTGTTGTTTATAGGAAAACAATGTTTTATAAGTTTGTTATATTTGTTATAAATTTTTTAGTCCAAAACAATTAAATAAAACCAAAATAGTGACGAGTTGATGAGTTCATGTTGTTCAATGAAAGAGGCAACTTGTATTTTGTCAGTAGAAACTACATTTAAGCATTGTTTTTAGATTTTGACATCTATACATTTTCTCTTATTAAAAAAACTGATCATATACTAACGTATGTACTGAAATTCATTTTCATTTTCTTGTGTTCAATGTATGTTGTATTGATAGATCAGTATTACATGTGCTTAGTGCTTTTAATCTATTTTATATGGTATGATTTTAAAACACTCAATGAAGAAACTTGGTTGTGGTGACTAGTAGAAAAGAAACAAAATCAAAATAGGTGTACACCTCACTGATAAATGTTTTTTTACATTACCTGACAGGTATTTGCTACATTAATGGCAATGTTATATATTTGATAAAACCGATGAGTTACTCAAACAATGATAAATATTTTTAGATAATTATCATCAGTACTTAATTGAGTTTTGAGTTATGTTTTTTTTCAGTCAAGTAAAACGTACCAGAAATAAGGATACTGTAATTGAAGAAAATTTTTGTTCAGGTTTTTAATTTAGTTTATTTTGAGGATATATATCATCCACGAAATTAAAACCTGAAAGAAGTTCTAAATAATCCCAATAAAGTTTGATTAAGAGACAAAACTAGGAAATTTTAAACCCGTGAAAATTAATATATCTACTGTATGAAGACCCTCATTAAATATATTATGTATGATAATAAAAAAAAACTAGTTTAGGAAAATTTCCAAAATGGTGTATTGACTAACCAGATTTGAAAATTACGCCTCATTTATGTTTTTGCTATTTTCTACATTACAATGCATAGTTATTGCTTTTCTTGTGCCAGATTTCATATTTCGGGTAAAATTGGCAGCCATATATTTATTACATTACCAAAGTTTTATTTGATTTGTTAAAACAGATTGCTCAGAGTGAACAGTGCTTTGTTTGTTTCATTATTTCAGGCTTTACTGAAACAGCTGTACATGGTTAGTGTCCTAAGTGTCTTGTTTGTCTTTTGCTGTAAAGTAGCTTTGGTTTAATTTATGAAATGCTTTCTTGAAATACAGTAGAAATTTGGTTGCTCATACAAACTGACAGTAACAGTTCAAGTCAAAAGATATGTGTAGTTATGATGATCTTTTCAGTTTTTTGTACCAGAGTTTCACTGTGAACTACTCATTTTTATTAAATTTAGATATATTAGCCATAAATATTCCCATTTTATTGATATAAAATACAGTGAAAGTAAATATATCAGTTGAAGCAGAAATTGTCTTGTGCAATAGATTAAAAAATAATACAAAATTAACATCTGTTGCAAAAGTTAGATATTATAGTGAGTTTATTTAAGGCAGACTTCCAATGACAAAAACACAATTCTTGTATATATTTAAATTTAAACAGAATCTTAAGGGAAAAATAAATAAATAAGGTAAATCTGTAATTACTTAGCAACGTCAGTTTTGTGTTTGCAGGAACTGGGAAATACTAACTGATCCAATCTATCACCTTGTGTAATGTATAGATTAAAAAAAAAAGATTCAGATAAATTTACTGGCAAAATTTAGCATCTTTCAGCTTTTTTTAAGAATTTAAACTGAAGGACAAATTTTTCCGCAGTCTTAAGTTTTATATGCAGTATTGAACTTTTTCAGGTAAAACAATATAGTTAAATGCGTTTTTAATTATTGTAAATTCATTATTAGAAATTGAACTACATGGAAAAAATCAAGAGCTAACCTATAATTTGCATTGTATTTCATAGCAATAAAAAATGTCACATAAGCTGTTCTTGTAACTTTTAATTTAATGGATTTCCATATACGATTTTAATTTTATGAGTAATGGTAAGAATAGCACTGCTAATTTATTCTTGTAACTTTTATTGATCAAATAGAAACGGCCTGATAATTTATCTAATCAATGTACTTAACATGAAATTGTAACTACACTTTTACATGAATGTTTTATAAATTTTGTGTTTTGTCTGATTTTTCCTGTTTTATAAACTGTTCATTATCTGTATTTCTTTGAGATCAATAAAGTGTACATAATTGTTGGTCTGAATTTTTTATACGACCGCAAAAATTAAAAATTTTTTGGTTGTATATTGGTATCACATTGTCGTCGCCGTCGTCGTCCGAAGACAGATGGTTTCCGGATAATAACTTTAGTATAAGTAAATAGAAATCAATAAAATTTTAACACAAGGTTTATATCCACTAAAGGAAGGTTGGGATTGATTTTGGGAGTTATGGTCCCAACTGTTTAGGAATTAGGGGCCAAAAAAGGGGCCCAAATAAGCATTTTGTAGTTTCCAGACAATAACTTGTGTTAAAGTGTATGAATCTCTCTGAAATTATACCACAATTTTCCATACAACAAAGGGATGGTTAGGATTGACTATGGGGGTTATGGCTCAAACTATTTAGGAATTAGAGGCAAAAAAAGGGGGAAAAACAAGGTTTTTTCTGGTTAAAGGACAATTAAGACAATTTAAAAGCAGTCTAAGTGAGGTAATCCAATCCCAATTTAGAACAACAATGTTTGATTACCTCCCTTGCACTGCATCTAAATTATGTATTAAGAAATGATGATTGTCTTGAGGTGATTAGCTGTCAATTTATTTTTAAAAGTTACTACTAATTAATATTAATTTTAGCCATGACTATGTATGTCATTTTATATTTTAAGACTTGTATGATGTATTTAAAAGGGTAATTATGGTTGCAAACTTTATTAGAAATTTGAATTGTGATTATGACTTTATCTTGAGGGAATGATTTTTTTTTTGGAATAAGGGAAAGGGGGAGGTGAAAAAAAAATTGGGGGGGACTATTTTTTCTCATTTCAGATTTCAGAAATCAAAAAAGAAAATTTCTTCAAATACTTTTTTTGGGGGTTAATATTCAACAGGATAGTGTATTGCACAAAAGCAAAAAAACAGGGTCAATTTTATTTAGGGGGAAGGGGGTCAATTCGCAACAGCATAGTGTATTGCACAAAAGCAAAAAATTGAATATAAATTCAAATCATATAACCAATTTTTAAGTTCTTTGACTACAGTTATTCTGTGGCAGAAACCTATTATGTGTCAAATATTTAATTACAATCCAAATTCAAACCTGTATCAAGCGTGAATATTGTGTCCATTTTGGCCCCAATTTTTCAGGGTTGGACATTTGCGGTCATATCCAGCTGGGCTCAGCGAAGCAATTTATTATCTGTAGGCAATACCAGAGTGGACTGCAGTTTGTCTGCTTGTCTGGTTCTTATACGGCTTTAATAGCACCATTATTGCTCCTTCCAATTTCTTTGAAATTTCCCATTTTATGTAAACACTCTCTTCTGCCAAAGAGAAGATTAAATTCTACTTTTCTGGTGATAAGTTTTCTGAATAGGTTTAGAATAAAGACTTCTAATACTTTAATGATATTTGTTTACAAGTTAAACCAGCATCAATTTAAATGTGTTAATGATATTTGGTATAAGAGTCTGTGTTTTTCAACTGCATGCAGCATATGAAGCATCATCAATTCGGTCATTCTTCAATGCAGCATATGAAGCACCATCAACTCAAGTCATTCTTCACTGCTCACAGCATATGAAGCATCATCAACTCAGTCAATCTTCAATGACATAAATTAGATGATAAGACGTGTTATGTTAATATTTATGATATGCCATTGTTTGTTGTAGGCTGTTGCATTACAATCCATGTATTTAAGTTTCAAGAAAAATATAAGAATATAAAACACTCTCCCCTCGGCCATGCTTATTTTAAACAATCATGTTGCATTAGCATTCCTGCATTTTAATTCCTGTTGTTCATCTGTTAGGGTTTTTATGCCCCCGCCGTAGTGGAGGGCATTAAGTTTTACCCTTGTCTGTACGTCCGTACGTCCCAAAGTTGGTTTCCGTCCTCTAACTTTAGTTTGCCTCTACCAAATGTTATAAAACTTAAACACAATGCTTATTACCACAAAACACAGATCAAGTTTGTATTTTGGTGGCGTCACTTTAACCGTTCTAGAGTTATGCCCTTTTATAAATGGAAAAATTGCTGAATTTATAGTTTCCGTTCTCTAACTTTAGTTCGCCTCAACCAAATGTTATGAAACTTATACACAATGCTTATTACCACATAATACAGATCAAGTTTGAATTTGGTGGTGTCACTTTAACAGTCCTAGAGTTATGCCCGTTTACAAATGGAAAAATTGCTGAATTTTTCGTTTCCGTTCTCCAACTTAACTTTACCTGAACCAAATGTTATGAAACTTATACACAATGAGTATTACCACAAAATACAGATCAAGTTTGAATTTTGATGGCGTCACTTTTACTGTTCTAGAGTTATGCCCCTTTACAAATGGAAAAATTGCTGAATTTTTGTTTCCGTTCTCTAACTTAAGTTTGCCTCAACCAAATGTTATGAAACTTATAGACAATACTTATTACCACAAAACTCAGATCAAGTACAAATTTGGGTAGCGTCACTTTTACTGTTCTTCAGTTATGTCCCTTTATAGCTTTATATGATATGCAAGCGTGGGCATCATCTGTGTCCCATGGACACATTCTCCATTATTTTTTTTTTACAATTTTTAAATGTTAAGCGTCCTGATTTAAGAGTGTTTATTGAATATATTTACTCTGTCATCAATATTTGGTATCTTGTTGCACTAGTGTCCTTTATTTCTGTTCAAGCAGAATATGAAGCTCCACCCATTTAGCCGGGTTTCAATGCAGTCATTTAACCAAAATGCTATGAAATGAGGTGGAGGACACTGTCAATATGCAAGACAGATACTCCAGACCATAGGGCATCTGTATACAAGTTCAAATTTATTATTCATATTAAATTAAGATATGTACAAATGATTGCATTGAATTACAATGATTTGGTTAACATCACATGGATAAAAATATGTTTTGATATTGAGAAGACCGTGGGCCTTATATACATACTGATTGAAAAGCTTTGTTCGAGGCTGGCATGTCTTCGTTTGGAAACAGATCGACATGCAATCTCAAATCGTAGTCCAATCGACGTTATAATAAAGTAAGACTCAAATCGGCAACCGATTCTTGGCTTATCTAATGGAGATCCCTTTTCTGGACATCTTGCAAACACGTCATTCATGGCTACATCAATGAAGTAGGACACACTTTTACTACTAGTTTTAGTGACGGATCTGTTTCTTATTTGGGATGGCTGTAATAAAGCTAAACACGTAAACTTCATTTATGCAATTTCGACATTGTCTCATTAATTTTCACAAGCAATTATAAAAAAAATTGGTATCAATAGGTCTTTTACATTTCCCCAACTTTATAGGATCTAACAGAATAAACATGACAGAGTTAAGACACTATATCTTCATCTTGTTGTTATAGTCTGACGATTTTGCTTTCTGTGTTGCAATGCTGAATGACTCCCACGATCTTGATTTCCTACCTTAAAAATCATGAACTCTTCTTTGTTCAAATATAGAAAAATCTTGACTTTGAATAGATATCTACAATGGATTGATAGGCTATTGTCGGTTAAAACAAAGACATATATACAAGAGATTGTATTATATGTCTCCGGTTAAAATAAAAACAAGCACAATCAAAAAGAAAACATTGTAAAACAGGAAAATAGAAAGGAAAAAGTTTATTACCTGTAATTAGCATCTAGATTAAACATTGTATTGGGAGGTTGTTTATTCTAAGTCCCAGTCAGTCATTTATTATAAAGTAAGAGTGCAGGAATAAGTTTGTTCTTTGTTAAGAACACAATTTATTATCAACGGTATTTGGTTTGTGGATTCGTTGAGACTGAAACATTTTAAAAAGAATTCAGAATAACCAGTATCAATGTTAATCGCCCCTATTTGAGCTTGAAATATTTTTCGTGAATATTTATGAATGAAGTATAAATATGCACTGACTAATGCTTGTCTTTCGTTTGAACACAATATATCATGTTTGTTAGACATTTTTGCGAAGTTGATGAGTAACTGTTCAAGTTTGAAATTCAAGATTATAATGTATCTGGGTTTCTATCTCGCTGAATTTGAATTAAAAGATACAAAACATACGGTCGAAGTAGATAATGTTTATTAACATGTAATATACCATGTGAAATGAAAAAGATCCTATTTGTTTATCATTGTCAATCTGACACTATGATCCCGATTTGGTCATGTTCAGATCTCTGGTACCTGCCTTTGAATAGACAAACCACGCCTTTGGCGTAAACATTTATAGGCCTGGTATCTTTGATGAGTTTTTACAACCAGTGGGTCGAGGAAATCACCAGCCCAGTCAGCTCTTTATGTGGTTTGTTTTGTCATGAAACAACAGGTGTCGATATGGTGACTATCTGTAAATTTTCTGTTGAAAAAATATTTAATTATTCGAAACGCTCAGATTTTCTACCTCCAGTCATAGATGAACTTATCCTTATTTAGAACAACTCTTCGCTTTTTATTCGACCTTTTAGTTTTTTATTATCCGGGTGTCATTAACGTATCTAATGAAGATAAAACGCGTGTCTGACGTAACAAATTATAAGCCTGGTATCTTTTATACCAATGTTTTGACACTTGCTACTTAACATGAGCAACACGACGGGTGCCACATGTGGAGCAGGATCTGCTTACCCTTCCGGAGCACCTGAGATCACCCCAGTTTTTGGTGGGGTTCGTGTTGCTCAGTCTTTAGTTTTCTATGTTGTATTTTGTGTACTATTGTTTGTCTATTGGTATTTTTTTTTTAGCCATGGCGTTGTCTGTTTATTTTCGACTTATGAGTTCGAATGTCCCTCTGGTATTTTTCGCCCCTCTTTTGATATGATATTGAAATTGTATAAAATGACATATATCCAAGAAGGAGACACCTTTCTGTCAATCTACATGCTCGCACTTCCAAGAAGGAGACACCTTTCTGTCAATCTACATGCTCACACTTCCAAGAAGGAGACAGACACCTTTCTGTCAATCTACATGCTCACACTTCAATTCCGATTGTTGTTACTACAATTGTTTTGCTGTAATAACCTAGGCTTTTATATATCAATTGACGTGTACTACATATGCATCTAATCACTAATGTGAAGCATTATTTTATTGTGTTAACCGTGGGGATAGCTGAAACTAACAGCATGTCAGTTTTTTTTTCTATCTCTTTACCACTCGTTTCCCAAATGAAGTGACGTATGGGTAAGAGTTGTATTTCTTTTTACCAAAAAAATCGACAAATATTTAATTCAATTATAATTCTAACGATTCGGTTGTTTTTTTTTTGTCTTTGTTTGTAATGGTATTTTTTTCTGAAGAGTCGGACGTAAGTGACTGCATGGTGTGGTCTTTGTACTGACAATTTTTTGGTAATTCCTGTTAACCTTTTTATGCAGTATTTATATCATTACAAAGGTGAGATATCAAGAATTTTCAAAACGAATATCATAACGCAAGTAAAATAGTATTTTTCAATGTGTTTTAAGAATAAAAATAAGCAGAAGAACATTTAAGTGTTTGTTTCTTCTTCTTGTTTATGGTTCATAAAAAGGCCCCTGATATACGAGTTTGAAGCTTTTTTATCAGGTAAACAGGCTAAATATATTAAAGCCTTAAATGTTTAAATGGTTGTGGATATTGCAATAAGCTTTTATTTAAAGTTTTTTTTATAAAAACACATATTTTTCTATAGTAAATAAAGAAAGATACATAATGTACTGAAAAACTAAGAGTGTAAGTTTTATACATCCAAACATTTAATTCTAATATAAAGGTAATCCTGTACGATTTGCCAACAAAAACAAAATTAACGGAAAACTAATACTAAGTTTTACTACAAATGGTAAAAAAAAAAAATGATAATACAAATCAATGTATTTTCATGAATGTACCCTGAAATTGCAACAAAGTGCCTTAACCTTAACATATTCTTTCACACCAATTAGAAGTTATTGTTTGTACATTTGAATTGATAAAAACAATCAATACTGTTTTTATAGCCCGCAACAAAGTTGTCGGGGCCATATAGTTTTACCCTTGTCCGTCATTCCGTCATTCCGCAACAACCCATTATACGCAATTTTTTTCTAAACGCCTTCAGATATTGGGCTGGTTTTTAGTATATGAGTTAACCATAATGAGTTACAGATCAAGTTTAAATTTCGTTCCGCTCTGCTAATTTTTGCCGAAATTACGGGCTTTGAACTTTGATAAATTGTTGAAAATCACAGTTATACGGATTTTTTCTATACGCCTTCAGATATTGGGCTGATTTTTTGGTATGTGAGTTAACCATGATGAGTTACAGATCAAGTGTAAGTTTCGTTCCGCTTTACTAATTTTTGCCGAAATTACGGACTTTGATAGATAGTTTGAAATTTAACTACTCATTGATCAAGGAAATTTTTCGTCAAACTAGTATTGGTCTTGAGAGCTGGATACTATCCATGCATGTTTGTGTCCACATGTGTTGTTGAAAGTGCAGATTTTTCAACTTTTTGAGACGGCGCCATTCGTGTCGTTCCGACACATCTAGTTAAAAGTTTATTCATTACTTCATACAAGGTCCAAATGAAATAAAAAACATATTTTTTCTCATTATCGGTCATCAAATTCCATGCATGTAATTTGCAATTTATTATTTTCTGAGAACGCATTTGTTTTATATATTCTCTTGTGTAGCCCTTTTAGTTGTTTTCCAGTTATTTCGACCCTTATCTCCTCTTTACCGCATCACTATCGTTTATATTATCGTGCTGAACTTAAGTTTGATATGTCATCAACCTTTTTCTGGATATATGAAATTCGTGTATTGCAGGAAAATGCCGAACGACGCTATCATTGTCAATTGATGTTCCAGAGATATGTTTATCTATAGTGTCTTTCGTTGAGTAGTAGAAGTCAGTTTTCAAATCAACTTTTTGTTTATGATTCAAAGATGCAGCTTTACTTTCATTATTTCATTATGTTTTACCGATACTTCTCTACCTCTATAGGTCAGAATTGGTAATCTGCTTTCACGAGTTTTTGCTGATGGTGATTTCAATTGAGCTCCTGATTGACACATCTTCAAGTCAAACGTTTCTGATTGCGATACGTTAATTGACATTGACTGATGTAACCATTGGACAAGTTTCTAAATTCAGGATTTTTATACATTAATTTTTGACAACGTAATTGACGCCTATTACATCTTAATTCAACTCAATGACCGACAAACAATACTGGTTATTTAGCACATACTTACAACTTCTTGTCCAATCAAATTGCTTGAATTTGTCTTCTAATTTTCATAGTACATACTATTTCCGTGTACTAAGTAACTACGTATGAATGACCACAAGGGTAAGATTTCATTGTATCGTAATCAAGATATTAAAACAAAAATTGCCACTGGCTATTTTGAAATAAAATGTTGTGTTCCAAATTAAATTAAATAGTTTGTAACTAGTTTTCACATTGATTTTTAAATATCCTGCTATTAAAATCTTTGGATCTAAAAAACTGTTTTTGACGATTGCAAGTTTCTTCCATTTAGATGAAGAGTAACAAATTTGGTTCTTTATACCTTGATTAGAGTACAACGCCATCTTAAAATTGTGATAATTTATCATCCATGCAATTACTTTGTACACCAAAAAGTGTGTACTATGAAACCTTGTGAAGGGAAATTAAGGCAACTTGATCTATTTTGTCACGAATTGATTGATTGATTGATTATTGGTTGCTTAATGTCCAGTGGCAAATATTTCATGCATGTTCAGGACGATGTTATTAGTTGAAAAACCGTGATAATGTCTGAAGAGAATGTGCCACCTAAATATATATATACATGTTCTGATAAATCTTTTAGTTTTTACTTTGAAATGAATAAAATAAACATAAACCCTAGTATCTTTGATTTATTGGTAGTTGCTTTTTGATGACTATCCGCTAGACTATCTATTGGGACATACCAGGGGCAGGTCCAGTCGTTTTTAAAAGGGGGTTCCAACCCAGGATAAAAGGGGGGTTCCAACCATATGTCCCCATTCAAAAGCATTTATCGTCCAAAAAAGGGGGTTTCGCAACCCTCTGATCCCCCACCACCACCACCACCCACCCCTCCCCGCCGGATCCACCACTGCATACTATCTATTATGTTTCAAATTTATTATAGCTTTAGTTTTACTGTGAAATTGAAAATTGTTTTCAAGACATGTAAAGCTTCCACTGCAATTTAATTAATGCTTGCTTTTGGTCAGTTTATTTTTTCATCTTACCATGTAAAGAAGTACATGTATAGTAAAACACCGCTTTATATCTATAAACATACTTACACCAGCAGCTACCATCTTTTCATTCTTGAGTCAAGGGCCTTTTGAAATCACATATTTTACAATGATACTAGTGAGTAGATTTACAAATTTCGTTAATGAGCTCCGTTTTACAAACACCTGTGATACAAGTAGTCCAAAATAAACTATCATTAGACCAATTAAAAGATTACTCGAGTTGTAAATATGTGCTAAATTGGATAGTCTATGAAAAGGTATATACTATGAAATTAAGAGCTCGGGGCAAGCCCCTCGCTCTAAATTTCATAGTATATACCTTTTCATAGACTAACCTAGACATCTTTCCCGAATTCTATTTACAGTATAACAATGTATATGATTTAAAGTTACCATCATGATAGACTCGTGTGAATGATCACAGTATTACAATTGTGATATGATTTCTAGATATAGTCAAATAGCAATATATGTAGGATCATAGTTTCATAAATCAAGTCAACATAGACAACAAGTTTACTTAAAATGCCTTGGTCAAATTTCAGAGGTTAAAATATGGACCAGCATTCTTGGAATTTTGTGATTTTAGATTGAGAATAAAAATATTTACTATCTAGTATGTTGGCAAGGTGAAATATTTGAAAACTTGAAAATGTTTTCTGCAAAAGTAAACCCCATTTCAACCATGACATAAGTTAGGACTGACGACAGTAAGATTGTACACAGCTGAATACTAGTGTTGAAGATATTACGACCGGGTTAAAGTGATGAGCATTTCAACATGTTTATAGAATAACTAGTCCAATAATTCAAATAGGTAAAGATATGTAAAGAGTGACCGAACAACAGATTTATGAATTGATATATTATATAGTATGTAAATTAGTTGACCGATGTTCAAATCCCACAAATCCATTTTAGAAATATAAATAAAAATAAAAGAAAAAAAAACTGACAGAAAATGTATGAACTCAAAACGGACTGATATCGGTGGTGTCGACACGGTAAGTGTCCCCTGCTATTCATGCCGCCGCCAAGCGAATCTACACTCCGTCAAATATCACAATAGGATACTTGCTAAATTTACAGCTCAGACGACTGTTCTGGTATATAAAGGTCTAAGATCGCGAAAACATTTCTCTTGTGAGTTTGGACACAGACACATGCTTTCGATCAGCCAATTCGTGATGGTTACCATTGAACTTGGGAATTGTCGATGTCAGTTTCTTTTCGTATCCCTTCTGTCTCAGCTTCTGCATCAGGAATACGCCCTATTAAGAAGTCAGTGTAATGTGAACATGAAGTCATCCGTTTGAAAGTTTTACGGACGCCATTATGATTTGGTTGTGATTTGAAGTATATTTATATCTCTGTTGATCAATCTTTTGTTTTCTTTGCAGTTTTTTTGTGGATATGTTAGTCGCTTTGTCGTTTTTCTTTTGGCCACGGTGTTGTCTGTTTTCTTTCGGCCTCTTTTTGATTGCCCCATGGTATCTTCTTCCTTTATACTTCGTTTATTTATCCCTCATTGTGATTTAACGCTATTCATTATATCGTTATCATTGTTGCATCACAATAAATTACTACTTTTCATTTTGTGATGTAAAACTCAAGGGATCAACAAAAGTCGAAGATAAACAGACACCATCACGAATATAAGATAAGAAAAAAAACCAGACAACATCATGAAGATTAGACACGAAGATAAACAGACAACATCATGAAGATAAGATAGCAAGATAAACAGACAACATCATGAAAATAAGCTAACAAGATAAACAGACAACATCATGAAGATAAAATAACAAGATAAACAGACAACATCATGAAGATAAGATAACAAGATAAACAGACAACATCATGATTATAAGATAAGAAGATAAACAGACCACATCATTAAGATAAGATAAGAAGATAAACAATCAACATCATGAACATAGGATAAGATAAACAGACAGCATCATGAACATAAGATAAACAGATAAACAGACAACATCATGAAGATTAGATAACAAGATAAACAGACAACATCATGAATATAAAATATAAACAGACAACATCATGAACATAAGATAAGAAGATAAACATACCATATTATGAACATAAGATAAGAAGATAAACAGACAACATCGTGAACATAAGATAAGAAGATAAACAGACAACATCATGAACATGAGATAAGAAGATAAATATTCAACATCATGAAGATTCGATAACAAGATAAACAGACAACATCATGAAGATTCGATAACAAGATAAACAGACAACATCATGAAGATAAGATAACAAAATAAACAGACAACATCATGAAGAAAGGAATAAACAGACAACATCATGAACATAAGATAAGACGATAAACAGCCAACATCACGAACAAAGGATAAGATAAACAGACAGCATCATGAACATAAGATAAGAAGATAAACAGATAAAAACATCATGAACATAAGATGAGAAGATAAACAGCCAACATCATGAACATAGGATAAGATAAACAGACAGCATCATGAACATAAGATAACAAGATAAACAGACAACATCATGACGATTAGATAACAACTTCTTGTCCAATCAAATTGCTTGAATTTGTCTTCTAATTTTCATAGTACATACTATTTCCGTGTACTAAGTAACTACGTATGAATGACCACAAGGGTAAGATTTCATTGTATCGTAATCAAGATATTAAAACAAAAATTGCCACTGGCTATTTTGAAATAAAATGTTGTGTTCCAAATTAAATTAAATAGTTTGTAACTAGTTTTCACATTGATTTTAAATATCCTGCTATTAAAATCTTTGGATCTAAAAACTGTTTTTGACGATTGCAAGTTTCTTTCATTTAGATGAAGAGTAACAAATTTGGTTCTTTATACCTTGATTAGAGTACAACGCCATCTTAAAATTGTGATAATTTATCATCCATGCAATTACTTTGTACACCAAAAGTGTGTACTATGAAACCTTGTGAAGGAAATTAAGGCAACTTGATCTATTTTGTCACGAATTGATTGATTGATTGATTATTGGTTGCTTAATGTCCAGTGGCAAATATTTCATGCATGTTCAGGACGATGTTATTAGTTGAAAACCGTGATAATGTCTGAAGAGAATGTGCCACCTAAATATATATATACATGTTCTGATAAATCTTTTAGTTTTACTTTGAAATGAATAAAATAAACATAAACCCTAGTATCTTTGATTTATTGGTAGTTGCTTTTGATGACTATCCGCTAGACTATCTATTGGGACATACCAGGGCAGGTCCAGTCGTTTTAAAAGGGGTTCCAACCCAGGATAAAAGGGGTTCCAACCATATGTCCCCATTCAAAAGCATTTATCGTCCAAAAAGGGGTTTCGCAACCTCTGATCCCCCCCACCACCACCACCACCCCCCTCCCCGCCGGATCCACCACTGCATACTATCTATTATGTTTCAAATTTATTATAGCTTTAGTTTTACTGTGAAATTGAAAATTGTTTTCAAGACATGTAAAGCTTCCACTGCAATTTAAATAATGCTTGCTTTTGGTCAGTTTATTTTTCATCTTACCATGTAAAGAAGTACATGTATAGTAAAACACCGCTTTATATCTATAAACATACTTACACCAGCAGCTACCATCTTTTCATTCTTGAGTCAAGGGCCTTTTGAAATCACATATTTTACAATGATACTAGTGAGTAGATTTACAAATTTCGTTAATGAGCTCCGTTTTACAAACACCTGTGATACAAGTAGTCCAAAATAAACTATCATTAGACCAATTAAAAGATTACTCGAGTTGTAAATATGTGCTAAATTGATAGTCTATGAAAAGTATATACTATGAATTAAGAGCTCGGGCAAGCCCTCGCTCTAAATTTCATAGTATATACCTTTCATAGACTAACCTAGACATCTTTCCCGAATTCTATTTACAGTATAACAATGTATATGATTTAAAGTTACCATCATGATAGACTCGTGTGAATGATCACAGTATTACAATTGTGATATGATTTCTAGATATAGTCAAATAGCAATATATGTAGGATCATAGTTTCATAAATCAAGTCAACATAGACAACAAGTTTACTTAAAATGCCTTGGTCAAATTTCAGAGGTTAAAATATGGACCAGCATTCTTGGAATTTTTGTGATTTTAGATTGAGAATAAAAATATTTACTATCTAGTATGTTGGCAAGGTGAAATATTTGAAAACTTGAAAATGTTTTCTGCAAAAAGTAAACCCCATTTCAACCATGACATAAGTTAGGACTGACGACAGTAAGATTGTACACAGCTGAATACTAGTGTTGAAGATATTACGACCGGGTTAAAGTGATGAGCATTTCAACATGTTTATAGAATAACTAGTCCAATAATTCAAATAGGTAAAGATATGTAAAGAGTGACCGAACAACAGATTTATGAATTGATATATTATATAGTATGTAAATTAGTTGACCGATGTTCAAATCCCACAAATCCATTTTAGAAATATAAATAAAAATAAAAGAAAAAAAAAAAAAACTGACAGAAAATGTATGAACTCAAAACGGACTGATATCGGTGGTGTCGACACGGTAAGTGTCCCCTGCTATTCATGCCGCCGCCAAGCGAATCTACACTCCGTCAAATATCACAATAGGATACTTGCTAAATTTACAGCTCAGACGACTGTTCTGGTATATAAAGGTCTAAGATCGCGAAAACATTTCTCTTGTGAGTTTGGACACAGACACATGCTTTCGATCAGCCAATTCGTGATGGTTACCATTGAACTTGGGAATTGTCGATGTCAGTTTCTTTTTCGTATCCCTTCTGTCTCAGCTTCTGCATCAGGAATACGCCCCTATTAAGAAGTCAGTGTAATGTGAACATGAAGTCATCCGTTTGAAAGTTTTACGGACGCCATTATGATTTGGTTGTGATTTGAAGTATATTTATATCTCTGTTGATCAATCTTTTGTTTTCTTTGCAGTTTTTTTGTGGATATGTTAGTCGCTTTGTCGTTTTTCTTTTGGCCACGGTGTTGTCTGTTTTCTTTCGGCCTCTTTTTTGATTGCCCCCATGGTATCTTCTTCCCTTTATACTTCGTTTATTTATCCCTCATTGTGATTTAACGCTATTCATTATATCGTTATCATTGTTGCATCACAATAAATTACTACTTTTCATTTTGTGATGTAAAACTCAAGGGATCAACAAAAGTCGAAGATAAACAGACACCATCACGAATATAAGATAAGAAAAAAAACCAGACAACATCATGAAGATTAGACACGAAGATAAACAGACAACATCATGAAGATAAGATAGCAAGATAAACAGACAACATCATGAAAATAAGCTAACAAGATAAACAGACAACATCATGAAGATAAAATAACAAGATAAACAGACAACACCATGAAGATAAGATAACAAAATAAACAGACAACATCATGATTATAAGATAAGAAGATAAACAGACCACATCATTAAGATAAGATAAGAAGATAAACAATCAACATCATGAACATAGGATAAGATAAACAGACAGCATCATGACCATAAGATAAACAGATAAACAGACAACATCATGAAGATTAGATAACAAGATAAACAGACAACATCATGAATATAAAATATAAACAGACAACATCATGAACATAAGATAAGAAGATAAACATACCATATTATGAACATAAGATAAGAAGATAAACAGACAACATCGTGAACATAAGATAAGAAAATAAACAGACAACATCATGAACATGAGATAAGAAGATAAATATTCAACATCATGAAGATTCGATAACAAGACAAACAGACAACATCATGAAGATTCGATAACAAGATAAACAGACAACATCATTAAGATAAGATAACAAAATAAACAGACAACATCATGAAGAAAGGAATAAACAGACAACATCATGAACATAAGATAAGACGATAAACAGCCAACATCACGAACAAAGGATAAGATAAACAGACAGCATCATGAACATAAGATAAGAAGATAAACAGATAAAAACATCATGAACATAAGATGAGAAGATAAACAGCCAACATCATGAACATAGGATAAGATAAACAGACAGCATCATGAACATAAGATAACAAGATAAACAGACAACATCATGACGATTAGATAACAAGACAAACAGACAACCTCATGAAAATAAGATAACAAGATAAATAGACATCATGAACATAAGATAAGAAGGTAAACAGTCAACATCATAATAACAAGATAAGAAGAAAAAGAGACACAATTGTCCACAAATGGAACATAAGATAAGAAGAAAAAGAGACACAATAGTCCACAAATGGAACATAAGATAAGAAGAAAAAGAGACACAATTGTCCACAAATGGAACATAAGATAAGAAGAAAAAGAGACACAATAGTCCACAAATGGAACATAAGATAAGAAGAAAAAGAGACACAACTGTCTACAAATGGAACATAAGATAATAAGAAAAAGAGACACAATAGTCCACAAATGGAACATAAGATAAGAAGAAAAAGACTCACAGTTGTCTACAATGGAACATAAGATAATAAGAAAAAGAGACACAATAGTCCACAAATGGAACATAAGATAATAAGAAAAAGAGACACAATAGTCAACAAGTGGAACATAAGATAATAAGAAAAAGAGACACAATAGTCCACAAATGGAACATAAGATAATAAGAAAAAGAGACACAATAGTCCACAAATGGAACATAAGATAAGAAGAAAAAGAGACACAATTGTCCACAAATGGAACATAAGATAATAAGAAAAAGAGACACAATAGTCCACAAATGGAACATAAGATAAGAAGAAAAAGAGACACAACTGTCTACAAATGGAACATAAGATAATAAGAAAAAGAGACACAATTGCCTACAAATGGAACATAAGATAATAAGAAAAAGAGACACAATAGTCCACAAATGGAACATAAGATAAGAAGAAAAAGAGACACAATTGTCTACAATGGAACATAAGATAATAAGAAAAAGAGACACAATAGTCAACAAATGGAACATAAGATAATAAGAAAAAGAGACACAATAGTCAACAAGTGGAACATAAGATAATAAGAAAAAGAGACACAATTGTCTACAAATGGAACATAAGATAATAAGAAAAAGAGACACAATAGTCCACAAATGGAACATAAGATAAGAAGAAAAAGAGACACAACTGTCTACAAATGGAACATAAGATAATAAGAAAAAGAGACACAATTGCCTACAAATGGAACATAAGATAATAAGAAAAGAGACACAATAGTCCACAAATGGAACATAAGATAAGAAGAAAAGAGACACAATACAATGGAACATAAGATAATAAGAAAAAGAGACACAATTGTCAACAAATGGAACATAAGATAAGAAGAAAAAGAGACACAATAGTCAACAAATGGAACATAAGATAATAAGAAAAAGAGACACAATTGTCTACAAATGGAACATAAGATAATAAGAAAAAGAGACACAATAGTCCACAAATGGAACATAAGATAATAAGAAAAAGAGACACAATTGTCCACAAATGGAACATAAGATAAGAAGAAAAAGAGACACAATAGTCAACAAATGGAACATAAGATAATAAGAAAAAGAGACACAATAGTCCACAAATGGAACATAAGATAAGAGGAAAAGAGACACAATAGTCTACAAATGGAACATAATCATGTTAAACAGAGAAATTTAGAAAGTTAACAAAGACATGATGGAAACCATAAAATTTAGTGAAGATTCAAATGTACAATTTGGAAACCCTTGTTCAGTAATTCCCTTGTAAGAATCAAACATTAGTTAAGTAATTGGATAGGAAAACATTCTTTATATCAAGGAGAAATGTCTACTTTACATGTTTGAATTTTTCAACAAAAGACAGGACATGTTAACATAGGACAATTGCTTAAAGTATTTCTAAACAGGCCTTCACTGTCGATTTCTATGTGTAAGTAAAGGAGTGAAATAGGCCTTGCTATTCTGTAGTATTTTATTTCAATTTCAATGGGATATACGAAATAAACGTAGCCAACATTCTTTGAATCAATCAGTGCCAATATAGTGATAACTTCGTTACTCTCGTCATGCCAAGGTCCTGCCTGAAGTCTGTTTCATGCAATTTAAGAAACGTCTTGGCAAAACGGTAATAACCACTGGTTTCTATAGCATGTATGCTACCCCTATAAGGATGATGTCATGAAAAAAATGAAGCATTTTGATATTGTCAGGTTTAGAAAATGTGTTTTTTTAAGAAGCGTAGTGTTTAAATACAAAGTAAATATTGTGCTCTATTAAAACACTAAACTTGTACTAAGGGTACCTATTTTAAGGAAACAAAGTAAAATTGATTCAATCAGTCATCGGAATTTAGAAAGAATAATAGTTGTGTAAAGGAGGAGAAATTTGCACGCTGGTACCGCCACTCGTAAAGTACATAACATCGAAAGTACGGATATGAATGTAATTAGATGTAACCTTGTTCAGTTTTTGTTGAAACTTTTTATTCTATATGCAAAGAAAAGTAAAAATCGGGAATTCCTCTTCAGTATGCGTCTTAGAGATATAAGCTGATTTGCCATAATATTGACTTATTGATACCCAATTTCTTGATGAAGCATCTTATCTGAAATGCTAATTCATACCTGTGTATATTCAATATTACTGCTTTGTTTTTGGGTGTGTGTGTATTTGTGATTATATTGGAATACTGATGTCAACATGGCGTCCATATTTGCACTAAATAAAAGGCTAAAAATTGGTCTTAACATCTATTTTTACATATGGATATTACGGCTATTTTAATATATCAATTCTTTAAAGACGTCATGATAGATATGTATGAGTGAACACATTGTCAAGGTTGTTAATTGAAGTACTTATATAATTTAAATTAACAAGTACCTAATCTTAAATTAGTTAATACGGTCACCACAAACATTTACCAAAAGACCTTTGGCAGAATTGCAAACGGTCAAAATAGAGGACATGCTATCTGGAGTAAACTAAAACTTATTAAACGAGTAAAAACAATACATTTAAGGAAGAAACAATATGTATAAATATATGTACTTAAAAGAAAAACGAAAACAAACTAGTTTTGACAACAGTTTTCTAATGCAATCATGAATGTTGAAATGTGTATTGAATGTTAAAGTATGGAGATACCGACAAAAGTGAGATGCAAGTTCATTGAATATTTTCATTATAAGTCAGATACCATTAAACTTTGTTATTATTGTTTTTGCGTGTAGTCTGATCGTCGATCATTTCTCATTTTAACACCAAAACACAAAAATCAAATGATAAAAAAAGGAATAAACATAACAACAAGTTTTTTTTAGATATAACACACCAATACTATCTAGAAAAATGTATCTACTCCTATAATAGCTCTGTTTTTTTTATTCCTTTACTACTATTTACCGAGATGTGTATATTTTGCACACAGAATTCCCTCGTGTAAAACTGATTATAACTCTTTCCGATATGCTTTTGATGACCGGCTTACGATAATAGGGGGCATTATATTTTCTGTTCTATGCGTTCGTCTGTTTATCCGTCCTTCCCGTATGAGTTAAAAGTTTTACTGCTCCTTGAAATGTGACATTGTGAGCTGGGCATGGTGTCATATGGACACATATTCCTCTTCTCTATATAAATGGAGGAAATTTAACAAAATAGTATTGATATTTGTTGGATTATTTCGGACGTAAATGTCCATAATTTTTGCTATTACTCTATCTGTGTGCTTCAATGTCCAGACGTAGTATTAACGATATCTAACAAAAAATTCCCGAGATCAGTGGCGGATCCAGGGGAGGGGGGAGTGTTCTGGGGGTTGGAACCCCCTTTTTTGACGATCAATGCTTTTGAATGGAGATATATGGTTGGACCCCCTCCTGCTTTATCCTGGTTTGGAACCCCCCTTTTAAAAATGGATGGATCCGCCCCTGGAGACTGCTGCTAGGCATAGTCTTAAGTGATTCATTAATTCGTGTTTTGTCATAAATAAATACACCATATCCTTCTCAATGATTAGTAAACTTTTTGGAGCATTTTATGACATTTTAGTGGCTTATTTGTGGGAAATATGCCTTTTCCAGTAGATGGCGCTGCATAATCTAAAACTAGCATCAGATTATTTTTTTTTCTTTTAACTATCATAACATATGTGCAAATTTCATTACATTTTGGTTGACATGACATGTGGATCCACTAATAAGCCTTTTGCATACTTCTATCAGAGACTGGGTGTTAAACAGATTTGGTTCAAAACATTATTGAGAGACATACCATTGCAAAACAATTTCATAAATGTCATATGGTTTTTTCTTAAAATCTAAAACGTATCAATATAAGACGTACAAAACGATATTATTACTCTATTTAAGAAAAAGGGAACAACTTTCGGTTTTTGATTTTCAAAAATTTTGACCGCGAGCATCAATGAGCAGACGTTAATTGTTGAAATGCGCATCTGGTGCAGTAAAATTGGTTAGTTTACCCGATTCTAGTGAGGGAGAAATTGTTTTATGGTATTCTTACTGGATTAAAGTTAACGCCAATCTCTTGTAAGGATACAGGATTGTAGTTAAAACCGGTCGAAAATAGTTTGCAGGATTACATATGCATAATTGTATAAATCTTCAGTCACCTGCAACCAGTATTGACTACATATATTTTTATTGGAGTACCGAATATAACGTTTGTTCTAAATAAAAACCAAAGACATGTCTTGAAGATCAATAGTCAATAGTTATTTTAGTATACAAGGTCTATTGAACATCTGTTTGTCATTACGAGATGTTAGAGGTAATATGAATAAATAAATATCTTATATAATTTGTTCTTTGACGTCATGAACGAATTTATTTAATTCATGTTACACATATTTTGATATTTTCGATCACAACACTGATATGATAATATCAATTTATCCAAGCTCTGTCCAAATAGATTAAAACTAATCTTGTGGTATAACCCCTTACATCACTTTGAACTTATCAACATTGCAATAGTTATTCAAACATTTAGCTAATATTAACATCAAACGCAATCTGTCACCTAAGGGTCTGAATCTTCCTTAATTTTGAATACAGGTATGTATTCTGATTGTCAAATATTAAACTTTATGCTTGCTAAAACTGAAAATTTATTTACATATTTGTCTAAATCCTACACTGCATGTAGCCAATTTAATCGAAAATGCCAAAATTATAAGCACATTTTATTTTTCCACAAATGCCAACCTTTTATTCGTTTCTTATATATTTCCATAAACGTCGCTATATATTTTGGCACACTGCCTTAATGAAGTTATAGCATGTTAAACTCGTTCCAATATTAAAGGCCTGAAAATACTATATTGACACTTGCAATGCATAATTATATACTTCATATATTTAACGATAATAGATTATAATTTCTGGTCGAGATAGAAGCCATACATTGACAAATATAAGCACAAAACATTTCGACAACAAATCATTTGACATCCAAAAAAATGACAGGACAGACATTATTTATATTGCTGATTTTGGATGTTACAAACATTGCATAACTGTATATGTTCTAAATTATACTATGTACGTTCTTATCTCATATCTTACAATCCTTCATTTATAAAGGTTAAATCGCAGTCAAAAATCTAAGTTCTATTGTAATTATTGCTACAATCGAGTAAGTATCTTGAATGGTTCCATACTATGACGTCAAACATAAATTTATGAATGAATACCGTATCATGACAGTAACCAGTATCATAACTATATTATCTGTCTTAATTGCAGACGTCAAGATCCCTCCCGGCCAGTCCAGAAGGAATTTTGCCTAAATGATTTTATTTTGCACCATTTTCTAAAATAGAAAGATGGTGCTGAGCATCACTGAAATCACTTTAATACATATTCATGATACTGATTTCAGTGCCAGCAACACGTAACTTTTAAAGATGCTTTATCACGAATGCTTGAGACCAAAAACATTTTTGAACGCTGAACATATTAAACATAAAGAGCATCGAAACCAGAAAAAAAAAAGAAAATCACTATTTCAACAAGATTTCCGTTTATTCAGGAAGGTCATATCAAAAAGATTTTTCTAATCCTAAGAAAAAATATTAGTTTGAATGAACCATACTTTTTTATGCAAGTCTTAAGAAAGAAAAAAAGGCGAAAGATAATAAATAAATTTAGGTGACGTTTTTATTTCATCTTGATGTGTAATCTGTCTTTCTTCAACAAGTTATTTGTTATTGGTCGCTTAGTATCTTTATACTATTATTTATTGGTCGCTTGGTATCTTTATACTATTTTTTATTGGTCGCTTGGTATCTTTGTCCTGTTTTTATTGGTCGCTTGGTATCTTTATACTATTTTTTATTGGTCGCTTGGTATCTTTATACTATTTTTTATTGGTCGCTTGGTATCTTTATATTATTTTTTATTGGTCGCTTGGTATCTTTATACTATTTTTTACGCTTATATTGAACATGACTAGTGTTTTTATTTGTGATCAATATATATCACACGGCTAACTATCTTGACAGTTTACAAATCTTAAAACTATGATTATCTTGAGTCTTTGGTAGAGGAAACGCGCGTCTGGCGTACAAATTTTAATCCTGGTATCTATGATGAGTTTATTTGAATTATTAAGCCACATTAAGAGGATATTGTTGAAATAAAATGCAGATTTTGTTAGTTGTAAGCGATATAATGCAAGAAGGGCCTTTGGGTTAAATATCTATGTAACCAAAATGTGGTACTTTACGTTTCTCTAATCTCTGAAAATCTCTCTCATTTCCGCTTTTAATTCTTTTATTTTGAATAGATGTACTGTCAAATCTATAATAACTACGAACTTTCTAAATATTTTCAGATGGTACGATAAACAGTATTGATACTTTATAAGTAGATATAACATTGCATTATGAAGTATGTGTATATCAATATATAAGAATAGTTAATTTTCTTTTGCCCCCGCTTGAAATTAAATTGTTTTATAAATGCAAAACCTAACACCAAAAAAGAGGTTCACATAAACGATTTTCAATCAAGTGGATACAACATTTGTATTGCACTAGTTTTGAAGGACAATACGTTTTGCAAATGGTCTCTGTTTTTTGTTGTTGACCAAAATAACATATGTATTGATTTCCTGATAAGGTTATTCTTAACAATATCAGCTATTATTTATATATTATTTCGTAATTTCAGTTCATTTTTAATATCTGTTTATAAACTTGTTTGATATAAATAGAGTGACATTTATCTTTTTTTGTTAACAATGTGAACAGAGTACATTTGATTGATATCTCAGCCGGGTGATCAGTTCAGGTTTCAAAGACGTTGTGATTACATGACAAATAATTTTAAAATGAATAAAGTGATTTTATTTGAAGTTGAGTATTTTAAGCATAGTTTGTTTACTGCAAATTATAAGCCAGTGTAGTTGCTTAGATATTATTTAGTGGTCGAAAGTACTAATGTATACCAATTAGCTGTTGTCGAGGAACTTAGCACTGGTTCGCCACAATACAAAGCTATGAATAACAGATTTTATTTTCCCGTCAAATCTCTTCTAATTTGCATGAACCATATTTTTGTATACAAGGTCGTTATGCTAACCGAAAATTTGATTTAGGTCGTTAAATATTAAGCTTTTCTTCTCGAGAAAGTTAGATTTTATGATAATATTTAAGTTGACATCTAGTTATCATTGAAATATGTTCTTTCTCCAACCATTATGTTACAAAAGCAAAATCTTTTTAAAAATTGTCCAGTGATCTGTGTTTGGTTCAAAATATAGTATGTATTGATTTCCAAATAAAGCTGTTTCTTTTTACCTACAAATCAAAAGAGATATGCACCATATGTCAAAAGGAAGTCACTCTAAATTATAACACAATGTTGACTGCTGTACCCCATTTTTTGACATTTTTACCTATTATGTCTGTTTGTTTTATTCACACATTGTTGTCAATATAATGGAATTTTATGCGACTGTCATACAAGTGAAAGGTTTAGCTAGCTTTAAAACCAGGTTTAATCCACCATTTTCTACATAAGAAAATGCCTGTACCAAGTTAGGAATATGACAGTTGTTTTCCATTCGTTTGATGTGTTTGAGCTTCTGATTTTGCCAATTTTTTGTTAAAGGACTTTCCGTTTTGAATTTTCCTTGGAGTTCGGTATTTTTGTTGTTTTACTTTATACAAATTGTATATGCAGTTCAATATTTATATTAAACATTAATATACACCAAGGGAATCAGATGATTTTAGAAACTGTTTAATTAACGATTTTATAATGCGTTATTGTCATGAAACTCATGATACCTGTGAAATGTAGATTTTTTCTCTCACCTATTTTATTATTAAAAGCATGTGGCATTTACTATTTTTGGCCGTTCCAAAATTAGAGGAGATTGCAAGACTACAGAAATTGCAAATTGGTACTAAATGTAACAACGAACGAATACAGAAATACACCATTGGTAAAATTTTACGTACTGGCATACTAAACGGACAATTGACCTGGATATGACAAACAGCCTTGCAGATTTATCGTATGATGCACCAAAGTACGGAATCAAAATATGACCGAGTATCATAGAAACAGCAAACAACATCTATTAAAACTATTTTAAAGTCCAGCATCTAATCGAGTGTAAACCATATTGTCAGGTTTAAGATTGAAGATACAATACAAAAGTAACCATTTCTTTCATACAAGAAAGGTTTATCTAAGTTTATTAAAGATACAAAGTTAGTTCCTTTAGTACTATTGATAAAGTTCCAAAAAGATTTGTTACAGATATCATTAGATAGATTGACTTTGTGTCTCTTGATGTTTGATGTTTTGACAAGATAGGCGAATAAATTCGACTTATGACGCAAATTTGTACATGGTCTGCTTCGTTTTGTAGGTATTTAAACCCGTGCTCATCGCTTCAGAAACAAACTGACACTGCTTGCAGAAGAAAGCTAAGTAACTTTAACATTAAAATGGGAAAAGTCTTCGACTCAACAAATACATCTGGAACCAGTTGCACCATCATTGATGACAAACATGAAACTGGTGAACCAGGTTACGAATTATTAACAATACCAACAACGCCAACAATCACTGTTGAAGATCATTGTTTGGATGATAAGTTCAAATCAAGACCTGAATCAAGAAATTCTATTTCATCGACGAAATCAGATATTTCCTTTCTGAGGATTTCAAGAAATTCAAAAAGTAAAGACGGAAGGCCAAAGTCTGCCGATATTTTCCGAGTTAAATCAGTTACACATGCCGACAGTGGTTCATCTCTGAGAAGGACTTCATCAGATTGCTTTGTAAACAGCCATGCTTCTGCCGATGACCAGTGTACATGCTTACCACGAGAAGAAAGAAAGTGTGAACTCTCAGGAAACCAGCTAGTATCATTTTATGGATTGTGGAAAAAAGACAGTCAGAGAACTTTGGGTAAAAAACTTGAAGTGCCTCGCTTCATGAAAAGAAGCAACTCCTATAGACAATGTGGATGCAAAACAAGAGAATATGAAAAACAAAAATCAAACCTCAAAACGACTTGTCCCACTCACGGGATATGAATTTCATGTACAAATCGACGAGGTATTCATAACGGATATCTGAATAATGCTATGCAAAAAAGAGACTAGGCGAAAAGAACAATCCACTTACTCTGTCAATGGACGTGATACTGTTTTTTCTTGTGGCTGCTGTTAGCTTGCTGCGATGAAAAAATCATGAATCTACAAATGTACTAATTAAGATGACTAGAGGTTTGTCGAATAAATAACTATCTATTCTCCAAACAAGAAAAAGGACTTACTAGCAATGCGTATGTGCATTATTCATTGTAACGTCAGTGAGAACGAAATAAATAACAATATTTCATTGTTAACAATATATTCACTACGTTTATATACTATGTAATAAAACAATGAATATATATGCATTTGTTTAAACTGTTTCTTTATATAGAAATAAGAAGATGTGGTATGAGTGCCAATGAGACAACTCTCCATCCAAGTCACAATGTGTAAAAGTAAACAATTATTGGTCAAAGTACGGCCTTCAACACGGAGCCTTGGCTCACACCGAACAGCAAGTATAAAGGGCCCCAAAATGACTAGTGTAAAACAATTCAAACAGGGAAACCAACGGTCTTATCTATATAAAAAACGAGAAACGAGAAACAATTATGCACCACATCAACAAACGACAACCACTGAACAACAGGCTACTGACTTAGGACAGGTGCATACAAATGCAGCGGGTTTAAGCTAGTTTGTTGGCGCCAAACCCTCCCCTAACCTGGGACAGTGATGTAACAGCACAACATAAGAACACACTATGCAAAAACAATATACAAATATGAGAAACAGCAAAAAACCACAACCACTCAATAACAGGCTCGTTACTTGAGACAGGCCCATATAGAATGTGGCAGGGTAGAAAGTTTTAACAGGCACCAACCTTCCCCCTAACCCGAAATAGTAGTGTAACATTACAACATAAAAAGACACACTATAAAATATCAATTGAAATAGCTTAACTCGATCAAAAAGACATATAAACAAAAACAAGTAAACATACATTGAACGAATAAATTTGATCTATGCCACAATATAAATACAATATTAATAAAAAAGATGTAAAACAATGTTAGAAAGACAACTGTAACCTTGGACAAAATGGCGTAAATAAAATAACGTACACAAGTAAATTTAAATATAATAATTTTGTTGTTAGGAGTACGGAAATATATTTTACAAAATAAATTAATTTGTTGCTCACAGTACGAGAACAAAAGTGAAAATTTATCGTCATACTAAATACTTATTAAAGGTGGTACAAATTACAAATAGTGAGACGAGATATAACACAAAATAAGTAAACATTGAATAAAGAAATGCATTACAAATTGTGTCAACAGGTCAAATTAACACGAAAGTACGATTTGAGAGTACTCGCAGTTACTGAAAACTAGTTAAAAGCCAAAAACAATTAATAATAAAAAATCATGCATCAGAGACTAAAATCAATTAAAACACAAAAAAAAATATGAAAAATGATAGAATGTACTATAAAGAAAACCCCAAAATAAAGGCAGATCGTGAATAGTCTAGTAAATTGCTCTAAATGCTCTGAATCTAATTGTATTCTCTTTCATGTACCCCGCGTCATGTATGCCTGCGCTTTTCTAGATTTACCTTCACCAGGAACGTTCAAAGTCGAATACTTGAATTTTTTTTTTTTGTGTTTTAACGCCACTTTTAAGCACCGCTTTTGGGCTATTTCGTGGCGGCCAGTTTTTATTGGTGGAGGAAGCCGGAGTGCCCGGAGAAAACCACCGACCTTCGATAGGAAAACTGACAATCCTAGTCAATTAAGATTGGAGTCGAGTGCACCCGCACGAGCGGGGTTCGAACTCACAACCTCAGTGTTGACTGGCTAGTGATAACAGTAGTAACTACTTAGACCACTCGGCCACCGAGGCCCCGCGAATACTTGAAAGCCAATGATGTAAAAATATATATGAGATAGATTCACAACTTTTTTAGACGATTAAGTATTTGGCATATTGTATAAACACCTGACAATTTATTAAGACTGTATGTTGATCACTAGTTAGTTTTGTGCTTGTTGTCGGATTGCTTTTTAATGACGTATACCAAACATCTTCCTTTATTCATGTCTGTTATGTCATAAGTTGCCCAGATTTAGAGTTTGGCCTATAGTATACACATTTGTCTATTATGAAAGCCAGTGTATTGACTTCAAGATGGAGTTTCCCTTTTTATTGATTTTCCCGAACAGAGTTGGGGTGACATATTGTTATTCTACGTTTCTTTTTTTTTCTTTTTTTTTTCTTTTTCTTCCACACTTTTTGTCCGCGCTAGTTCACGAAGATGAATAGACCAATTCTAATGGAACTATATATTGGTGTTAACCATCAAGTAAAGTTGTGCACCTGACTTTGGAAGTCCCAAAATTGCCATGTGGAAACAGCAAAATGTGTAAAATGAAAAGGTGTTTCAAATTTAGTGAAATTTTATAAAAATGTTACTTGTCATGTATAGATGTGCCATCCATCTTTGGAAATTTCAAAATGGCTGTCATTGCCGTAAAAATACAGGGCAATAGTTTACCATTAAACTCTATGGAAAACATTAATAATAATAGTAACTTTATTCGTAAGCAATACAGCTCAGTGTCCAGCCAATAATTAATGCTTAGACAAAATGAAATCACAACGGCAGAGAATATGCAATACAATCAACAATTACGGATCGTTTTTGCAAGACATAAATATTTTCCTAAATTATTCGATTCTTTTACATTATGGACAGAAAATAGTTGTACTAGTTTAAAACTGGATGGTCCTCTCAAATAATGAGTTTTAATATACATTTTTCTTATAGTGGCATATTTTTCACAAACTAGACTAAAATAATACTCGTCTTCAATTAAATGTTTGTCGCACATGTGACATAAAAGCATATTTCTATCAATGTTATAATATCTACCGGTTTATACAGCTAAGCTATGAGAAGATTAACTGTATTTGCAAATGAACGATTTGTACATATAATTCACACAATGATCTAAATAAAGTTGCAACCCATACGGATCATAAATAAATTTCGATGATTATTTCCAAAAAAAGTATTCATTTCAGTCACAAAATGTCTCTGAATTCGTGTAAAAATAATTCAGTATCATTAACACCTTGCTTATACCATACATCGTAATATCAATATTGATATAAAATATCTCTAATTTTACATGCCCAGTTGTACTTGTCATTATATTTAATAAAAGACCTTTTAAACATTTCTTCACTGTAACACTTTAAAATACAGTTATCAGTACATAATAGTTTGAACCAATATTTCAGCATTCTACAATTATCTATTGACAAATATAGGGAATCTTCCTATTTAACAATATATCATATAGTAGTTAACAGTTGAATTCTTTACGCAAAGAATACGTTTTACGAAGCTTAAATGGACCTTTTCAATATTTTCTGATTTGCAGTGTTCCCAAACTTCACAACCATAATTTAGGATACAAGATATATATGTGCAAAATAATGAAAGCAAAGTTTCATGATTAAAACAGTCATCACATGTTTAACTAAATAGACTAAATAGTGCCTTTTGTGTTTGATTTGCTAACATTTTTTTTGAGTGTGAACAAAAGTACCATTATATCTGAACAATACACCAAGATACAAAATTGATCACACGATTCTATTAGTTCACCATTTAAAAACCGCCTGTCATTGGCTTAAATAAGCCCTCTATTTCTCTAAAGTTACAACTTTTGTTTTTTTTTACATGTAAGTCATATTCATTTGAGTAAGCGCTAACACAAGCAATCGTTTTTTGTAAATCAGCAATATTTTCACTGATCAAAACTGTATTATCAGCATACACAATCAAATACAAATTAGGCACTTTTAATTTACAAGGTTGACAACCTTGATCAAGTATCACTTACTAACACATCAAGAAAGGTCAAACCCAGATAAAATCTAATGTTATGTTAAATGCCATGTGCCAATGTGACATCTTGAATTTATAAGATGTTCGCCGATTTCATGGAAACTACAATTATGTGAAGAATTTCAATATGGTGTAAATTTTCAAAACATTAACAGAAAGATATGTTGTCGTGCATTTACTGTTTGAACATTTTCAAAATGTTTGCAGATAAGTGGCAATTTCCGGACCGGATTGAAATCCGATATTGTTTGCAGTGGCAAATCTAGTAATAATTGAACTTCTATTATACTCTGAAAGAACAGATTGCTTTCGCACTTTCTTACGTTTCAAGTGGATATTATAAAATCTATAAAATTCCTTCGGCAATGTGTTTCGAAAAGGGTTTTTATACACTGCATCAGTGTACATTTCAAAACTGCCTATAATAAATTTTACAATTATCAAAATAATTGATTGTTACAATTTGTCATCGAGTTCTGTTGTAAAAAAAAATGAGTAATCTAAATTCAGGTTTCTAAATTAGAAAAACAGCGTTGTCATGAAAAATTAAACTATCGTGTTTCACAGAGAGCAAAATAAAACCATGCCTCTTGCAATAAGATGTTACTTCAGAAAAATGATCAGCAATATTTTGTAAAATTATTTCACATTGCCAGCTATGACTTTTAGCTTATTTCATTGAGAAATAAATACCCTAGCGATAGCTCTAAACCTTATCCTAATTATAACCCTAAATCTGTCCCTGATAATAACCCTAACCTTAATCCTGACTATAATCCTAATCCTAATCCTAACCCTAACCCTCACCCTTACCCTAACCCTAACCCACACCCTCACCCTAACCCTAACCGGAACCAAAACCTCTAGCTTATCTTGATTGCAGCTCTAATCATTACCCTAATATTATCCCTTTTTCTTTTCCTACTCATAACCCTAACCATTAACCATACAATAGCCTTAAATTTTTCCTAATTTGTAAACTAAATATTACCCTGATAATAGCCCTCAACATGACTACAACCCTAACCCCTAGCTTATCTTGAGTAAAACCCTAACCATTATCCTAACAATATTTCTAACTTTTTCCCTAATTATAACCATACATCTTACTCTGATAATTACCTTAAACTTTATCCTGACTATAAGCCTAATCGGTATCTTATGTTGATTATAACCCTAATCATTACTCTAACAATAGCCTTAACCCTTTTCCTAATTATTATCCTAAATATTACCTTAATCTTTCCTGACTATTACCCTAACCCTAGCTTATCTTGATAATATCCCTAAACATGACCTTAACAGTACCCATAACCCTTTTCTTACTTATAATATTAAATCTTACTCTAACCCTAACCCTAACTCAAACCATAGCTTTTCTTGATTATATGTGTCAAAAATGCACAAATAAATGGATATCTATTGAACCTATATTTTAAGCATGATAGTAAAAACTTTGCATATCTATTGAACCTATTTGTTCAGCAAAAAAGTGTCTTCGAGATAAAGAAAAATGATCTTTAGAATTTTATTTTGCTTTCCCATATCTTAAATGTCATACTGGAAAATGGACTTTTATACTGGAAAATGAACTTCATTTGTTTTTGTGTCAATATTTAGAAACAGATTAAACAGTCCAGGGACAAAGATTAAAAAAAAATCAATAATCTTTTTCAAACTGTCATTGAGCTTCATGAAACTTTTATTGAAGCTCCTTCATAGCCATTTAGACTAAAAATAAAAACCATGATACATATACTTAGTTCTTTTTTTGTACTCAACGTTGACGTAGGCACAGTCTGTGATTAAATATTTTTAAATTTGTATAACTATGTAGAACCTTCTGGAAATTTTACAAAGCTTGGACAGAAACTTCTTGAAAGTGAAAATATCCTGAGCAAATATTTTTAAAATTAATTCTTTATGTTTTGTTTTAACTGATAAACATGTTATATAGACGTAAATGTTTTTTGGAAGTCAACGTTACTCTTTTACACTGACAGTTTCAGTCTCATGCAAGACAAAGGGTTATTCATAACCATTAACATTTTTATTTATATTTCTGAGAAATCTTATATCTAAAAAAAGGGGGAGGGGTACATTTATTGCCCTGAACCATTGAAGCAATACTGTGCTTAGATGCTCAAAATACCACCTTTATCATTTGTCGACAAATTTTGTAATTTTGAGTAATTAGTTTGCAATGTGACCAATACATCTTCATAAATCATATAGTCTTATTTATAATTAACAAATTTGTGTCAAAAATGCACAAATAAATGGAAGATTTTGGCTCAATAAATTCAAGATGTTTGATTGTTCATCTGTATGGCAATCTGGATTTTTGTGAAAATGGAAAATTTTTGAATAAAAATATTTTTTTAAAGACAAAAAAACCACACGACTTTCTTTTTATTTCATAAAAATCTAATATGTTGTCTTTCAAAATTTTTCAGTGACATGTTAGGGTATTGTTGGTCTTGGGAGACAAACAGAAATAAAATTTGGCGATTTTTAAAATTTTTATTATAGAATTTTAACGTATATTTAAATTGTTGCTATGGAAACAGACTATAACGTAAATTTAATATTCTAATATTTTGAATAGCTCCACGGTACTTTAAATTTGCCTTCTTTTCAATTTTCAAAGGCTACTTTTTGGACGTATTTAGGCAAAATGTTGTTTGGATGGTTTCCATGGCAACACACATTATACAGGGAAAATAAAGACAGAATTTTACTCATCTCCTGTGTACTCAATATAAAGGGCCAAAAAGATGAATTTTGTGAATGTAACGAATCACCCTCTGCATGATTCTTACAAAGATAGGTACTTAGTATTTAACATGTGTTTTTGTTTTTGGTGTGTTTTTTTTTAACATTCATATACTTCTCATATTGCACACCTTGCTATTTAACAATACATTTGATGTACAGCATTCCATCAACTATCCCTGTTACATTTTTAATTATTTAACATGCTTGAAAATCTTCCCCAATCTTTCGCTGACTTTTGTTAAAGTATTTTACATGTTTGAAAATCCTCCCAAATTTTCCATAGTCTTGTGCTGACTTTGGTAAAGTTAGTATGTTATACTATTAAGTGATGAAATTATACCCCAGTAAACCCTTCAATTTCTTCTAATTTTTTCTATTTACATGAAGGATGAACGAGAAATACTCCGTAGTGCAAATTTTTACCGAAGAAATTTTAAACATTTAATCATAACAATCCACACGGCTTTCAAATATTCGTCTTTGTGCGTTCCTGATGAAGGTAAATCAAGAAAAGCACTGCGGAAACATGACATTTACACAGTGTTGTTTTCATTTTGAGGTTAAATATGATACAGTCAAAAATAAAATTGAAATAAGAAAAATGCTATGTCCAAATAGGCTACCCCGCTATATGCACTAAGATTCAAGCTAAAATTTATAAAAATGCAAATCTGAAACCAGAGTAATTTCATATACAACCATAAGATAATTTTAAATGGAAATGGAACCAGATAGATGAAATATAAATGATGCACTTGTGTCGAAAGGTAAAATGTATTTGTCAGTTATCTGTGTTTTGTTGACGATAATCATATGTATTGATTTCCTGATAAGGTTCTTCGTATCGACGGCATCTGTTATTTTGATATTATTTTGTAATTTCAATATATTTTTCTCTTAAACTTGTATGATATAAATATAGCAACGGTATTCTATTTTGGTTAACCAATGTCATTAGAGGTAATTTTATATCTCATTCGGGTGATCAGTTTATGTTTCAAAGATGTTGTGATTATATGACAATTTATTTAAACATGACTTATGTGATTTTGATTTGAGGTGAATGATGCATTTTAGCATACGATTTGTTTACCGCACATTTTGAGCCTTCGGATTCTTCAGTTTTTTAAATAGTACTTATGTTTACCAATAAGTTGTTGTGAGGAACGCCTTTTCCAAAGAAAGCTATCGACTTAACCCTTTATTTATTAAGTTTTCCGTACTTGGATGCCCTGGAGTGTGGGTTACATCTGCAAAATATATTATGTATGCCAAACTTTTGGTTAAGATTCAAAGCGAACATCGAATACTATGATATTTAACTTATATAAAAACAAGAATGTGTTCATAGTGCACGGATGCCCCACTCGCACTATCATTTTCTATGTTCAGTGGACCGTGAAAATGGGGGAAAATCTCTAATTTGGCATTAAAATTAGAAAGATCATATCATAGGGAACATGTATTCTAAGTTTCAAGTTGATTGGACTTCAACTTCATCAAAAGCCCCCTCGACCAAAAACTTTAACCAGAAGCGGGACGAACGGACGGACGAACGGACGGACGGACGCACAGACAAGAAAACATAATGCCCCTCTACTATCGTAGGTGGGGCATAATTAGATGTGGTATGATTGCCAATGAGACAACTCTCCACCAGAGAGCAAATGACGTAGAAGTTAGCTAATAAGCTATAAAAGACCCCGAAATGCAAAATGTAAAACAATTCAAACGAGAAAACTGACGGCCTGATGTATGAAAAAAAAACAAACGAAACATTTAAATGATATACAGCAACAAACGACAACCACTGAGTTACAGCTCCTGATTATCACTGGTTTGACGCAATAAAAAGCTTTGAATATCAGTTGTTTGCAAATGAGACAACTATCCACTAGAGTTCAAATGTAGTGGACATAAGCCACTGTTCGGCCTTCAACAATGAGAACAACCCATACTGTATAGTCGACTATTAAACAAGACAGCAACCCCAAAACACAATAACACCAGTAAAATAAAACCAGAATGTCCCGAGAATAAATTAAGCAGAAATATAAAAAAAGTTATTAGACTTAATTCTTTAAAAGATAACAATTATTAAGATTAAGAAAGACAAACACTGAGAGACTCGTGACTAAGGACAGACACTTATAAATGTGACGGGTTTAGCGAAAAAACTATGGTAAGAGGAAATCTGTGCATCAGTCAGTTATTCTGTACATCCGTCTGTCCGGTTGTATGTCCCATATCGGGTTAAAGTTTTTGGAAAAGGTAGTTTACAATGAAGTTGTGGTCACATCAACTTGAATCTTAGTACACATGTTCATTATGCTGTGAACTTTTAATGTTATATGGTCCCTATTTCATGGTTCACATAGAATGGGCATGGTGTCTTTATTGTATTAAAAAATGAAGCGTCAGGAATATGACAGTTGTTATCCATTCGTTTGATGTGTTTGAGCTTTTGATTTTGCCATTTGATTACCAATACCAAATGTCTTGAAATAGACTTTCCGTTTTGAATTTTCCTCGGAGTTCGGTATTTTTTTTAGTAGTACTTTCTGCAAAAGGTTACCAACGTCCATGTATTTTCGTTAATAAATATAAATTAATATCATTTATTAGGTCAAGGAGACAAAATAATTGACGTTTAGAATAATCTTTATGTCAATCTTGAACTATTTATTTTCAGATTTTAAATTTAATTTTGATTTGAAATTAATTGAAATATTTCAAGCATACTTTGTTGAAAACAAATTCTGGACCAGCGTATTAACTTTAACATTATACTCTTGTTAACACAGTCCACCTGTACATCTGAAAAATATATGCATACAAGCGTATCTCTGAATCGAAGCTTAGGCTGGACAGATAATTGCTATCCTCTCGGAAGCCATTGATGTCACACGACATAAATTACACCTTGTGTAACAATCTTTATCAAGTGTTAGAGATAAAGGAGGCAGCACGGCCATTAGCAAACACGTATCCATAAGAGTTCAGGTTTATATAATAAACTGTTCAATTGTAAGGAAGGTTTGAATAAAACACATTTTTACAAGACCGAACAATACATCGACAACCGATGAACGAGTTCGTCCTTTTTTAAGTAGTCAGCACTTTTGTGTTGACATGAAATATCATTATTATGGTTTTTTCCCTGTAAATTTACTGTTTAAAAAATGTTGAATAATAACTTTTTTACCCCCAGACATAGATTACATTTGCCGTATTTGGCACAACTTTTCGAAATTTTAGGTTATTAATGCTATGCAACCTCGTGATTGATTTGGCCTTCCAACTGTTTTAATTCGAGCGCCAATAATGAGTTTTTTTTAATCGCAATCGCATCTGGCGTACCAAATTATAATCCTGGTATCTGTGATGTGTTTTGAAATCTTTTTTCTCTAGTTTTTCGGTTTCTTCAAACTATCGCATTAGAACACACAAGTAATACACCGTAGTGACCCACAATAAAAACCAAACTGATTTAAATTAATGCACATAATTTTTTGTTTTTTTTTCATTACATTTCAAATTTACAAATTTTTTAACATACAAATATGTAAATATGTAAATAAAGTAAACCTATTCTCCCAAAAACTTCTAGACTACATATAAAAATAACGAGACGAGGTATGATTGCAAATGAGACAACTATCCACCAAGTGGATGTAAGCAATAATAGGCAACCATACGACCTTCAACAATGAGAAAACCCCATACCGTATAGTCGGCTATAAAAGGCACCGACATGAAAAATATGAAACAATTGAGCTGAGAAAACTAACGGCTTAATTTATAACAAAACAATTTACAAAAACAAATATGACAGACATGAACCAACGACAGGCACATATAGAATGTGGCGGTGTTAAACATGTTTGAAGGCGCCAAACCCTCCCCTTAACATGGACCAGTGGTATAACAGTGTAACAGTACAGTCAAGACCTTTCAAATGATTACGAAAATCAAATATGACAGACATGAATCAACGAACTACAGGCTCCTGACTTTGGACAGGCGCATAAAGAATGAGGCGGGATTAAACATGTTTGAAGGCGCCAACCCTCCCTCTAACCTGGAACAATTGTGCAACGGCACAACACAAGAACAGTCAATTTTTAGTTTTATCATATAAGGAAATTAGAGGCAATAGTTGTTTAAATCTCATGAACCCACTAAGAAGATACAAATCAAAGCAAAACATAAAAAGAAAACTGAAGAAATCACATGAACTCCAAACGGAAAAGGATAGGGTGCGTCTACATGATTTGCACCTTCTGCTATGCATCACCTGCAAATGTTTCCTATGGCAAATGAAAATTCTAGTAACTTTAGGAAAAGAGTACGGAAATTCACGCTTCCTTTTTAATACAATAAATAAAAGTATTGGAACAAACAATCAATCAAAAACGATCCCACAAACACATAAAATACAAACAAAACCGAAACGGAAAAAGAGTTTTCTTACTTTAAAGTTATGATGCACCGACATTTTAAATAGTTGCAAACAATTGCAAAAAATTACATATTTGGACATATTCACCAAGACGTAATTGATCAATAACTTATAAGTTCCTCCCGTATATAAGCAGTTATACAACCTCGGCTCTCAAAACTTAAAGTATGCGCATTCCTGATGCAGGTAAATCTAGAAAAGCATTTCAGACGCACCACTTGATAAAGTGTTATTTTCATTTTTCTTTTTAGTTCAATATATATGTAAACACAAAAATAAAACAAGAAAATCATACTTTTATTATGCATATGGTTATAGAAACTTATGAAAAGTTTCTTATCAAATTATAATTTATTTTTTTGATTATATAACAGGATTGTGGTTTTATGTGAAAACTTTTTGATTTTCGCCAGGATTTAGATCAAACGAGGGTCTTGATACCCCGATCCTTTTGCAGCAACTTATTTACATTTTTGGCTGTACTTATATGAGAAACAATGTTGCAATATTACAGAAATACCACATGATAACTAAATTGGCTTATATTACTCTATAGACAACTGCTGACCTTGAAATTAAAACCATTAAAGATTTGTTGCACCGAAGTGCAGAAATACAAAATGGCCATGTATCAGAAAGAACTACCAACATCACTTGAAACTATTCTAAAGTCTAGCATCTAATCGAGTGTAAATCATTTTGTCAGACTTTAGATTGAAAATACTACGTAAAGATAACCTATGGTTTTAAACCATAAAGGTTTAGTTAAGTCTTTTAGAGTCCTTTAGTACATTTAGTATCTTGCCAAATATTTATTCATGAAAAAAGATTTGCTAACGATAGTGTAATAGATGGATTGATTTTATGTCTCTTGATGGTTCTTGGTTAATCTTGCGACAAGATGGGTGAATATATTTGACTTCTGATGAAAACCAGTACATGGTTTGCTTCATTTTGTGAGTATTTAAACCCCGTGTTTGTCATTTAAGAAAACAAACTGACACAGCTTACAGAAGAAAGTTAAGGAATATAAACGTCAAAATGGGAAAAGTATTTGATTCCATAATGCCATCTAGAGGCAGTATCACGTTCAGTAATGACAAAAATGAAAATGATGAACCTGTAGCTGAATTATTGACAATACCGACATCTCCACCAATTACTGTTGAAGATTATTGTTTGGGTGATAAGTGCAGAGCAAGACCTGAATCAAGAAATTCCATTTCCTCGATGAAATCAGATTTTTCTTTTCTGACGACTTCAAGAAAATCAAAAAGTAGAAACGGAAGACCAACGTCTGCTAAAAATATCACGGAAAAATCAACCATAGTTTCACATGCCGACAGTGGTTCTCTTATGAGAAGAACTCCATCAGATCGCCTTTTTTTAATAGCAACGAATACTCAGTTGACCAGTGTACATGCCTACCACGAGAGGAAAGAAAGTGTGAACTCTCTGGAAACCAGCTAGTACCATTTTTGTGTGGAAAAAAGACAGTCAGAGAATTTTGGGTAAAAAACTTGAAGAGCATCGCTTCATTAAAAGAAGCAAAGACTATAGACAATGTGGTTGCAAAACAAGAGAATACGAAAAACAAAGCTCAAAACTAAAAACGACTTGCCCAACTCATTGGGTATAAATTGTATTCAAAAACTGACGAGGTATTTATACTGGATATCTAAATAATGCCTAGGAAAAAGATGACCAGGCAAAGGGAAAAATCGACATGCTCTTTGAATAGACATGATGAAATTTTTCATATGGTTACAGTTTCTTTGGGGAAAAACACTGTTCATCAACTACTGTACGATTTCAAATATATTTGTTATGAATATTTAATTCGTCGTTTTTACAAACAAAAGAAAAAGGATCAGCTAACATTTTTTTATACGCAATATTCATTGTAACGTCAACGAGAACAAAATAAATGCAAAATTCAAAATGTTATTAATATCTGAGGCATTACTATAATAAAATAATTAATACAATTGCAGTTGTTTAACCCTTTCTTCATGGTTTAATACAATATTATGTCAAATACTTGATACACGTATCTAAGACATAAAGTCCGTTTCAACAGAAAATTCATAAAATCATTATTCAAAAAGCATGATGACATTAAAAATATTAAAAAAACAATGTTAAAAAATAAAAATTCGTTTAGTATCTGGATATCATTTTGCATAATAGGAAAAAAACCAGTTGTTGGGTAAATATTGGTCAGATCGGAACCCAACAAAACATCACTAAAAGGTCTTTAGCGATGGATCAGCTTTCACGTAATATAATTTAATCTGAAATGGACACAAAGTTTGACTAGTTGCAATTAAAAATAACACTATAAAAACTACGCACAGTCAAAGCGGTCCGTCTTATCCACCCCCATAAGGAACACCCTAACCATAAAAATCAAAGGCTAGGGATGTAAAGTACAAAGTCACGCCAGGGGCATTATGACCAAATCGGACACAAAAAGAACAGCTTTATTTTTAAGGTCAACTTTGCCTGAGGGAGTTGGAGCCTTAGTTATTAAATGATTAATGCAATTGTTCTTCGACGAAATCAGATTTTTCTTTTCTGATGATTTGAAAAAAATCAAAAAGTAGAAATGGAAGGCCAGTATCTGCCAATATTTTCACCGAAAAATCAACCACAGTTTCACATGCCGACAGTGGTTCTCCTATGAGAAGAACTTCCTCAGATCGACTTTTGAATAGCAACAATTCTTCAGTTGACCAGTGTACATGCCTACCACGAGAAGAAAGAAAGTGTGAACTCTCTGGAAACCAACTTGTATCATTTTATGGTTTGTGGAGCAAAGACAATCAGAGAACATTGGGTAAAAAATTGAATAGCCTCGCTGCATAAAAAGAAGCAAAAACCATAAACCATTATCAATAACAAATATGACAATAAGTTTGAGATTAGTCTCAGCTGATTTTTTTTTTATATTATCTTGAAAACGAATGTTACAGCCAACATTTAGCAAAGTTGACCTAAGAAGGTTTTATTATTTTTAATGATTCTTATAGGTTGCACTTTATAAATACAGCTGTTGCACAAACCACGACTCTTTTGGGGAGATATTTAATATTCATAGATATTTTGTTTTGTTTAGCTACTAGTTCCCATATATGATCTCCATGTTTCATTTCATAGAGACACAACTTGGGAATTTTACCAGTTTAAAGACAGTTGGATAGCTGTCAAAATGAATTCTCGAAAGACTCCAAGTAAAGGGAGGGGTAGTACAGAATTTTATTATAGTTTAAAAGTCTTAGAAGTTCTAGACTTATAAATGTTGAAAATATGCAACACAACCCTATGTTTTGACTTTTTGAACTTTCCATTCTGGGATATATTTTGTTACGAAACTTTATAGTAAAAGTGTCACAGTTTTAGCCGTAAAAGGATTTGATATGTGAAATTGCACTGTCTGTATTTACAGAAGTGCAACCTATTTAGTTATATAGCATCCAAGAGCCATATATTTGCACATTTTGGCTTTCAATCACCTTTCTTCTCAGAGTTCTTAATTAATGTTAAATCTTCTAATGCAGCAAATTTTATATGTTATTATATTGGTTCGTCTAAAAAGGACTTTCGTAAGAGAATCATACCTTGGAACATTACATAAATGTTTCAGCATTACAAAAGCTGATTTTTTTTTTTTTTTCAATTATTTGGTTTTCCATGGGTGCACTTCTTCAAACTGTCGGATTTCCATTTGGAACAAGAAATTTTCTTCTCTTGTTAAACAGTTTCTTCAATAATTTCCAAGAGCGGTTACTTTAATTTCTCTTTTAGGACTATCTCATATTAAGTTTTATAAATGTCTGTTAATAAAAGTTTAGCAAATTGACCTTTTTGAAAAAAAACTTCAGTTCTATTCCCATCTACCTTTACATATATCCATTTACTAGTAACTGATCCACAAGATTCTTGTATAGAACTTATTCTAAACATCAGTATTTGTAACTAAGATAGGGTATATTGTACTGTAAATGCAACAATATAGACAATAATATAGCGAAAGAATTTATAATTGTGTTTTGTGTGTGCAATTTCCATGACCTATTATCTTACGCTTAATGTAAGTGAATGGTAACAAGCAATATTATTATGACAGATTGTAAAAAAACGTCGACACAGACAAATGCCATTTGTTGTGCCAAAATATTTGTTTCTAACATGATAGTATTTCATCTTATATCATTCAATAATTTCTTTTAGAAGAATAGAGATTTTTTAAGCTAATTTTAATCTGAGTCTAAATTACTTTGATGTAACACATTCAAAATTCATGAAATGGATGCTTAATTGCTAATGATTTGTTTACTTAAGGTGGTCTTAAGCCATATTCGAGAAGGGTCCGATTTAAGTACAAAAGTACAAACAGTTAACCACAATTGTAAACATCGTATAAAGATAATACAATACTATAATTTTTAGACAAATTCCAAGTGGTCTTTGTCTTAAAGGTTGTAAAAATACCTAATTATTTTTAAACGTGGCTTTTAAGTAGGATCAGATTAAGGTATAAACATTTAAAACTTTATAGAAATAAGGCGATTCTGGTTTGCTTGCAAATGGGACCAAAGGACAAGGATGTAAAGACTACAGATCGCCGTCACAACAATGTGCAAAACCCATGCAATATAGTTCTTTGGTTCGCTTGACTTTAAAGTTCGAAGAAGAGTTTTATATCTGTATCTAAGACTAGAGAACTGTAAGCAGCTTATATGACAAATCTACTTTGCATTTGTTTTGCTTTGCGACATTCAATAACACCTAATGTCGTAGCTAAAATACCTTTTATTACATTTGACTAATGTAACATTACTTATGAGTATCCTAATCACAACACAAAAATCTTTATTAGAAGTCAAGGATTAAGACTACTTAAACGTAACCAAATCGTTCATTAAAAATTAATTATGTACGGTATACAAACAAAATGAAAATGTCAACAATGAGACATTGATAAACAATGTTGATAAACATGAAAAGAGTTGCTGCTGAGGAAAAGGTTCATATTTTTCTTAATGGCATTGTTTTAAGATTTGTATTTATCATTTTTGAAGGAAAAAATGAATGCTATTGATCAGCAATGTTCTACTGACAATATAAACGCTTCTTGCTTACACATAACAATCGTAAATTTTTTTTAGTTAACATTTATATTCCCCAAGAATTGGTTGAAAATTTGGAAATTTGGAAACAGAGCTTGAATATCGAAAAACTTATAAAGGGGAATACGATATGAAGGGGCAATCAAACACATAAGCCGAAGAAAAACAGACTGCATCATGGCCAAGGAAAATCAGACGAACAAACATCCACATCATACCACATCTTCTTATTTTTATAACACTCCACAAAACATGACATAAGAGTGAGCAACAGGAATCCTACTAAACATGTAGGGGCCGTAGATGATTAGAAAGGTAGTTCTCGTAGCAAGTAGAAATCCGTTGATAAATCGCATTAAAAGATGTCAAAATTGAAGAAAAAAAATTTCTCGAAAACGAGTCCAAAATGATGTGCTATCGACAATTCTGTTCTATTGAAAGAAATTTTACTGAGGGTCACCGACTTTGATCCAGCTGTTTTACTCATTCGAATATGTTTTGACGATTTTCCCCACTGAATACCAGAAAATACTACATATACTAAAAGTTATTTTTTTGGGGCTGGATATTTGATTTACCATATCTCTGAAAGTATAAAACAAGTAACATATATCATTATTCAGATATTCAGATGCATGTTGTCAAGATAAATGCCAAATTTAATAAGAATTCAAGAGATCGCCCATTTACGCACCTCTTACCTAAATTACCTGCGACAAAAAAAGAAATGTAGACCGAAACGAACGGGAGCGTGTGTATTTAAAATTCATAGTTAAATACATAGTGCATCGGATGTTATTAGTCCATAATCTGTATATTATATTTATCTTTACTATATCAAAGTGGTGTCCTTTTAAAAAGTTCATTCATAAAACGACGGTGTGTATTTAACTGATGTAGTAGTTACTATTATTGCGATATATGTCTATTGTTTTGTAACGAATTGTAATAACCTTCAAGCACGATAAAGTGATCAATGACGTTAAACAGTTCATGAAATAGATCGGTCATTTAATATATAAACCCTTAAGAAAGTCAATCTTTAACTCAGATTAAACATAAACGAATGCAGTTTAACATGGGAAAAGGACATACATCCATATCTGCAGTCAACAAAGCATGCCAATGACACAAGGCTACACAGTCCGTGTTATATAAATGATTCTCATCTGACGCCAACAATTTCCGTTGAAGACTTTTGCAGTGAAGAACCAGATAGGTCACGTCCAGAATCAAGGAATTCAATCTCATCAGTAAGTTCTAAACCAGACTATCTAACAATCCAAGGAAAACTCAAAAGTAAAGACCGCAGACCTAAATCCGCTGACACCTATCGACGGAGGTCTGAAAATTCCAAACCAACAATTGACATTTCTGGTCTTAGAAAAGTAGCATCTGAAAAAACCATAAGCCTCGAAGCTAATTCAAAAGAATGTAGGTGTACTTGTCCATCATCCGGTGAACCAGTAAACAATGGAGTTTCTGGAAGCCAACTTGTGTCGTTTTATAGTCTTTGGAGAAACAACCAACATAGAACTTTGGGCAAAAAGCTTGAAATTCCTTCTTATATGAAGAGAACATCAGACTATAGAGAATGCGGTTGCAAAACAAGACTGTTTGAAAAGAAGTGTTCTAAAGAAAAATCTACAGTATGTTGCTGTCATGATGTGTAAAATGTATAGTTTTTTTAATAAGGTGCTTGTGCAATAATCCAAGAGGACACATTTTAATGTATGCTATTCGATTGTTAAATTTTTTGTTCATATTCTTTGTTACATAAACTTATAATGAAAGCCTTTTTTTGAATGTTTGTATATAATTCCTTGAAATGTCTTGGCTTAGGCGCTATGCTTGTTGATTTCAATAATGATTCAACTTTAGTTTAGCAAATAAACTAGCTTGACAGGAAAGAAAAACAGTAATTAAACCCTGAAAAAGAAATCCATAAAAATGTTTAAAAAGTAATATACAGTGCAATTAAACTCAAATGCATCTGTGTCATTTATTCCTCTTATGATAAAACAACAAGAGGCTGTCAAATGGACAGCAAACCGGATTTTCCTGCTTGAAAATGATAATTACAAATCTGGACCCCCAGAGAGGATCAAGTAAAAAAATACATTTTTGTAGGGTTCAGAAATGGAAAGGCCAAAATCAATCTAAGTTTCACATTTCGCTACTTAAAGGTCTACAACTCAACAACGATAAAAGTTAAATCGTGAAAATCGAACATTTAGTCATCTAGTCACAGAAAACATCATATCTTAATTTGAAAAGATTTCGTCAAAGCGTTTTCAAGTTACTGCATGGACAACGCGCAAGGTATAACTTTTCGATACTTAAAGGTCTACAACTCAACAACGATAAAAGCTAAAAACATAAAAATCGAATTTGACCTTTATTTCGTCACAGGAAACCACATATCTGAATTTGAAAAAAAAATCGTCAAAGCGTTTTCAAGTTATTGCACGGACAACACTCTAAGTGTCACTTTTTGATAATTAAAGGTCTACAACTCAACAATGATAAAAGCTTAAAAATGAAAATCGAACTTGACCTTTATTTAGTCACAGGAAACAACATATCTAAATTTGAAAAGATTTCGTCAAAGCGTTTTCAAGTTAATGCACGGAAATTATTTGGCAGCCGCCCGTCTGGTCGCCCGACCGCCCGCCCGCCCGCCCGCCCGCCCGCCGTACATCACCAAATTAATAACAGATAATTTCCTTCGGAAATCCGTTTAAAAATTTAGAAGCTTCAAGAAGCTCGAGTCACTCATCTGGCAATCACAGCAATATTTACATGAAAATTCCAGAGGTTATAGAGGTCAAAGTTCCAAAAGATAGTATGTTTTAGCAATTTTCAATGGGATCTATGCTATTTAGCAAAACTCTTCTGTTGAGAAACAGACATACAACGATACCAATAAGATATTTTCTTTCACTTAATATCTTGAAACGAAGTAGAACGCCATTTGAATCCCATTATGGAAAACATGTCTGGTACCCACATTGACCTCGCTGCTTTGTATGGCTTTATTTCAATAAATAAGGTTTTTAATAATTTGCACTACGATTTATGTCAAACGAGGGTCTAAATTCCACAATCCCTTTCAGGCAACTGATTTACAATTCAGAACCATTTGTCTACTATACAGACAACCTCTGGCCTGGAAATAAAATTTATGAAAGATTTTTTATTTGATGCACCGAAGTGCAGAATCAACATTTAACCATGTATCATATAAACAACAAACACCATCAATATAAATCATTTTAAGTCTAGCATCTTATCGTGTATATACCAGTTTTATCGTGTATATACCAGTTGTCGGTCTTTAGATTGAAGATACAATACTAAGGATCACAGATTGTTTTAAACATTAACGTTGATTTAAGTTTAATTAAGATACAAAGTTAGTTCCTTCAGTACATTCAATATCATGCCAAATATTTATTCATGTAATATGATTTGTTACAGATACTGTGAGATATACTGACTTCATGATGTGTCTATTGATAGTTCATGTTTGAAGGGGGAGAATATGTTTGACTTCTGACGCAAACTAGTTCATGGTTTGCTATATTTTTTGTGAAAATTGAAACCCAGTGCTTACCACTTTCAGAAAACTGACACAGCTGACAAAGAAGCTAAGGAATTTAAGAGTCAAAATGGGAAATGTATTCGACTCATGAATGACATCTGGAAACAGTATCACGTTCAAAGATGACAAAATGAAAAGAACGAATAAAACGGTACCAATTTGTCTGCACCAGATGAAATAAATGTCTCTTCAGTGGGGCTCGATGACAAAATATTTGAAAATCCATAACTCATTGAAAAAAATGAAGAGCTTGTAAACCAAAAAGGACAAAAAGTATAGCCAATGCCGGGCAACGCCAAGAAGAATCACTATTTATTGTTTGGATGATAAGTTCAGATCAAGACCTGAATCGAGACATTCTATTTCATTGACGAAAGTAGATTCTTCTTTTTTGACGGTTTCAAGAAAATCAAAGTGTAAAGGCTGAAGGCAAAAGTCTATTGATATTTACCAAGTAATTTCAGTTTCACATGCCGATAGTGGTTCATATCTGAGAAGAACTTCATCAGATTCTTTTTTCAAACAGCAACGATTCTTCCTTTGACCAGTGTATAGGCCTACCGGAAACCAACCAGTATCATTTTGATGATTGTGGAAAAAGACAGACTTCGGGTAAAATGTCGAAGTGCCACGCTTCATGTAAAGAAGCAAAGACTATAGACAATGTGGTTGTAAACCAAGAGAGTATGAAAAACAAAACTCAAAACGACTTGTCCCACTCACGGTATATGAATTTCATGTAAAAACTGACGAGGTATTCATAACGTATATCTGAATAATGCAAAGCAAAGGAGGGACCAGTAATACCGAAAAGTTGTTCAGTCAGTGTACATTATGAAGTTTCAACTCATGGTGATAGTTTGTTTGCAAAAAAAAAATGTTCATCAACAATTGTACGAATTCGAATCGCCAGAGTGTGATGAATACTTGATTCGTCTTAACTTCAAACACGAAGAGTACTTGCTATCATTATTATTTGCAGTATTCATTGGAACGTCAATGAGGACAAACTAAATGCCAAAATTAAGATAACTTTTATATGTGGTACAATTCCATAATAACCTAATTGTGCTGAGCCGGACTCAGCTAGTTTAACCGAAGGGCTTAATCGCAATCATTGAAAATAATAAAAATAACAACTTGTATTTGAAGATTGTAAATTATAATTCTCCAAGAAGTGATGCAGCAGTTGTTTGAGTGGTAAACTGAAAGAAATGAAAATACAATATTTACAATATGTTCGAATGAAATATATGAATTTTTAAATGCAAACATTATATAAATAGAACGAGTCAAAAAACGAAAGTAGAATTTGCAGTTCAATTCAAAGAATTTGCAGTTCGTATTTGTTATATAAATATGAAAATCAAGTTAGCGGAACTTATAGAATATATCTAAAACAGTTTATAATCAGTTCAAAACGTAATTGACGGTGATTTGTCACAATATCCTCAGGATAGAATTGTCGTGGCACCCATTTGCAAAAGAAAGGCAAGGAAAAGAAAGTAAACGGAAATTCACACGGTGAAGTCCAGATTCAATTCGAATTCCGGAAAATATGAGTGTCTGTCAATACAATCCAATAAAGGTTATAATTAATATGAAAGTGAATGTGATTCAGATACTCCCCGTCTGAAATCTATCTGATATCACTATTCCGTAAAATATAACACATGTGAATGCCACTATATAGATACAAAATATGTACATAGAATTATACACGGTCGTTCTCTTCGAGAAGAATCATGTCCACCATTGGTCGTGTGTAGGTTGTGGCTTTTCCATTTACGATTATTCGTACTTCTGCTTTTCAGACATGTTCGTCGGAAGTTTTAAACGAGTTCACTATAATTCCAACGGGCCACTGGGTACGGCAAAGGTTTTTATCCTCTAGAAGAATAGAAATTTGTTCCATTCGTCGAATGCTATCTATTTCGTCGCCGTAAACTTCGTATTATGAGGACATTAAAATGAAATTTTCGGCGTTCGAAAAGATTTTACAATAGTCACTGATTCTGCATTTTTTTGTCCCGTGGAAACCGGAAAATTGTTCCGAAAAGGCTATCGCTCGCACAAGTTGTGTCCAGTTGGAGAATCGATGGAATCTATCAGTTCCGATACCTTTACACTCTAGTTGTGAATATGTCATTGCAACATTGATGGTTGAATGGATTCCTACATCGTCATCTGATTCGATTAGTTGATATTCGTCCTCGGAATTTTCTTTCTGTTTTAAGAAAGAAGTTGTCTCGGTCCTAATAACCACTCACTACTATACATTTCGTGGGCTGGTAGGGATCTTGTCCCTGAATCTACCGGATTACGGTTAGATGGTACGTAATTCCATTGACTTGGAGAGCTAAACTTCCTTATTTTTTCTACTCTATTAGCAACGTAGATAAAGAATCTTCTTGTCTCGTTACTGATATAACCTAAGACCACTTTACTGTCTGTATAGAATTTCACAGTGTCTATGTGTAAATCTAAATTATCCACGATGCTTTGTGCGATCTCAACTGCTAATACGAGCAGATACATCAGATAGTTCAAGACGTGGAATAGTGTGTCCACTTGTTGGTGCAACTTTTGCTTTCCCAAGAATGAACCCAAGGTTTGGTTCACCACTACTGTTGGTCGTGCGGAGATATGCAACAGCTGCTATTGCTTTTTCCGACGCATCAGAGAAGACATGTAACTCCTTTGTGGTAGTCTTGCTGAGATACGGCACGTAGACACATGGAATGCGCAGAGTTTCAATAGCTATTAGAGTATCTCTCCAAGATTACCATTCAGTTGCAGTCTCATCGGAGAGAGGTTGGTCCCAATCGACGGTTTCTGATACTATTTTCATTAATAGGAGTTATCCTTGTATAATCACATGAGACACAAATCCAAGTGATCGGTTTATTTTCTGATGACAATTGATAATATAATTATCACTGTTCACGTCCCAGGTGAGTCCAATACTACGTTGCAGTCGGCCTCTAAGTCTAGATCCTTAAGGTTGGAAGCCAAATCACTGGCTTGAAATACAGACATAACTTCCACACAATTAGAGGCGAACTTGTGAAGACTTTAGTTTCCATATTTTGCCAATGCCTGTTGGGTGTCCTTCTTGAGTTTAACTGCTTCCTCTTTTGTAGGGGATGACGTAAGACCATCATCGACATAGACGTTTCTTGTCACAAAGCTAGTCACGTGACTGCCGAACCCTTGTTGTGATGCCTGAGCTGCTTTCCTTAGTCCAAGCTTAGCAATAGCAGGTGACGAGCTATTACCAAAAACATGAACCTTCATGCGGTATTCGACAAGGTTCTCGTTTAGGTCGTTGTCCTTATGCCATAAAAATCTTAGATAATATCGGTGGTAATTTCTTACTGCAAAACAGCGAAACATGTGTTGGACGTCAGCAGTTACTGCCACCATTTCTTTCCTGAAACGCAATAGTACTCCCAAGAGATCATTGGTCAAGTCTGGACCTGTTAGCAGGACACTGTTAAGTGAGACTTCGTTACATTTGGCAGAGAAATCAAACACACCCCTGATCTGATCGGGTTTCTTAGGGTGATAAACACCAAATAATGGTAAGTACCAGCACTGTTCATGGTCGTCCAACGGTGGAGCAAGCTCTGCATGATTATGGTCTAGAATCTTACTCATAAATGTGATAAAGTGTTCCCGTTTTAGCGGTTTCCTACTAAGACTGGCGTCTAGCAGATTAGCACGATGAAGAGCTTGTCTGTTGCTTGGCAATGGCTGTCTTCGCACTCGGAACGGTAACGGTGCTTCCCAACTCCTTTTGAGTTTCTCACAAATTCGTTGTCCATTTGTTTCATGAACATTTTGTCCTCATATGACATTCCAGGCTTATCATCGTCACTTGTTTTATCAAAGAGTGGCGATTGTAAATCTTTCTTTACGGGGTCTGTGTAATTTTCCCGGATGTCAAACTTGCTTTTGCATGGTCGAAACGTTGATGGTTGTCCTGTAGGTAAAATGTAGGTAATTTTTACGTTTAATTCAAGAGGAAAGTGCTGCTTGTTAATGCAAGTCTCTCCTATTACTACCAAACCAAGTTTTAAGTATTGTGCATATGGAGCTCTGGTTGGTCCTAGGCGCTGGTCAACGACGTGGTGTGCCTATATAAGGTCTCTTCCAATAAAGAGTAGAATTTGGCAATGTTCCTGTATTGGTGAAATGCTTCCTCTGAGTTATTTTAAATGAGGATAATGCATTGTGACTTGAGGAGTAGGAATTTCGTCCCTATTATTGGTAATGTGATCACATTCTATTAGTACAGGTAGGTCAATTTATTCAATACCATGTCACGAAATAGAATTTCCTTCATAATATAAGTTCCAAATGGAATAAATATGTTGGAATATTATTTCCACTGGAATAAATATTATAGTATATGTTCCTAACGGAATGAATGGTATAGAATATTTGTTCCATCAGGAACAGATATTATGACATTGTTTATAACAAAGTTTCCAGTGGAACTTCTGTTAGGTGGAACAAATATACGTTGGCACCATGTATTGATTCCATGACGAAATCTCTTCCTCTTTTCCCGGAAGTAACTACTCTGCCAGAGCATGTTGATATGGTTTAGTTTTCCTGTTTTCTTTGTGCGTCAAAAAGACTGAAGAATTCAGGCGAGGCAAGAGACCGGTTGCTTTGGTCGTCAATAATAGGGCACATCCGTATATCTTTGTCCCGGTTGTCCTTGTGATAAACATTCACAGGTAGTATTTTAGCACAAGATTTCCCGCTATATGTATCCTTGCAGATCTCGGTGCTGGTAGAATTAACTGAAGTTGACTTAGTTTCAGCCAATTCTGTCGGCTCCCCGCCGAAGGCTGTTCTGGGCGAGCTAGATTGAGAACTTGCAGGTGGTTGTGGTCTAGTGATGTGAAGTGCGGTGGTGTGTTGTTTACTCCCACATTCCTTACAACTTATGCGTGCATTGCATTCTCGACTTCTGTTCGTGGTGGACTCGCAACACTTGTAACAAACATTGTTTTGTTTCAGCCAATTCTGTCGGCTCCCCGTCGTAGGCTGTTTTGGGCGAGCTAGACTGAGAACTTGCAGGTGGTTGTGGTCTAGTGATGTGAAGTGCGGTGGTGTGTTGTTTACTCCCACATTCCTTACAACCTATGCGTGCATTGTATTCTCGACTTCTGTGTGTGTAGGACTGCAACACTTGTAACAAACATTGTTTTGTTTCAATAGACCTTTGCGTTCCTCTATTGACTTGGCTCAGAACGCTCGACATTCATTTAACAAATGCTTGTTATTATGTAGAATACAAAAACTTTGTTTGCTGCCGTCTCCAGATTGCTGCTCAACTGCTGTTTTATTGGGAATAATTTTAGCCTTAGGGTGAGATGTGAACCTTGGTGCAGCACCTTTTGTAGCTGGTGTGACTTTCGGCCGAAAGTTGAACCCAGGATCGTTCTTAATTTTGCTAATTTCCGTGATGAACGCAGAGAATTCTGTGAAAGGTGGAAAGGCAACGTCGTGGTTTAATTTGTATCTAGATGCCCTTGATATCCACTTTTCCTGAAGTCCATAAGTCAGTTTGTCACTAATAGGGTTATTTCCAGATGGAGATTCAAAATAAGCAAGCAAACATTCCAGCTTGGGATTTTCCTTGTGATATTCTATTTCTGATAGAATATCGGACAACTCACAAAGACGCGAGTTGTCCTTGTTAGTCAATGTTGGAAAGTTGACAAGTTTCTGGTGCACCATACCACTCGTCAAGTCTCTGCCATAATCTCTGTAGGCCTTTTGTTGGGTTGTTAGCGTTCGACGCTCTCATGCTAATGGCATGTCTAGCAGACTCTGGTCCAAGCCACTTGATCAGTAGATCTATATCTGTTCCGAGTCTGAAACTTGTTACTCGTCTATGACGTTCTTAAAACAGGATTTCCATGTATGAAAGGATTCAGCCAGGTCGTTAAAGTTTATTAACCGGGAGAACAGCAGGTCCTTGCGTAGGAGAAATCTGGTTATCTCCGATGTCGGGTTGATATATTGGTGTGCAGCAGGGATCTCCTCTGAAACGCCCTTTTTTTTGGGTGTGAAACAGGGATCTCCTCTGAAACGCACTGTTTTCGTATGCTAGTTACCGTTCCCAGATCTGGGAATAAAGTAACTTCTGGTGCCTTAGCAGCTGCAGGCAAGACAGCAGGTGTTTGTGATGGAAAGTTCAATACCACGGATGGCACGAACTCTGGTGCTTCATGGCTTAGTTCAACTACAACAAGAGTTTGTTTTTCCTCTTGTGGGCCTGTCACTTCCTGTACATCAGTTGGGTCAAGATGTTTATTGACGAAATCTTGCACACGTTGGAGCGGGTCTTCAGTCTCGTTAGGAAGATAGCATAACACTTGGCTGTCGTCGTACTCTAGATACCGGCCTCGGCTTCTGCTGCTCTAGCTTTGTGCTTCATGAAGGTTCAATTTGGCCCTCCGCCAAATTTTAAATTTTAATTCCACCAGAAGTGATACAGCAGTTGTTTGAGTGGAAAACTGAAAGAAATGAAAATACAATATTTACAATATGTTCGAATGAAATATATGAACGTTTAAATGCAAACATTATATAAATAGTACGAGTGAAAAAGAAAGTAGAATTTGCAATTCAATTCAAAGAATTTACAGTTCGTATTTGTTAAATAAATATGAAAATCAAGTTAGCGGAACTTATAAAATATATTTATAACAGTTTATAATCAGTTCAAAACGTAATTGACGATGATTTGTCACAATATCCTCAGGATAGAATTGTCGTTGAAACCATTTGCATTGAAAGGCAAGGAAAAGAAAGTAAACGGAAATTCACACGGTGAAGTCCAGATTCAATTCCGGAAAATATGAGTGTCTGTAAATACAATCCAATAGAGGTTATAATTAATATAATAGTGGATGTGATCCAGAATACTAATTAAAACAAGTGTAGTTGCATAAACTTTTATTCATAATAAATTAGAGAGTTCTAGGCTTAATTTAGATCTCAGTCTAAATTACTTCGATGTTATGAATGCAAATGTCATGAAATGGACGTTTACTTTTAAATAATTTGTTGATTAAATTTCGAATTAAGCCATGTTCAGGAAGGGTCACAATTCAAGTTCAAAAGTAGGAATGGTTTGAGATAGAATTGTGTGCATCGTACAATGATTATACAATACTGATATTTTAAAACAAATTCAAACTGGTCTTTGTTTTGAAGATTCTAAAAATACCTTAGTTGTTATATTTAAATGTGATATTTTAGTAGTATAAGATTAAGATCATAAACATTTGAATCTTTAGAAAAATTAAGAGATTTTGGTTTGATTAAAAAAAAAACGAGAACAAAAGTAAGGCCTTTAACAATGTGCAAAACCCATGAGGTATAGTTCTTTTGTTCGGTTGATTTTAAAAGGTCGAAGAAGAGTGCATGCAAACGACTTATTCGTAGTTTATTCATGTGGATAATAACATTAAACATTGATACTTTACTATGTTCTTACACTAATGGGGATTGCGTTTTCTCTTTAGAAAAGTTAAATGCATCCTTCATATCAAGTTCAGATTCTTGTAATTATTTGTGTTTTTTATGCACGGGTAGAGTGAAACAGGACAATGGAACCAAATGTATCAATTGATTTTTCAATTTTGACATTGCAAATATCTATGTTCATGCCACTACCAACGTATTAAAATATTTAGAATAGCGAAGCAATTTATTTCTAGATTTACTTACTCTTGCAGACCAATACAAAATCGATAATTAAAAAGACAATGAATTGAATTTGCATCAATAATTCTTTATTCTACGTTTCGTTATAGATTGTCAACATAAAAATGCATTTTTCTTCACTTTTGTTTCTTTTCTAATGACTGTAATGATGTTATGTACATTAAGTCATTGTTTATTACTTTCAATTTGAAATTTAAAGACAATACTGACAGAACAATCAGTATAATAAATTAAATAACTAGTTGAATATAATTATAATAAGGGAGCAAATTGGTAAATGGAATTAAAAATAGCTTTGAAATTGATTAATTTCACCTTACAAAAAAGGGGAGAGAAGAAACCAAGAGCGCAATCAAAAGCAATAAATCAAAAAAGAATTAAGTAGACAAACAACAGAAAACTAAAGAGTGAGTAACACAAACCCCACCAAATCCGGGAGAGGCCTAGAAAATGTAAGCTTCTCCTGTACAACTACAGGAGTTCGTCGTATTGCTTATGACAAGGAAAATATGGTGAAAAGTCGCATTAAGTGATGTCAGAATCGAGGAAAATAAATTTCTCGAAATAATGTCCAATGATATGTTTGTTGCTTTCGTAATTTGTGCTTAAATGACACAAAATTTACTGAAAGTCAACGACTTAGTTTCGACGACTGCCGGCCAACCCCCAACCCCCAACCCCTACACAATTCCACGTGAATGTAAAATTCCATGAGAATTTAATCGACCATATACGCACCTCTTACCTAAATTACCTGCGACAATAATAGAAATGTAGACCGAAACAAACGGGAACGTGTGTATTTAAAAATTCATAGTTAAATACATAGTGCATCGGAAGTTATTAGTTGGTAATCTGTTTATTATATTTATCTTTACTATATCAAAGTGGCGTCCTTTTAAAAAGTTCATTCATAAAACGACGGTATTTATTTAACATTGTAACATAATGTAGTAGTTACTATTGTTGCGATAAATGTCTATTGTCCTGTAACAAATTTTAAAAACCCTTCAATCACGATGAGGTAATCAATGACGTTAAACATTTCATTTAATGGATCAGTCATTTAATATATAAACCCTTCAAATTCAATCTTAAGAGCTATTTTCCTAATGCTTGTAGTTTTTAGGTTTGGTTGGCTTGCTTGTTTTGTTTGTATAAATGTTTGCTCAAGCATTGTAATTAAGATTGACATCTGCAATCAATAGATAGGCGGGACTTCAGCTTGTATACCTTATACTTAAATGTTATTGGATGTTAAGTTTAGTGCAGAGTTTAATGTATACAAGCTGAAGCCCTACCTATCTATTGATTGCAGATGTCAATCTTAATTACAATGTTTGAGCAAACATTTATACAAACAAAGCAAGCAAGCCAACCAAACCTTTAAACTACAAGCATTAGGAAAATAGCTCTAACTCAGATTAAATTTTAACAAATGCAGTTAAACATGGGAAAAGGACATATAGCTATCTCTGCACCAACAAAGCATGCCGGTGATACAAGGCTACACAGTACGAGTTATGGAAACGGATTTCATCTAACACCAACAATTTCTGTTGAGAACTTTTGCAGTGAAGAACCATTTAGGGCACGGCCAGAATCAAGGAATTTAATCTCATCAGTAAGTTCTGACCTTGCCTATCTTACAATCCAAGGGAAACTCAAAAGTAAAGACCGCAGACCTAAATCCGCTGCCACCTATAGACGGAAGTCGGAAAGTTCAAAACAAACAGTTGACATTTTTGGTAGCATCTGAAAACACGTTAAGCAGTGAAGCTAGTTCAAAAGAATGTAGGTGTACTTGTTCATCAACTAGTGGTCCAATAAATACTGGAGTTTCAGGAAGCCAACTTGTGTCGTTTTACAGTCTTTGGAGAAACATCCAACCCAGAACTTTGGACAAAAAGCTTGAAATCCCTTCTTATATGAAGAGAACATCAGACTATAGAGAATGCGGCTGCAAAACTAGACTTTATGAGAATAAATGCTATGAAGAAAAAACTAAAAAATGTTGCTGTCATGAAGTTTAAAAAGGACAAAATGTTAAGGTGCTTGTGCAATAATTCAGAAGGACAAATTTGAATGTACGCAATTGATTGTATATTGTTTTGTTTGTATACTTTGTTACATAATATTATAATGAAACTCTTTATTGAATGTATTTATATACCTTGAACTTTTTCATTGCCCACCACTGTTTGTTTATTTTCATCATTATTTAACCTTAGTTTAGAAAATAAACTAGCAAGACAGATAAGAAAAACAGCCAAATTCATTATTTCACGAGATAAAAATTAATAAGAGGTTCCAAGGAGCACGAGTTACTCATCTGGCAATCATAGAAATGTTTTCATGATCTTTTATACACAGAGGTAATTAAGGTCATAGCTTCAATAGATAAGATGTTGTAGTAATTCCCCATGTGATCAATACAATTTAGCGAAACTATAATTTTGAGAAACAGACATACAACGATACCAATGTATTATTTTCCTTCACTTGAGACCCCGTGACGCAATAAAACCCCCATTTCGGGCACCCAGATTTGTTTGCGGGGCCTTATTCCAAGAAATAATGTTAATATTCCATTGATATAAATAGGAGCCCCAAAATGAAATGAAACATTGTGAACTATCATTCAGAGAAAAATGAACATGAGTTGACAATACATTATACAAGTTTATGGCATTTTTAAAAATAAATAAAAGGCATTTTATAAGGATCATGTATTGAAATAAATTGAAATTACAGAAAAAAAATTATTTTAAATGATAACGAAACAGTTGGAAGATTATGATCAGTCTTTGTTAGAGATGAATGCAGGTGACATAAGTGAACAGAAAAGAAGAATTCAGTCAAAAGATATTACGACATTATACATAATAATTAATGTTTAGAATTAGCTGTCTTATTGACGTTTACCCACATCCCTCTTAATTTTAGTTATTCCTTTATCCTTGGCACTAAATTTTAAAATAGTCTCGAATACACACTATGTATAAGGACTGAGTCTATTATAATATATTTAAGAGTAATTAATCGTAGAATGTTCATTCTTTATGCTGAATGACAGACTGAAGCTCTTGTTCTCCTTTGAGTGTCCCATGGACTCGTGTTGCTTTTTCTGTTGTTAATTGTTAATGTAATAACTTTTAGTGATGACATTAATTTCTGAATTCTGCTAAATAGGTTTCCGAATTGGTTACGAATTCAAAAGCAAATATTACATTTCGGCAACTGCATGAGTAACCCAATCGGGAGACATGATTTCTTTTGATAATACGATTTTGGCCGTACCAATTTAAGAGAAAGGTTTTCAAGACTAATGATATATCATGAGAGTACCATGGCCTTCTATACGGACAACTACTGAACTGGAAATGAAAGCGATTAAAGATGTTTTATTTGATGCACCGAAGTGCAGAATAAACATATGACCATGTATCATAGAAACAACAATCAACATCGATTTAAACCATTTTAAAGTCTAGTATATTATCGGGTATAAACCAGTTGCCAGTATGCAGATTGAAGATACAATACAAATGTTTACTGATTGTTTTAAACCATTGACGTTTATTTGAGTTTATCAAAGACACAGGGTCAGTTCCTTTAGTACGTTGAATATCATGCAAAATATTTATGCATGTGAAAAGATTTGTTCTAGATACTGTGAGATATACTGACTTTATGTCACTGAATGGTTCATGTTTGATCTTATGACAAGGTGGGTGAATATGTTTGACTTCTGACGCAAACCATTTGATATTTTGCTACATGTTGGGATATTCGCTACTCTTTTTTGTTTGTTTGATGTTATGTCAGATATTCGGAATGCTCTAGCTTTATATATGTAGTGCCATTAAATATTTTGCCCGCTAACCCCTACTTTTCTCTTCATAATTTTATTACATATAGTTTAAAAAGTCATTTTTTAAAATCTCATAAAAGGCTTGTTATTTTTTCATAATTTTTGAAAGAAAAAAGGTGTTAATGTTAAATGTATGAAAAATCTAGAGAGAACAATTTCTCTCCAAAGTTTCAGTGGCTTATATCTCGAAAACAAGGACACGGACCGTTCATTTTTTTCAGCTTTTTTAGTTCCTTTATTTATGTACTACAACTTTATAACAGTCTTTTCACAAGCTTGTTATTTTGAAACACAGGAGCGAACATCCTTAAACTTTTATTAATGATAAATTAGAATATAATACTTGATACCCCTACCAGCGTTCACATTTCAAGTTAAACTTTAATGAAATTATGACAGCAAAAGTTAAGAATATTATATGACCCTTATATAGCAATATCGAAAATATAATTCGTTTAGGTATCTGTTAATCATTGTATTCAGCAAATTATGAATATAAACAGTTATTGTGTATATAGCAGTCAGAAAGGTATATAACAACACATTGTATGTACAAATAATAATCTAGAAATCCTTTTCGGTCACAAACAATGGACCAGCTTTCACACAATATGATATGTTCTGAATTGCAATGAGGTTTGACTTTAGCTAGTTGCCAAAAAAAAAAAAACAAGACGACTAAAAAGTAAAAACCTCTGCACTTAGTTCCGTGAACAACGCTGCTATGTTACAATATGAATAAATAGAATTGAGATGGAAACGGGGAATGTGTCAAAGAGACAACAACCCGACCAAAGAGCAGAAAACAGTCCAAGGCCACTAATGGTTCTTCATCACAGCGAAAAAATCCCGCACCCGGAGGCGGGCTTCAGCTGGCCCCTAAACAATAATGTATATTAGTTCAGCGAAATGGACGCCACACTCCGAAAAATATAAATGAACCAAAATAAAAAAAAAAAACACACACAAGACTATCAAAGGCTAGAGGTTCCTGACTTGGGACAAACATGTATTGTGAGATATCAACCCTCTCCCTATATCTCTAGCCAATGTGGAATAAACAAACAAACAGCAATACGCACAGTAAAATTCAGTTTAAAAGATGTCCGAGTCTGAGGTAAGAATGGGTATAAGAAGAAACTAAGCAAAAGGACTACTAGCAGTAACTGACATGCCAGCCCCAGACCTCAATTAAACTGATCGAAAGATTATGTCTTCATAAAAAAGGTATGTTTTTGTTACATTGTGGAAAGGAAAACATGTAAAACCTAATACAAATGCACTATTAATGCAATCGAGAATAAAAGCAGATCTTAGATAGTCTCTATAGTACAATCGAAGTTGCATGAACGCTTTTCTTTTATTTAATTTGGAGAGGGACTGGGGTCATTGTGTTTTCTTTAGTTTTTGCATTGACCTCACTTCACTAAATCTTGTATAAAATTTATTTTGAATTTCAGTATTTCTACTAAAATTGTACCTTGTTGTACATAGGGTATATCATACTGAAACTGTAACAATATAGACATATATAAATATATATTTTATGGGTGCGGGAGATTAAGAGTTCTTCAACGTTTTCGGTCCTTATACATCCATTGCTTTCAAATATTCGCCTTTGAGCGTTCCTGATGAAGGTCAATCCAGAAAAGCGCTTCGGACGCATGAAATTTATAACGTGTTGTTTTTTTTTTTCTAGGCTTAATTAAGTTCTGAGTCTAAATTACTTCGATATTATAAATTCAAAAGTCATGAAATGGAGGTTTACTTGCAAATAATTTGTTCACTAAATGTCGTTTTAAGCCATATTCAGGAAGGTCACAATTCGAGTTCCATAAATAGGAATGGTTAGCCACAATTGTATGCATCGTATAATGATTCGTATAATTCAAACTGATTTTTGTTTTGAAGGCTCTAAAAATACCCTGGTAGTTATTTTTAAATGTGATATTTTAGTAGGATTATATTAGGATCATAAACATTTGAAAATAAGGAGATTTTGGTATGATTAATAACGAGACCAAAAGTTGGACCGTAAGGCATTTATTTAACAATGTGCAAAACTCATGCGATATAGATCTTTAGTTCGGTTGATTTTACAGGGTCGAAGAAGAGTGCATGCGGACGACTTATTCGTAGTGTATTCATGTGAGAATAATAACATTAAACATTGATACTTTACTATGTTTTCACACTAATGGGGATTGCGTTTTCTCTTCAGAATTGTTAAATACATCTTTCCATATCAAGTTCAGATACGAGTAATTAAAAAGTTTTTTATGCACGGGTAGATTGAAACAGGACAATGAAACCAAAGGTATCAATCGATTTTTCAATTTTGTCATTGCAAATATCTATATGTTCATGCCACCACCAAAGTATTAAAATATTTAGAATAGTGATGCAAGTTATTTCTAGATTTACTCATTTGCATATTATTATGTCATAACTGACAGTCATTAATGGGATGACACAGTGCTGATTTTACTCCTTTGGTACGTTTTAACTGTAATTCAGACTAGAGAAATGTGAGCTGCTAATATAATAATAAAAAAAGAAGATGTGGTATGATTGCCAATGAGACAACTCTTCACAAGAGACCAAATGACACAGAAATTAACAACTATAGGTCACCGTACGGCCATCAACAATGGGCAAAGCCCATACCGCATAGTCAGCTATAAAAGGCCCCGAAATGCTAATATAATAAATCTACTTTATTTTTGTTTTGCTTTGCGACATTAAATAACACCTGAATGTCGTAGGTAAAACCTCTTTCACGTCAATACATTACATTTGAATTAAATAATATTACTTTAATCTTAATCATCACACATATATATTTATTTAGACGTGAAGGATTAAGATTTCTTGAACGTAAACCAATTGTTCCTTGAACATTACTTCTGTAAGGTATACAAACAAAAAAAAACATTTCAAAAATAGATAAATATTGATAAAAAACTTAGAAGAAAACAAGAGCGCAATCAAAAACAATAAATAAAAAAAAAAATAAATAGACAAACAACAATCCACAGAAAACTAAAGAGAGAGGAACACAAACCCCACCAAAACCAGGATGGGGCCTAGAAAAGGTAAGCATCTCCTGGCCAAATAAAGGCTTGCGTCGTTTAGCTTATGATAAGTAAAATATGGTGAAATTCGCATTAAGTGATGTTAGAATCGAGGAAAATAGATTTCTCGAAACAATGTCCAATGATATGTTGTTCATATCGTAATTTCTGCTTTTATGACACATAATTTACTGAAAGTCACCGACTATGTTTCGACGACTGTCAGCCCAAACCCCCACCTAAACCCCTCTAACCCCACACAATTCCACGTGAATGTAAAATTTTATAAGAATCTAATCGTCCATATACGCACCTCTTACCTAAATTACCTGCGACACAAAATAGAAATGTAGACCGAAACAAAGGGGAGCGTGTGCATTCAAAAATTCATAGTTAAATACATAGTGCATCGGAAGTTATTAGTTAGTAATCTGTATATTATATTTATCTTTACTATATCAAAGGGGTGTCCTTTTAAAAAGTTCATTCATAAAACGACGGTGTGTATTTAACTGATGTAGTAGTTACTATTATTGCGATACATGTCTATTGTCCTGTAACAAATTTTAAAAACCCTTCAATCACGATGAAGTAATCAATGACGTTAAACAGTTCATTTAATGGATCGGTCATTTAATATATAAACCCTTCAAATCCATTCTCTAACTCAGATTAAATTTTAACGAATGCAGTTAAACATGGGAAAAGGACATATAGCTATCTATGCACCAACAAAACATGCCAGTGATACAAGGCTACACATCACGAGTTATGGAAACGCATCTCATCTCACGCCAACAATATCTGTTGAGGACTTTTGCAGTGAAGAACCATTCAGGTCACGGCCGGAATCAAGGAATTCAATCTCATCAGTAAGTTCTGATCTTGGCTATCTAACAATCCAAGGAAAACTCAAAAGTAAAGACCGCAGACCTAAATCCGCTGACACCTATCGACGGAAGTCGGAAAGTTCTAAACAAACTATTGACATTTCTTGTCTTAGAAAAGTAGCCTCTGAAAACACTTTAAGCAGTGAAGCTAATTCAAAAGAATGTAGGTGTACTTGTTCGTCAACTGGTGGTCCAGTAAATACCGGAGTTTCAGGAAGCCAACTTGTGTCGTTTTACAGTCTTTGGAGAAACAACCAACCCAGAACTTTGGGCAAAAAGCTTGAAATCCCTTCTTATATGAAGAGAACATCAGACTATAGGGAGTGCGGCTGCAAAACTAGACTTTATGAGAAGAAGTGCTCTGAAGAAAAATCTTTAGAATGTTGCTGTCATGAAGTTTAAAAAGGACAAAATTTAAAGGTGCTTGTGCAATAATTCAGATGGACAAATTTTAATGTAAGCTATTCGATTGTATATTTTTTTTGTATACTTTGTTACATAAAATTATAATGAAATTCTTTATTGAATGTTTGTATATTCCTTAACTTTTTTATTGGCCAAAGTTTGTTTGTTTTCAAAATTATTCAACCTTAGTGTAGAAAATAAACTAGCTAGACAGATAAAAGAAACAGTCAAAATTCCTTATTTCATGAGAAAAAAATAGATAGAGGTTCCAAAAGCACGAGTTACTCATCTAGCAATCATATCAATGTTTTCATGATCAATACCTCGAGGTCATTGAGGTCATTACTCCAATAGATAAGAAGTTGCAGTAATTCCCCATGTGATCTATACAATTCAGCGAAACAATTATTTTGAGAAACCGACATACAACGATACCAATGTGTTATTTCCTTTCAAATAAGACCCCGTGACGCAATAAAATCCTTTTGAATCCCGTTTTGGAAAACATTTCGAGCAACCAGATTGGGTTGCCGTGCCTTATTCTAAGAAATAATGTTAATATTCCATTTATATCAATAGAAGCCCCCCAAATGAAATGAAACATTGCGGACTACCATTCAGAGAAAAATGAACTTCAGTTGACAATACAGAATGCATGTCATGGGTATTTTTAGAGACGAAATAAAAGGTATTTTTTATAAAGATCATTTATTGCAACAAATTGAAATTGCAGAAAAAAAATCTTCTTAATGATAACCAAACAGTTGAAAGATTATGAGCAGTCTTTGTTAATGTTGTAGAATGCAGGTGACGTAAGTGGACTGAAAAGAAGTCTTCTTCAGTCAAAACATATAACGACATTATATATGATCATTCATGTTTAGAATATACATATAAGTACATTTGCCATTCCCTTTTTGCATCTAATTGTTTGTTACACTAAGAGCATTTTGTTGCTGTGTAGGACGTTAATCACCCCTAAACGACGTTATGTAGTTGCTCAAATCTAAACAAAGGAAACCCATTCATTAGTACATTGGGTCGGTTATAGAGCCTAACATTTATACCCATACAAAATGTGTCCATAAAAAGAATATCTGTGTATGATAAAGGTTTTAAGATATTCAAACATAATTTTAACAGAACTAATCAATTCTTCAATCGTAGATAAGCTTTTAACAATGCAAGACATGTCTACTCATCAAAATAGCATATGCTGACCTCGAGACGGTTTTTGTTTTGTGTCATTGGGTTGCTGTCTCATTGACCTTTACCCACATCCCTCTTAATTCTAGTTATACCTTTATCCTTAAGACTAAACTTTAAAATAATCTCGAATACACACTATGTATAAGGAATGAGTCTATTATAAATTGTTTAAGAGTAATAAATCGTAGAATGAATTTTCATGCTGAATGCTGAATGACATGCTGAAGACATGCTGAAGCCATTGAGTGCCCCATGAAATGGTTTTGCTTTTTTCTGTTGTTAATTTCAAACTTTTAGTGATGACATTAATTTCTGAATTCTGCTTAATAGGTTTTCAAATTGGTTACGAATTCAAAAAATAGGAAATATTACATTTCGGCAACTGCATGAGTAATATAAAAATAAGAGATGTGGTATGATTGCCAATGAGACAACTATCAACCAAAGTTCAAATAAAGTGGATAAAAACTATAAGTAGACAGCTCTCTCACAAGCAAAAAACCCATAATTGTAAAATATAAGGGCATACACTGCAAGCACGGGGATACATTATACAGCATCCACACAGCACGAGCAACAAACCCTGCAATCAATATAAAAATAAGGAGATGTGGTATGATTGCCAATGAGACAACTATCCACCAAAGTTCAAATGAAGTGGATAAAAACTATTAGTATGAAAAAGACGATGTGTTATGATTGCCAATGAGACAACTCTCCACAAGAGACCAAATGACACAGAAATCGATACAGTAAAAGAAATAGAACATTAATATAGGAGTATATGTAGACAGCTCTCTCACAAGCAAAAAACCCTAACTGTAAAAATATAAGGGCATACACTACAGACACGTTGACACATTATACTGCATCCACACAGCACGAGTAACTAACCCTGCAGTTAATATAAAAAAGAAGATGTGGTATGATTGCCAATGAGACAACTCTCCACAAGGGACCAAAATGACACAGAAATTAATACAGTAAAAGAAATAGAACATTAATATAACGGAATATGTAGACAGCTTTCTCACAAGCAAAAATCCCTAACTGTAAAAATATAAGGGCATACACTACAGGCACGGGGATACATTCTACTGCATCCACACAGCACGAGTAACAAACCCTGCAGTAAATATGAAAACGAAGATGTGGTATGATTGCCAATGAGACAACTCTCCACAAGAGACCAAATGACACAGAAATTAATACAGTAAAAGAAATAGAACATTAATATAATGGAATATGTAGACAGCTCTTTCACAAGCAAAAAACCCTAACTGTAAAAACATAAGGGCATACACTACAGGCACGGGGATACATGCTACTGCGTCCACACAGCACGAGTAACAAACCCTGCAGTAAATATAAAAAGGAAGATGTTGTATGATTGCCAATTAGACAACTCTCAACAAGAGACCAAATGACACAGAAATTAATCAGTAAAAGAAATAGAACATTAATATAATGGAATATGTAGACAGCTCTCTCACAAGCAAAAAACCCATAACTGTAAAATATAAGGGCATACACTACAAGCACGGGGATACATTCTACAGCATCCACACAGCACGAGCAACAAACCCTGCAATCAATATAAAAATAAAGAGATGTGGTATGATTGCCAATGAGACAACTATCCACCAAAATTCAAATGAAGTGGATAAAAACTATTAGTAGACAGCTCTCTCACAAGTAAAAAACCCATAACTGTAAAATATAAGGGCATACACTACAAGCACGAGGATACATTCTACAGCATCCACACAGCAAGAGCAACAAACCCTGCAATCAATATAAAAATAAGGAGATGTGGTATGATTGCCAATGAGACAACTATCCACCAAAGTTCAAATGAAGTGGATAAAAGCTATTAGTAGACAGCTCTCTCAGAAGCAAAAAAACCCATAACTGTAAAATATAAGGGCATACACTACAAGCACGGGGATACATTCTACAACATCCACACAGCACGAGCAACAAACCCTGCAATCAATATAAAAATAAGGAGATGTGGTATGATTGCCAATGAGACAACTATCCACCAAAGTTCAAGTGAAGTGGATAAAAACTATTAGTAGACAAATCTCTCACAAGCAAAACACCCATAACTGTAAAATACAAGGGCATACACTACAAGCACGGGGAGACATGATTTCTTTTGATATTACAATTTTGGCCGTACCATTAATATAAGAAAAAGGACTAATGAAATATCAGGAGAGTACCATGGCCTACGATACGGACAACTACTGGCCTGGAAATGAAAGCGATTAAATTTTTTATTTGATGCACCGAAGTGCAAAATAACATATGACCATGTATCATAGAAACAACAAACAACATCCATTTATAACCATTTTAAAGTCTAGCATCTTATCGGGTATAAACCAGTTAACAGTCTTTAGATTGAAGATACAATACAAAAGTTTACCGATTGTTTTTTTCACCATTATAATTACATTACATGTATGTTTCATTATAATACGTTATTTTGATTGGCTAACAGCAATCTCGCGTCATTCTGAAATTAACCTTCATTTCAAAATGAAATGTAACATTCATGATGACACGAGCTTTCACAATAAAGTGCACAGGCAAATAAAAGAAAAAATTGATAGAAATCGTGTTTTCATGATCCTAGCAAAAAAATGTAATTATAAGTATTGAATGCTTCTTTTTGTAATTTTATAGGGTTGTTAAAGCGTTGACCGTGCGCACATTTTAGAATGAAGCGCTTCCACGCTTCATACAAAATGTACTTCGGTCAACGCTTTTACACCCCAATAAATTTACAAAAAGAAGCATTCAATTCTTAAGGCGTTGTTTTAAGTTTTTCAAAGACACAGGATCAGTTCCTTTAGTACATTCAATATCATGCAAAATATTTATGCATGTAAAAAGATTTGTTATACATACTGTGAGATATACTGACTTTATGTCATTTGATGGTTAATGTTTGATCTTATGACAAGGTGGTTGAATATGTTTAACTTCTAACGCAACCCAGTTCATGGTTTGCTACATTTTGTGAATCTTAAGCCACGTGCCTATCATTTCAGAAAACAAACTGACACAGCTTTAAAAAAGCAAAGGTATTTAAACGTCAAAATGGGAAAGTATTCGAGACAACAATGCCATCTGGAAACAGTATTACGTTCAGAAATGACAAAAATGAAAACGACGAAACTATGGACGAGTTATTGACAGCACTAACATCGCCAATACTCACTGTTTATTGTCTGATTGATGAGCTCAGATTACGACCTGAATCGAGAAATTATATTTCATCGACGAAATCAAATTCTTCTTTAATGACGATTTCAAGAGAATCAAAGTGTGAAAACAGAAGGTCAAAGTCTGCCGATATTTACCAAGTTATTTCATTTTTACATGCTGACAGTGGTTCATCTCTGACACAAATCTCATCAGATCGTCTTTCAAACAACAACGTGAGATTCTTCATTTGACCATTGTACATACCTACCATGTGAAAAAAAGTGTGAACTTTCCGGAAACCAACTAGTCTCATATCATGGCTTGTAGAAAAAAAACCAGTCAGTGAACTTTAGGTCAAAAACTTGAAGTGCCTCGCTTCATAAAAAGAAGCAACGCCTATAGACAATGTAGTTGTAAAACAAAAGAATATAAAAAACAAAACACAAAATGATTTGTCCCACTCACGGTATATGAATTTCATGTAAAAATTGACGAGGTATTCATAACGTTTATCTGAATAAAGACAAAGAGGGACCAGGGAAATAGAAAATTAGAGTTGTTCTGAAAGTGGACATGGTGAAGTTTACAAAAATATTGTTCATCAACAATTGTACGAATTAGAATCGCCAGAGTGTGATGGATACTTGATTTGTCTTTACTTCAAACATGAAAAGGACTTGCTTACATTATTATGTGAAGTATTCATTGTAACGTCAATAGGTGGTACAATTCCATAATAAACTAATCAAAATAAGTGTAGTTGCTTAAGGGCATACGATACAGTTACACGGGAGATAATGACGTTGCTATCGTAATATGTTATTTTTCGCGACGTCAAACTGTGACATATCGGGAAAAGATGCATTTTTCGACTGATTTTTATCATTCAGACTGATTTAACTTAAAAACGAGTTCATGAACCCCTCTTTTTTAAAATGACATTAGGTTTGATTACGTATGAAGATTATTTGTACCAATTTTTATGAAAAAGTCACCGATGAAATTAATTTTTTTAAATTAGATAAATATTCAGCAAAAAATGCCGTTTTTTTTCTAAAATCCTGAAACTTTGATAAAAATTAATTATTTCCAAAGAATTGTTATACAAATTTAGAGCATACTTATGTAAAGAAGATTTTCCAAATGTTTTTACAAAAATCCGCTTGTGTTTATCTTTTGAAACAAAAAAGTTAGGTATGTCTATCCAAAGGATAGAAATGTCAAAAACCGAAATTTTGAATAAATGTCTAAAATTTCGACCCCATTCATCTCTTAAAGTAGCACATGAAGGTATATTTTTCATTACATATTTGAATTGACTAGCTGAAAAATAGCTTGTATGTAAATCTTCGTAAAAAAATCACCGTGGTATCAAAACTGTATCGTATGCCCTTAAGCTTTTATTCATGATAAATTACAATTTAAAATTTGATACCCCTACAGCGTTTACATTTCAAGTTAAACTTAAAAAAATTATGACAGCATAAGTTAAGAATATTAAATAGCAATAACAAAAATATAATTCGTTTATGTATCTGCTTATCATTTTATTTAGCAAATTATGAATATAAACAGTTATTGGGTAAATGTCAGTCAGAAAGTTATATAACAACACATTGTATGTAAAAATAATCATCTATCAATCGAGACGACTAAAAAGTAAAAACATCTACACTAAGTTCCGTGGACAGTGCTACTGTGTTATAATATGAATAAAGTATGTTTGTGTTACATTGTGGAAAGGAAAACATGTAAAACCTTATAAAAAATGCACTGCTGAGGCAATCCATAATAAAAGCAAATCTAGTCTCTATAATATAATCAAAAGATCCTTAAACTTGGGAGGGCGATTTAAAGTTTTACATATGATACAGGCAGTTGTCTACTATAAAAGTCAGTATGTTGACTTTTAAATTTCCTTTTCTTTTATTCAATTTGGGGGCGGGGCAGGGGTTATTGTGTTTTCTTTAGTGTTTGCATTGACTTTACTTTACTAAATAAGTACTAAATAAAGTTCTTGCATAAAATTTATTTTAAATTTCAGTATTTCTACTAAAATTGTACCTTATTATACATAGGTTATACATGTTTTATACTGTAAATGTAGCAATATAGGCATTTATAGATAAATATTGTTTGTGGGAGGGGCGGGGTATAGGGTTCTAAGCTTAATTTAGATCTGAGTCTAAGTTACTTCGATGTTATAAATTCAAACAACATGAAATGAACGTTTACTTTCAAATAATTTGCTGACTAAATGTCGATTTAAGCCATATTCAGGAAGGGTCACATTTCAAGTTCAAAAGTAGGAATGGTTATCCACAATTGTGTCCATCGTATAATGATTATACAATACTGATATTTTAAAACAAATTCAAACTGGTCTTTGTTTTGAAGGCTCTAAAAATACCTTGTTTGTTATTTTTAAGTGTAATATTTTAGTAGGGTTAGACTGAGATCATAAATATTTGAATCTTTATAAAAGTAAGTAGATTTGAGAAATGAGACCAAACGTTGGGCCGTTAGGCCTTCAACAATGTGCAAAACACATGCGATATAGTTCTTTCGTTCGGTTGATTTTAAAGGGTCGAAGAAGAGTGCATGCGAACGACTTATTCGTAGTTAATTGATGTGAATAATAACATTAAATATTGATACTTTACAATTTAAATGTATCTTTATTGTTCAGATGTCTTACACTAATGAGGGTCTGGATGGGGTCCTTCATTTCTGTATTTTTTTTTTATTTTTTAGGTCATTTTTCTGTACTCTTTATATTTTTTGTCCATTATTTTCTATTCTTTATATTTTAGCACCCCATTATTATCTATTCTGTATTTGTTTTTGCTCTATTCTGTAAACCCCATCCAGGCCCTCACAAACGGGGATTGCGTTTTCTCTTCAGAAAAGTTAAATACATCTTTTCATATCAAGTTCAGATTCTTGTAATTATTCATACTATTTATGCACCGGTTGTGAGTGAAACAGGACAATGGAACCAAAGATATCAATACATTTTTCAATTTTGACATTGTAAATATCGATACATTCATGCCACCCCCTCGTAACATATTTAGAATAGTGAAGCATGTTATTTCTAGATTTACTTATTTGAATATTATTATGTAATAACTGACAGTCATCAATGAAATTGCATAGTGCTGATAATACTTCTTTAGTGCGTTTTAACTGTATCTCAGACTAGAGAAATGTAAACTGCTAATATGGTAAACCTACTTTACTTTTGTTTTTCTTTGCGACATTAAATGACACTTGAATGTCGGAGCTAAATTCTCTTTTACGTCAATACATTACATTTGAATTACTTATTTACATGATATAATATTACTTTATATCTTAATCATAACACATATTTATTTAGACGCGTAGGATTAAGATTACCTGCACGTAAACCAATTGTTAATTATACGTTACTTCTGTAAGGTATACAAACTACGGAAGCCTTTTAGGGCCATGCCAATTTACTTTTTACAATTTGTTATAACAGATTATTCAGATTATCAATTTGATATAACAAATTATCAATTTCATATAACCAATTATCAATTTGATATAACAAATCATCAATTTGATATAACAAATTGTGATAATTTGATATAACAAATTAATAGTTTGATATAACAATTAATAATTTGATATAACAAATTAATAATTTGATATAACAAATAATTAATATGATTTATTGAATCATTTATTTGATTTTACAAACAAAATAAACATCCAAAATAGATAAATATTGATGAACAACTTTGATGAACATGCAAAGAGTTGCTTCTGAATAAATGGTCCTTAATGGTATTGTTTTCAGATGTGTTAAGGAAAAATTGAATGAATGTTGTTGATCAGCAGTGTTACACTTATAATATAAACGTTTCTGTAGCTAATTGCACCTAAACTATAGAAAATAGTATATTTTCGTGAAAAAAATAGTTGAAAATAATCCAATAAGGGAGCAAATTGGTAGGTCGTATTAGAAATAGCTTTGAAATTCATTTATTTCACCTTACGAAAAACGGGAGTGGTTAGGTGGGGTTTGGGGTTGGCGAAGAAACCAGGAGGGCAATCAAAAACAATTAATCGAAAAAAGTTAAATACATAAACAACAGTCCACAGAAAACTAAAGAGTGAGGAAACCCCACCAAAACAGGGAGGGGGTCTAGAAAAGATAAGCATCTCCTGTCCTACTAGAGGCGTAAGTCGTCAGTGTTGCTTATGAAAGGTAAAATATGATGAAAAGACGCTTAAGTGATGTCAGAATCGAGGAAAATAGATTTCTCGAAACAATGTCCAATGATATATGTTTCTGCTTCAATGACACAAAATTTACTAGAAGTCACCGACTTAGTTTCGACGACTGCCAGATCATCCCCTACCCAATTCTACGTGAATTTAAAATTTCATAAGAATTTACCATCGGCCATATACGCACCTCTTACATAAATTACCTGCGACAATAATAGAAATGTGTATTTAAAAATTCATAGTTAAATGCATGGTGCATCGGAAGTTATTAGTTGGTAATCTGTATATTATATTTATCTTTACTATATCAAAGTGGCGTCCTTTTAAAAAGTTCATTCATAAAACGACGGTATTTATTTAACATTGTAATATGATGTAGTAGTTACTATTGTAGCGATATATGTCTATTGTCCTGTAACAAATTTTAAAAACCCTTCAATCACGATGAAGTAATCAATGACGTTAAACAGTTCATTTGAGGGATCGGTCATTTAATATATAAACCCTTCAAATTCAATCTTTAACTCAGATTAAATTTTAACGAATGCAGTTAAACATGGGAAAAGGACATATAGCTACCTCTGCGCCAACAAAACACGCCAACGACACAAGGCTACACAGTCCGAGTTATGGAAACGGATCTCATCTGACGCCAACAATATCTGTTGAGGACTTTTGCAGTAAAGAACCATTCAGGTCACGGCCGGAATCAAGGAATTCAATCTCATCAATAAGTTCTGACCTTGGCTATCTAACAATCCAAGGAAAACTCAAAAGTAAAGACCGCAGACCTAAATCCGCTGACACCTATCGACGGAAGTCGGAAAGTTCAAAACAAACAATTGAAATTTTTGGTCTTAGAAAAGTAGCCTCTGAAAACACTTTAAGCAACGAAGTTAATTCAAAAGTATGTAGGTGTACTTGTTCGTCAACTGGTGGTCCAGTAAATACCGGAGTTTCAGGAAGCCAACTTGTGTCGTTTTACAGTCTTTGGAGAAACAACCAACCCAGAACTTTGGGCAAAAAGCTTGAAATCCCTTCTTATATGAAGAGAACATCAGACTATAGGGAATGCGGCTGCAAAACTAGACTTTATGAGAAGAAGTGCTCTGAAGAAAAATCTTTAAAATGTTGCTGTAATGAAGTTTAAAAAGGACAAAATTTTAAGGTGCTTGTGCAATAATTCAGATGGACAAATTTTAATGTAAGCTATTCGATTGTATATTTTTTTTTGTATACTTTGTTACATGAAATTATAATGAAATTCTTTATTGAATGTTTGTATATTCCTTAACTTTTTTATTGGCCAAAGTTTGTTTGTTTTCATAATTATTCAACCTTAGTGTAGAAAATAAACTAGCTAAACAGATAAAAGAAACAGTCAAAAGACCTTATTTCATGAGAAATAAATAGATAGAGGTTCCAAAGAGCACGAGTTACTCATCTAGCAATCATATCAATCTTTTCTTGATCAATACCTCGAGGTAATTGAGGTCATAATTTCAATAGATAAGATGTTGTAGTAATTCCCCATGTGATCTATATACAATTCAACGAAACAATAATTTTGAGAAACAGACATACAACGATATCAATGTGTTATTTTCCTTCAATTGAGACATCGTGACACAATAAAATCCCTTTGAATCTCGTTTTGGAAAACATTTCGGGCACCCAGATTGGTTTGCCGTACCTTTTTCTAAGAAATAATGTTAATATTTCATTTATATAAATAGGAGCCCCCGAAATGAAATATTGTGATCTACCATTCAGAGACAATGAAAATGAACATGAGGTTGGCAATACATAATGCATGTCTAGGGCAATTTTGAAAATAAATAAAAGGTATTTTATAAGGATCATGTATTGAAATAAATTGAAATTGCAGAAAAAAAATATTCAAAATTATAACGAAACAGTTGGAAGATTATGAGCAGTCTTTGTTACAAATGAATGCAGGTGACGTAAGTGAATTGAAAAGAAGTCTGCAGTCAAAAGATATTACGACATTAAATATGATTATTAATGTTTACAATATACATATATGTACATTTGCCATTCCCTATTTGTATGTAGTTGTTCGTCACACTAAGAGCATTTTGTTGCTGAGTAGGACATGAAACACCCCTTAACGGCGTTATGTAGCTGCTCAAATCTAAACAAAGGAAACTCATGCATTAGTACATGTACATTGATTCGTGTATAAACATTGTAAGGGGACGACCATTTGATATTCGGGGCAGGAGGATTTGTTTTGGATGGGTTATTTATTTTTGAGGACCAAAAGGACAGATTATTTATTTTCTGTACTGTTGAGGCATGATTTTTCATTTTCATTAAAACAAGGGACTGATTATCTATTTTCACAATTATATTTATAATATTTGAAAACATACAATTTTTAAATTAATTTTTTTATTCTTAAATAAATAACATAGGCAATTAAGTCAATCAGAATTAATCATCATCCTCTGGAAGTTAATCTTCTGAATTGCAAACTGCATATATTGCATACGTACAAGGTATTAAAGCTGGGCTGTAACTAGCCTCTTTTAAAAGTTGTCAAACATTTTCGCCGAGCGAGGCGAGGCGAAAAAAAAAATCGGCGAAGAGTCTGGGGTTCGCTGAAGGCCCCAAGAAGCTATAGAAAAAATGGCGCAAAATCGTGCATAATGCGCGTTTCCAAGACCCTTTCTTAATCTGAAACGCAAGTTCTGTTTTAATTTTTTGACAATATTCTGGTCTCAAAGCAAAATATATAGATTCAGTGTAAGACTTTTAGTTTTTAGGGACAACATCAAAAGACCAATATGTAGGACAAAACAAAAAATGTTTGTTTGCAGAAAAACCTTTTATACCTGTCAATTATGTTTTTATCAAATTAAGTTAAGAGGGGGCTGATTATCATTGATATAACTATGTCAAGTCAGTTTTTATAACACATTTCAATTACAACTTGATGTAGTTCCTAACTGGGATACAATTTAAAGTAGTTTGTAATAGACAAAAGGTCCTTAAATATAATAAAACTTAAGTTTAAAACATAATTACTAAATTACAAATAGAATGCAACACTAAGAGAATAGTCATAAAGAAGGGCAATCAATGAACAAAAGACAAACCCGGGAACAGATAAAACACAAAACGACAAACATTATAGAAAATCAACACTGAAAAATAAAAATAAATGAGAAACATGGATCTCAAAAAAACAGGGGCTACGTCAGAGGGTGAACAGAACTTGCTTCTTGCAAGACACTTGCCGTGAAAACAATTTGATATGAAGACAAGCTTTTATTTTGAAATTTCCAACATGAGGCATTTGCCTCAATGTATTTATGGCCCTGTAATAAAAGTGAGGTAAATGTTCACGAGACAATATACCTCAAGTGAAATGAAACCCATTTTCAAACATTTCAAATGCATTAATATTTATATTATTAAAAGATTTGGGAAGTTTTTACCGAAAAAAATATGAAAAAAGACGAATTTTGGAAGAATCTGGTGCCATCTCATACTTCAGAATAGCATTTAAAATGGCTTAAAAAACCTGCCAAGTTATTTTCAATACATTGTAAGTCAAGTTATTTATTTTCAAACTACCACAGAACAAACCATTCATTTTTGTTATTATCAAGGCTGAGTTATTTATTTTCAAAATCCTCCTGCCCCCACCAATATCAAATGGTCGTCCCCTAAGCCTAACATTCATATCTGCACAAAATGTGTCCATGAAAAGAATTTCAGACTATGACAAAGGTTTTAAGATATTCAAACATAATTTCACCTAACGTAATCAATTCTTCAATCGTAGATAAGCTTTTAACAATCCAAGACATGTCTACTCATCAAAAGAGCGGAAGCTGACCTCGATACGGTTTTTGTTTTTGTGTCATTGGGTTGCTGTCTCGTTGACGTTTTCCCTCTCTTAATTCTAGTTATTGTTTAATCCTTATCGGTAAACTTTAAAATAGTCTCGAATACACACTATGTATAAGGAATGAGTCTATTATAAAATGTTTAAGAGTAATCAATCGTAGAATGTTCATGCTTCATGCTGAATGACATACTGAAGCCCTAGTTCTCCATTGAGTGCCCATGGAATCGTCTTGCTTTTTTCTATTGTTAATTTCAAACTTTTAGTAATGACTTTCATTTCTGAATTCTGCTTAATAAGTTTTCGAATTGGTTACGAATTCAAAAGATAGGAAATATTACATTTCGGTACATGTAACTGCATGAGTAACCCAATCGGTAGATATGATTTTGTTTGATAATACATTTTGTGTACATGTATTTGTTAAACTCTTCTATCCAAAGTTGACATTGGACAGCTTTTTGGTGTTATTTTCATCCCCAGTTTGGATATATTGCAGTCATCATCTCATGTCTTCATGCATCTTTGTCTCTCGCGATTGGTTTTTTTTTTAAATGAATCCAAAGAAACTTCATGTGAAACATGTTTTGTTTAATGGCGCCATATCTGAGATCAACTGGGGAATAATTTCAATTTCAAAGGAAGGACCAATTTCACGTGTATTTGTTTCAATGGCATGGTCAAAATCTGGAAGTTGTTAAAACCTAGAAACTAAGTGTTTACCTCGCCATATTTTTATGTGCCCGTCCCAATTCAGGTGCCTGTAATTAAGTGTTTTTCGTTTGTTGCTGTATATCATATTTGTTTTTCGTTCATTGTTATGTACATAAATCAGGCCGTTATAGTGTTCTCGTTTGAATTGTTTTACATTCAGTGTCATTTACTGTAAACTATAGGTCATCGCACGGCCTTCAACAATGAGCAAAACCAAAACGGCATAACAAAGTTTTGCTCATTGTTGAAGGCCGTGCGATGACCTATAGTTGTTAACTTCTATGTCATTTGGTCTCTGGTGGAAAGTTGTCTCATTGGCAATCCTACCACATCCTCTTATTCCTATATAGTATTCAAATATTAAAGATTCTCAATAGTATTCTTACACAATTAGCAAAAATTGTGAATATTTCGATTACATATTAATGTGTTAGCCACATATTGCTGTTGAAGACAATATTGGAAAATCCATGATTTTGTTAAATTTTACACCGAAGGACGTCTCTCACCAAACTGGATTAATTTGTATTCGAAGAAAAATATCTATCTATACTTCCTACAGTTTTTAGTTTTGGTTGATGATGTCCTTCTTATACATTTTTGGGAAAATACTCAAAATTTTACAAAAGCTGTAAAATTTGCGGTTTTATGCCATCTTTATGCATTAATAATTTGGTCACACGTTAGAAAACATTAAAATATTGTAAACCATTGAAATCTATGATAATGTGAAAGTTGTACATCAAGGATAACCATAACTGAGAAAAAGGAGGATATAGGTTGATACATGTAGTACTTGTAGTCACATGGCTTTACAGAGTCATATGAATGTAACATTTTGCTCATTGCCGAAGTAACATCATTGTGACTTATTCATTGCTGAAGTAACAGCTTCATGACAGTAACAGTGTCGTGGCGTATTCATTGCTGAAGTAACAGCGTCGTTGTGTATTTATTGCTGATGTAACAGTGTCGGGGCGTATTCATTGCTGAAGAAACAGCATGGTGACGTATTCATTACTAAAAACAGTGTCGTGGCGTATTCATTGCTGAAGTAACAGCGTCGTGGCGTATTCACTACAGAAGTAACAATGTCGTGGCGTATTATTCGCTGAAGTAACAGCGTCGTGGCGCATTCATTGCTGAAGGGACAGCGTCGTGAGGTATTCATATTATCTGCAGTAACAGAGTCGTGACGTATTCACTGCTGAAATAATAGTGTGGTGGTGTATTCATTTCTAAAGTAACAGCGTTGTGACGTATTCATTGTTGACGTAACATGATCGTGAGGTATTCATTGCTGAGGTAACAGCGTCGTGAGGTATTCATTCATGAAGGGACAGCGTCGTGGCGTATTCATTGCTGAAGTAACAGTGTCGTGACGTATTCATTGCTGAAGTAACAGCGTCGTGATGTATTCATTGCTAAAGTAACAACGTTGTGACGTATTCATCGCTGACTTAACATGGTCGTGAGTTATTCATTGCTGAAGAAACAGCGTCGTGAGGTATTCATTGCTGATGTAACAGTGTCGTGACGTATTCATTGCTGAAGTAACAGCGTCGTGAGGTATTCATTGCTGAAGTAACAGAGTCGTGACGTATTCATCGCTGAGGTAAGAGCGTCGTAGCGTATTCATTGCTGAGGTAACAGCGTCGTTGCGTATTCATGGTGGAAGTAACAGAATCGTGAGGTATTTATTGCTGAAGTAACAGCGTCGTGGCGTATAATACTGTAACAATAATACATTGCGGAAGTAACAGCATCGAGGTGTATTCATTGCTTTAAAAGAAGTCACCAAAATGATGTACATACGGCTCACAATAAATCACTATACTGTTTCTACACAGAATACTCATCAAAATATTACGTCTTATCGGATGTCGTCAGGAAAACAATTAAACTATTTTTAAGTGGATGTCGTTGTATTTTTGAGATGATACCCTTGTAAACTTTACTTGACCTAAAGGATATGCTTTTAAATATTCAGAAATATTTAGTGTTTGCTTCCATATTTATTAATTTTACATCAGCTCAAACCAACCAAGGTAAGTATATTTAAGAATTTAATTTGTTTCTGTTTTTCAGCCATGTTTTGTTTGTTTTTCAAAATAGCCTGATTCTTACAAAGACTGGCACTTGAATAGGTATCGTGTCGTGAGAATTGATATAAGTATCATAAGAATATGAATAATGCTACTTAAAAGCGTATTTATAGGGAAAAGACTGTACGAACCAATTTAACTACTTATATTTATTAGGTACGCTCAATTACCTGATTACCTTTTGAAATGCCAATAAATACAAAATATTGCAAGCGCAAAACAAATAAGACAAAAGGTATCTTGACAAAGAACGTGTTTGTCATCAATGGAATTGGTTTTGATGGCAGAACTTTGATAGTCCCCGTTACTTTTCTAGACTCGAGGCAACTGATATCAAATAGACACTAGAGTGTTGTCTAATTTTGAAGACCGTAGATGAACATTAATTTTTTTTAGATGTCTTTTATGTCGTTGGGTTGTTGTCTCATTGACGATTATCCAACATATTTTATTCACACTGAACAACTGACCTGATATCAATTTTATGCCATTAAAAATATCCATAACTTGTAAGATTTTGATTGTTTATGTTATTCAATCTTATTATTTTTGTCTATGTTGTTTCTTTTGAAGCCATTACAATTTGTGAAGACAAGACCTCTACTGTTAGCTGTAGTAATAATAAAGCGATCACAATAGTACGAGCGTTGTTCGGCCGAAATAGAAACAACCGGGAATGTCTGTTTTTAAATGGGATATTCAGGATTGTCAAGAGCTGTTCGGTATCTGGTGGCAGTACCCTCCGACTAGTTAAGGATAGGTGTGAAGGTCAACAGTCATGTCAGTTAACAGCCAGCAGAAACATATTTGGTGATCCATGCATGCATGTTAAGAAATACTTAGAGGTTGTGTATAAATGTGTAGGTATGTTGTTGTAAAAATAGAGGTTGTGTAGAAATGTGTAGGTATGTTGTTGTAAAAATATAGTTTTTGTTCGAGCATATTGTTTTTCTTAAATTGTTTAACATTTCATACCGATATAACATGTTACTTTTATTATTCTTCCTTAGTTTATTTATTTTGAATTTACATTGTCTCATAGGTCAAATTTATTTGTTCAGTGTATGTTCAATGGTGTTAATATGTCCTTTGATTGAGTTAAGCTATTTCGGTTGATATTTTATAGTGTGTCTTTCTATGTTGTGATGTTACACTATTGTTTCAGAAAAAGGGTGAAGGTTTGGTACCATTAAAACGTTTAAACCCGCTGCATTTGTTTGCACCTGTCCTAAGTCAGGAATCTGATGTTCAGTAGTTGTCGTTTGTTGATGTGGTTCATAAGTGTTTCTCGTTTCTATATAGATTAGACCGTTGGTTTTCCCGTTTGAATGGTTTTACACTAGTAATTTTTGGGGCCCTTTATAGCTTACTGTTCGGTGTGAGCCTAGGCTCCGTGTTGAAGACCGTACTTTGACCTATAATGGTTTACATTTATAAATTTTGACTTGGATGGAGAGTTGTCTCATTGGCACTCATACCACATCTTCTTATATCCAATTAAAAGAAAATGCGCGGTGAATGTTGACGAGACAGCAACTTAACATTCCGTATATTAACAAAAAGTTGATAACTAGGAGTCAGAATACGACCTCTGATATGGATTCAAATCAAATAAGTCCATTTATCATCTTAACTTGTCTCTGATATACTTGACTGTCACAATGGTCTCCTGTTGGTAACGTGCACGCCTCAATTGCAAGAGGTAGTTGGTTTGATCATCGACCGGGTCAAAAGCTTGCAAATTTGTATTTACTGCTTTTCCGCACGGGGTATTTAGGAGTAAGAGAAAATACTGATTTGCTCGAAGTCAAAAAAAGTGTCTGAATATAGGGTGATAAGTCTTCATGTGGACTGTTACCTTGTGGACTAGGATGTTAAAAATTCCAACGTGTCGGTTTAGTAATAAGTGGTGTATATATTCATATCTCATTAACATGTTTTTGCTTTATATGCATATACTATTTGCAACTGGACGTTAAACACCAATCCGCCATCATCATAATCTGAGGTCCTTAAATTGCAATGAAAATCATTGCATTCTTAGTTCTGGCCATTGGAATCATAAAAGAAAACCTAAGTTTGTAGAGTGATAGGAAAGGGAAATCAGAATACAACGGTTAAAATTTTAAAGATCCATGGTATATATAAGCGGTTGGTTATTTCAATAGTTTACATATTCACGTAATATGTGTTTGTGAAGAAAAAAAAAAACCATTGTCATTAGGTGCAGAGTAATGTTAACCTTTATATATATATAAGAGGGTTACAATTAACACTCTACATTTTGATAATATCTTTTTGCAGAAAGACAACTTCTAGTCCCTGCGATGACAACCATTACGGGAAACATGGATATCACAATAAAAGTCAGAGGTAAATAAAGGCAACAGTAGTATACCGGTGTTCAAAAGTCATAAATCGATTGAGAGAAAATAAAATCCGGGTTACAAACCAAAACCGAGGGAACACATCAACTATAAGAGGAAAACAAATGAACAACAGGAACACCGAAGTGCAACAAAAACAAACGCCAACACACATAGAAACGAACTATTTGATAACAACTGCCATATTCCTGACTTGGTACAGGACATTTAAAAAAAAATGGTGGGTTGAACCTGGTTTCATGGCATGCCAAACCTCCCGCTTTATGACAATGTTAAAAAATATCGCTAAAACACAACGTGACAGAAATACAGCACAAACTCACGGAAGAACATTCATAACAGAGAAACGCACAAACAAATAATATAATAGTCGACACAACATGCAAACAACAGAACAACAACGAACATATTCCATCAAAGAAAAACACCATAGGATATCAAAAACAGTGACGCGCTTACGTAACTAACATGCAATCTCGAACATTATACAATTATTTTCAAAATATTCGTCCAAACAATTTACATGCCAATGATGGTATGGAAAGGCAATTTTATAATTATTTGGACTACAAACGATAAGACATAACAGATTATCCAACCGAAACCATAACAGAAACATCAAAATAAATCCATTATTGTTGGATGTACAAACACCGAGACACGCCGCACAGCAATGCAAATTCACATTCAGTATAACAGTCATATTCGGGAATATGACAATGATGGTATTGAAAGGCAATTTTATAATTATTTGGACAACAAACGATACGACATAACACATTATTCAACAGAAACCATAACAAAAACATCAAAAATAAATACATGAATGTTGGATGTACAAAATACCGAGACACGTCGTATAGCAATGTAAACACATTTAATTGCAACCGTGTATTTTACAATGAATAAAACAACTATGGTTGTTACTAGAATCTGAAGTTTTAACCCTGAAAATGTCCGAATGAAAAAAAAAACCAACATTACATTATCGGTATCCGCTTTAACATTTTTGATTCGAGCGTCATTGATTAGTCTTTTGTAGACAAAACGCGCGCCTGGCATATAACGTTTGATGAATTTATTTATCTTTAAGTCTGCATCCTGATCCAATTATCACTTATTTTGTTGTTAACTTTTATAAATTATGTTACAGCTCTGCTTCATCTTGTAGAGATATTACATATTTCTTTAATATTTATTGGTTAATATAAAACGAAACATGAAATGAACCACTTTTGAGTTGGATTTAGAAACTTGCTTATTTTTTTCAGATATGCTTAAACTGTTGAAATACAACAAAATGCATCACGTTTGATAGTACATTTTTACAACTATTTGATTGGATTCTTCTATAAAACAACTAACATACTACAAATATTTTATAGTTTTATTATCGAGAATTTTTTTTTCCAAAAATGTAGTAAAATACTTGCTTTCTTTTATACAGACAGAATTAAAGACCCAACAACGATTTCAATTTGGATTCTGATTGTTGCTATTGTTGGATCTGTAGTTTTAAGTTTTATACTAGCAGTTTGTGTGGTACATTTGTTTCGGAGGAAGAAAAGAAACATCAACAAAAAAGGTACAAAAATCTGTAAAATACCTTTTTTTTCATTATAAAAGAGGGACGAAAGATACCAGAGGGACAGTCAAACTCATAGATCGAAAACAAACTGACAACGCCATGGCCAAAAATAAAAAGACAAACAGACAAATAATAGTACAGATGACACAACATAGAAAACTAAAGACTAAGCAACACGAACCCCACCAAAAACTGGGGGTGATCTCAGGTGCTCCGGAAGGGTAAACAGATCCTGCTCCACATGTGGCATCCGTCGTGTTGCTTATGTTATGTTATAAACTGACTGAATAAAAAGTATTGTGCGATGTAAATTTTCAAATGATAATTAAAACACTAATAAGAAAAAACTTTGCGATATTTTTGTAACTTGTACAAATTGATAATCAAAAGAAATAATTTTCCACCATTTTTGTTACTTGCAGAATTGTATAACAAGCCATTTATATTTCGTTTGACTTATAGTCCTTATATTTTTTAGATGTTGTATGTAAATATTTAGAAAGGGAACAACCAGTTGTGAGGTATGCATATGAATTTCAAAAACTAACCTTTTTGAGATTATGAAAAATTATATTGGTAAATAATCTATCATATTAATTTTTATTACGATGTTCAGGGGCGGATCCAGGATTTTTGAATGGGGGCGTAATTCCATAAAACGGATAATATACAGATTATAATATTTTTTTTACGATTTTATTCTAAAAAATCATATAAATCGTGAAAAACATATGATAATTTTATGGGGCGATCAAAGGGGGCGTACCCCTGGATCCACCACTGATGTCTCGTTTTAAATTTAAGAGTTAAGTTACTTTGATTTAGTGTTACTCGGTATGAAAGAGTATACGTTTTTGCATTAAGTCCAATCATGGAAGTATTATATTGACAGGCCTGTCAATATAATACTTCCATGGTCCTATTAAGATGTTTTGTCCTTTTTATGCAGTCTGGTAAATATACAAAAAATTTTAACACTTTTCATGTATTTTATTTCATATAGTATAATTCCCTTTTCCAAGTTGTTAAAGCAGATGTATATGCAGAGAGACATTTTTTTAACTGCTTATGTCATTTGTAAAGGCAATTATGAATTATGACGCATAACAACAGACTCAGAATTGACCACGCTCGTTGTAATAAGTTTTAGATACAATACAAAGGTAACAAAGAAACAGGCCGGTAACAACCGTTGCCGGATAGTTTTTCTGCACGAGTAGTCAGGTGAAGGTCCGAGGCGATAGCCGAGGACATTGACCTGACTACAAGTGCAGAAAAACTATACGGCAGTTTGTTTCCGGCCTGTTTTTTTTTGTTACCTTTGTTTTGTATCTGACTTGTACGACGTTTCAAGAAAGAAGTAGTACAGTTTGCATTTAAAAGAGGTAGCAAAATTAAACAGATTAGAAACTTAAATGGCCATATACCAGCTAATGTAAGTTACAGTTTAAACAAACTTTTTTTTCACTTTCCTTCAGCCGAGAGTTTTTTTCTCAAGAAATTCAAGAATCTAATAATTCTATAAAAAAAGAACCATGTCAAGTAAAAGATGAATGTCGTACACATTTGAGACTTTTTAAAATACAACTTCGAAAGTAAGTTATGTATGAAAAAGATTTCAGAGGTAAGCAATCTAACATTTGATTTTTATTTGGGGAAAAACAGAAAAAGGGGGGTGGGGGATTAAAATAAATTAAAAATAATAAATAATCAGGTTTGATCCTTTTTTTGTTGAAAAAGTACAGGATGTGCCATTCCATTCCCCCATTCCCCTTAAAAATAATAAAAATCGTACGTTTGCTCCCAAATATATGAATTCAATATATATGAATTCAACAACAGTATAAATGTATAAATGAATTTCCTATTTCATTAGTAAATGAAATGTTGTGAAAAAATGGATTTTGTCTTGTTATTAGATATATATATAGGCATATATTTTGGATTTAAAAAAAAAATCATGCTTATAAGTTTTTATATGTCTCTAATAGTGTTGATCAGGATTAAACACGTGTCACAATATGATCCAATCACAGCTTACCGTCCAAAATTGGTGACATAAGTTGGATGATTTTCTTCAAGATTTGCTGCCTATTTGGACATGTATTACACGGACACTTTTTATTTATAGGATCAATCGTGCATTGGTGAGTTGATAGGGATTTTATCTTTTGATTAGATTGGATTTTTTTATATATATTTCCTGTCTTTTTTAATGAAATATAAACTTCGGTACCAGCATTTCTTTACTTTCAGCATTGTCCAGAATATTATTCATGTCCATACATTGAAAAAATACATTTACGGACGGACCATTTAGCGTCAAAAGGGGGTATGTTTTTTCTGAGTAAGAAAATTATTTAGTTTTTCAACGCTATCACCCAAATATTTTTTTTTCGAAATTAGCACTATTATATACGGTATTCGGAAAATCAGGAATCGGAACATTATAGGTCATCTGCTTGACCACAATATATTTTTTCTCATAAAATAGGGGATCAGATTATTTTTTTTAGGAAAAAACCATAACCCCCTTTTGAAGTTAAATGATCAATCCCTTAGTGTACTGATATGAATAGTAATATACTGGAATTGTTTGAAAAAAATTTAGTTATTGATGCCAACTTAAATATTTGAATAAAAAAGACAGGAAATATGTTGGTGAAACAAAAAGTTTAAATCTAATTGAAATTTAAAGTGCCAATGAACTCACTGATCATGCACGAGTGATTCTATTCATAAAAAGTGTCCGTGTAACAACTAAAAAGTGTCCGTGTATCATCTAAAAAGTGTTCGTGTAACAACTAAAAAGTGTCCGTGTAACAACTAAAAAGTGTCCGTGTATCATCTAAAAAGTGTCCGTGTAACAACTAAAAAGTGTCCGTGTAACAACTAAAAAGTGTCCGTGTATCATCTAAAAAGTGTTCGTGTAACAACTAAAAAGTGTCCGTGTATCATCTAAAAAGTGTCCGTGAAACAACTAAAAAGTGTCCGTGTAACAACTAAAAAGTGTCCGTGTATCATCTAAAAAGTGTCCGTGTATCATCTAAAAAGTGTCCGTGTAACACCCGTTTTGTACTGTTTTTCTATAGCTCTGCTGGGGGGCAAAGTCGTACAAGTTTTAAAGTTTATGTATTTATTTTTATACTTTTCAGGAAAATTCAATGCGACTACCAGTCAGAAATATCAACAGTTTCTAATCACTTGTATGACGCACTGGAACCAGATGAACATTCTTATATCTCTGTTATATAGTATTGTGAAACTTGTATGTAAATAAAGGAGCATTGAATGAAATAGCACCACTTGTCAAGACTCGGATCGATTGAGATCTCTAGATACTGTATGGACAGTTTTTCCGAGACCGTATGTCGATTTCGATCTCTACCTACGGTATGGACAGTTGTCCATTGTTGGGGACTATCTTATTTAGATCTCTACATACGGTTTGGACAGTTGTCCATTGTTACGGACCGTATATTATTTAGATCTCTACATACGGTTTGGACAGTTGTCCATTGTTACGGACCGTATATTATCTAGAACTATACCTCCGGTATGGACAGTTGTCCATTGTTGGAGACTGTATGTCGATTTAGATCTCTTCCTACGGTATGGACAGTTGTCCAATGTTGGAGACTGTATGTCGATTTATATCTCTTCCTACGGTATGGACACAGTTGTCCAATGTTGGAGACTGTATGTCGATTTAGATCTCTTCCTACGGTATGGACACAGTTGTCCAATGTTGGAGACTGTATGTCGATTTAGATCTCTACCTACGGTATGGACAGTTGTCCATTGTTGGAGATCGTATGTTATTTAGATCTCTACCTACGGAGACCGTGTTTTATTTAGAACCCTACATACGGTTTGGACAGTTGTCCGTTGTTGGGGACCGTATGTTATTTAGAACTCTACATACGGATTGGACAGTTGTCCATTAATGGGGACCGTAACTATGTTATTTAGATCTCTATACATACGGTTTGGACAGTTCAGTGTCAATTGTTAGGGACCGTATGTTGAGATGTATCGATGCTTTTCTTATTTTGTATTGTTTGATTGCTGTCTTATCTGAGTACAGTGACCTTTAATTGTTAACATCTGTTTGTCCTTTGTTCTTTAAAAATAATATAGTTGTCACATCGGCAATCCGTATGCATACTGTTCATATGCACGTGCTTTCCATGACGTCACGACAGTGCATAGAAAAATTAACGAAAAGTTAGTATAATTATAAATGTAATTATAAGAATTGCATGCTACTTTTTGTAATTTTATAGAGTTTTAAAAGCATTGATCGTGCGCACGTTTTGTATGAAGCGCCATACAAATTGTGCTTCGGTCAACGCTTTTACACCCTGATAAAATATCAAAGAAGCATTCAATTCTTAATTATTTAAAATATTCTAGTGAACTAGAATTCTGCTTCATGTTGATTTTAGTTTCAACCAAATAGTGAGAACAAGATCTTAATTCCATTTTTCTGGATACTTAAATTACATGCATGTCCATTAAAACTATATTGCTTAGTCTTCCCGAAATTTTCTACATTTCTTTTTTCATGCGTATTCTGGACGATAACAAATTAATCGTAAATCCAATAGGAAGTTCTGTAGCCGCAAAGTAGCCTGATAAACGGTAGAAAATTTGAACTATTACTGGAAATAATGGGTATGTTAAATAGGGTCAAAATCTCGCCGACCCAAATTCAGACTTTTCAGACACAAACATCAAAAGGAATTTTGTCGTCTGGAGAGCACCATATCTCAGATAGAATGATTCTACTTCAAAATGGTTCTTGATCTAAGGACACGTTTCCTTCTTTGTTCGATATTATGATTGTTATTTTCTCGGTTGCTATTGTTGCTTTTACATATTAGTAGTTATCTGGTGCCGTTTTAAGATGTTTTCTGTTACCTTATTTGATACTTGTCCTCTGTTTTGTGTCAATTGCTTAAGTAAGTTCGTTGTCCCTGTTGTATGTCTCTTTGTTAAAATTTTGTACGCATGTCTGTCAATTAATCGCAATTTTTATTTTGGAAAAATGCATTCAAAGACTTAAATGGCTAGGTTGCACATCACATAAAAATATGGAAATATAAATGTCTATGAAAAATGACTAAGTTCTCAAACCCATAAAACTTCCTCAAACAACTTTTATATGAATATGTTTGTAATCTTGCTATCAAGTTTCAAGAACTGTAGAATCTACACAAAATTAGTACCGTCTTTCATTGTATTTCAGGCATATTCAGGACAACCTACGGGATTGACTAGGGGTATAGAAATACGGCCATTGTGCGTCAAAAAAGCAAAAGTCAACCATATCCAGGACGAGAACAAATTCCAATAAAATGCTTCGCCGAGCGCAGCCTGATACGACCACAGAGATCGAACCCTGAACAGTTGGGGCAAGTTTGGACACAATATTCAAGCTTGATACTGTCTGAATTTGGATTGTGATCAAATTTTTGACATAAGATAGGTTTCTGACACAAAATAAATGTGGTCAAAGATCTTAAAAATTTGAAATGGTCTGATATCAAAAATCTAACATAATGATTATATTAGTTGAAATCAAACACAGTTCAATTTGGACCCTTCAAACCTTAATATGGACAAATGTGAAAACAGGGCCCAAAATAAAAAAATCTAAATGCACAATAAGATTCAGCATATCATAGAGCCTCAATAATTTAGTTTTTGATGAAATCAAACAAAGTTTAATTTTGGACCCTTTGGATCTCAATGTAGACCAATTTAAAAATGGGGCCCAATATCCAAAATAGTAATACAGGGTTAGAACTCCCCAAAATTAAAGACTTTAAATTAATCCCATTGAAATTGGTTAAAAGATTTGTATTTATTTTCAATTGAAGATTTCTTGCTATTGCGCAATACTGTGCTATTGCGCAATACTGTGCAATTGAAGATTTCTTGCTATTGCGCAATACTGCTGTGCAATTGAAGATTTCTTGCTATTGCGCAATACTGCGCTATAGAAGATTTCTTGCTATTGCACAATACTGTGCTATAATTGCGCAATCCTGTGATATTGCGCAATACTGTGCTATTGCCCAATAATGTGCTATTGTGCAATACTGTGCAATTGAAGATTTATTGCTATTGTGCATTACTGTGCAATTGAAGATTTCTTGCTATTGCGCAATACTGTGCAATTGAAGATTTCTTGCTATTGCGCAATACTGTGCAATTGAAGATTTCTTGCTATTGCACAATACTGTGCAATGGAAGATTTCTTGCCATTGTGCAATACTGTGCAATTGAAGATTTCTTATTATTGCGCAATACTGTTAATCTGTTATGTATAATAATTTACACACCCTGTTTGGTGTGTATCTCCTGCCATATCAGTATTTGTTGCTTTTATATATAAATCAGAAATAATCAATGTAAAAATGGAAAATTTTTGAAAAAAAAAACCAAAAGTATGAAAAATATATCCCCTAAACTCAATCCTAGCCTTCCCTTTGAGGTATGGAACCTTGTATTACAAATTCAGAGAGATCCATACACTTAAACACAAGTTATTGTCTGGAAACTAGAAAAATGCTTGTTTTGGCTCTTTTTTTGCCCCGAATTCCTGAACGTTTGGGGCAATTACCCCCAAACTCAATCCAAGCCTTCCCTTTGTATGTGATATGGAGCCTTGTGGTACAATTTCAGAGAGATCCATACACTAACACACAAGTTATTGTCCTGAAACTACAAAAATGCTTGTATTTGGCCCCTTATTCCTAAACTGTTGGTAGTATAATCCCCAAAATCAATCCCAACATTCCTTTTGTGGTATTGAACCTTCTGGTAAAATTTCATAGAGATCCATTTACTTAAACTAAAGTTATTGTCCGGAAACTAAATGTGTCTTCGGACGACAACGCTGATGACGCCGACGACGCTGACGATGCCGACGCCGACGACATGATACCATTATATCGTATAATAAATCTAATAGGTAAACTGGCAAAATATTAAATAGCATTACAAATTTTACACGTTTTGGAAAAAACTTTGCATCTTAAGTACAGCTCCTTGTAAGAACCAGGCAGAGTGCGATATATGAAGGTTTCAGATTTTATCTAAAATGGGCCTAGTAGAAGCAGTAAATGAATACTGCTCAAAAAATAATTTTGAGTGGGAAAATATGAGTGGTTGCCATGGTAACGAACACTCTATTTTTTGGTTGTTAAGCGTAGTAAAATCTTTCAAAAATCAGCTAAATTACCACAATTCAGAGTCTGATTATGAATAGAATCGTGCATTTTTCATTAATGTTCGTATGTAACATTGATACAACTTGGTTTATTCTTCATTTTAGTGAAGATTGCATGTCAACCAAATTTGTAATTTTTTTGAAAAATTTTGCCAAAAAATGCATATTTTCAACTTTTCTGAAATTGGGATTTTTGCTAAATTATCAAATTTTCTCTGGTGTTTTTCAGAAAAGTGCAAATGTGTACAGAATAGTTAGCACTGTAGTTATGAAGTTTGGATACTACTTTACCAAATTAAATAGAAAAATGCGTGGGATTTTCTTTAGTTTTATCACCATAGCAACCGATTTTTTCCTTGGAAACGGAGTTTTTATTTGCAGAATATTGCAGTTTAAGAGCTTAAATGTCCTGAACTGTTTCATAACCGATAAGAAAATAAATAAAAGCTAACGCAAACTTTAAATTACTATCGTTAAGTGTTGTTGACTTCAATTGTTACCATGGAAACACATATTATCCATAGCAACATCCACTCAAAACTGCATAAGTAGAAATTTATGTAAAACAATACATAAATAGAGGCTGTTTATTTTCAAATTGGAATATGAATTTATTCTTTGCTTCACTCACAGTCTTGTCTGGTTTTTCTTCTCCAGATGGTTCAATAAATGTAATATATGATGTAACATTGGGGTTGGGGGTTTGGAAAAAAGGGGGTATGTTGATTTTTAAAATGTTTCATACAAGTAGATACTTGAAAAGATAATTGCGTTTGGTCGGACTTTGTTTCGAGTTCATCATCTGATAATCCATTTTGAAAGTAAACAGATGATGAACTTCATGGATTGCAATAGCCGGGCCAACCTGGCTTATGGTAAGGCATGATAGATATGGCCCTTAACAATTGTAAGAAAATTCTGAATTTCTTATGGCACACACCGTCTGAGATGTTATTCCACCAGCATAAATCACAAAATTGACCTGTAACTTAATATTAAGCTTACAAATCAATAATAGAATCATTTGGCCAAAACATTTCTAAACTGAAAATGAAGTGTGATGGACGGACGGATACACGGACTGGCAAATTGAATCAAATTTTAAGTTGGTGGTGACTTAAAAATAATAATAGTCAATTGGTGATCGCTAATATCAGAAGTGCAGTATAATGGAATCCTCTTAATATATAGCTATTAACATATCATTAATAGCTCCTTTGTTGTACTGCTATCCCGCAATTGGAATTCAGGATCCCCGAGATAGACAAATAGATACATCTGCTAACTTGAATTGTGCTAATCCCGGTAAAATAATCATGCTATTACCGGCAAAATTATCAAATCAAAATTATTGTGCAAAATAATTGTATTAATTATGAATCATTCCTTACTGTGCATCGTTCTACATATAGGGGAAAGGGGGGTCAGCTGAAGCACACTTCTTATCCTTCTTCTGAAATCTCCTTCCTCTCCTTTAAGAAAGTAAACATGTAAAAATGTATCATTTCTTTAAGTTGAATCTTCAAAAAAATCGTTTTGCTATTCTCAACGTTTTTTTCTTTAATCTTTACATGAATTACGCCCCTATTTTCTGTATCTGTCTCTGTAACCTTTATAAAAGACTGTCCCGAGATTTGGAATGAAACCACTAAGCTGAGAATGTCTGCATGATCACAAGATTAATAACAGTAATAATTTGAAGACAAATTCCACACATGGTCTTATTCAATTAACCGCAACACTAGAAACAGCGCAGTACATACCAATCTTATTTTTCTTTGTAATTATCAATGCTTTCTAGTCCAAACAAGTTGTAATCATTAATGAATACAAGACTTTAGTGTCCAATGTGAAATAAAAGAACAAATTTCCAATGTCCCGCGAATTGCACACATTTGATCGATTCAAGGTACAAGGGCAAAAACTAAAATAAACACTTTTATGGCCGCACCGCAATTTTTTTTTTTGGGGGGGGGGAGTAGGTTTAACCCATGTCTGTCAGTACATTAGTCGTCACAAAATTGGTTTCCATTTTCTAATTTTAGTTTGCCTCAACCAAATCTTATGAAACATGTATACACAATGCTTATTACCACAAAACAGAGTTCAAGTTTGAATTTTGTTGGTGTCACTGTCAACTGTATAATTTGCCTTAAACGGCATGGTTAACTAAAGAAATTTATCAAAGTGACCATTTGATCTTATGAGAACCTTTCTGGAGCCCTTTGTTTCTGTCATATTATATTTTTCGACTTTCATGTAGATTTTTTTATCTTTTCTGTGAATTTAAAAAAGAAGATGTGGTATAATTGTTAATGAGACAACTCTCTTCAAGAGACCAACATGACACAGAAATTAACCACTATAGGTGATCATACGGCCTTCAACAATGAGCTTATAACGCAGTCCCACTAGGCCACGATCGCACTACGATCTGTGAAAAAAATACTAATTTAGACGATCGTAGTGCGATCGTGTACATCGCAGTAAGGTCGTAATACGGTCGTGGTGAGGTCTTCAAGATCGTGATGAGCGTCGTCATCTTTGAACATGTTCAAAACAATCGTGGTGCGGTCGTGGCGAAATCAGGTCGTAGTAGAAGTGTATTGAAAGCGCAGTTAGGTCGTGGTAAGATCGGAAAGGTCGCTGTTACATCGTAGCGAGAGCGTAGCGAAAGCGGGATTCTATTCGGTGAGACTGCGCTACGATCTCACAGCGACGTTACTACGACCTCACTACGACCAGCACGTTCTCACCGCGACCCATCTACGATTCCACTACGACTATACCACGTTTACACCAAGCTGTTCAAGACCATAGTACGATTCTAGCACGTCCATGCTGTCCTCATCACGCTCTTCTTACGACCCGACTACGTTCTTACTACGACCATCATGCTAATTGTCATTTTCACATGAAATATATAAAAGCCCTCCAGCTTTTGTTTGTCTGTATGTAATTTGGACCTCTTGTCTTTTTTCTCCAACGGCTCAACCCTGCTTGACACATCTCTGTCATCCCTGCTTTCGTTCACTAAAACATCGTCATTTGAGCTTGATGGACTAGCAATAGGTTGTATATAATTTGTCACAAATCGTATGAGTTGGTTTATATGACAATAAAAAAACTTGAAAAAAAAAGAAAAAAAGATTCAGGTTGCATTGGTCGGTGCGACATCTCTGCTAGATCAGGATTCGCTACTATCAGACCTCCCTCTGCCTCTACACCTACACCTACCACCACGCCCACGCGTTCTGGCAGATTTTGGTGGCATGACTGTGTTGTTTCCGAGAAATCTAAGTATAAATCAGAAATATAAGGAATGGAACAGTATTTATATGGAACACGATGTTGACGTTATTGCTGAGAACGTAGTAAGATCGCGGTATGAACGTAGTATAATCGTGGTAAGAACGGGCTATAATCGAAGTAGAAGCGTGGTAAGATCGTGTTGCAATCGGATAACTCGTGGTATGGTCGTAGTGAGAACGTGATGAGCGTAGTAAGATCATGATAATCGTAGAGAAAGCGTGGTGAGAACGTGGTATAATCGTAGCGGGATCGTTGTGGAAGCGTAATGAGGACGCAGTATCATCGTGAAATCAACGAAAATAATATTTTCATGCCGCTCATACCTCGACCTCACCACGATCTGAATTTATTTTAGATCGCGGTGAGCGTGGTGCGATTGTGGTCTAGTTGGACTGGGGCTTAAGCTCATGCCACATAGTCAGCCGTAAAGGTCCAGAAATGACAATGTAAAACAATTCAAACAAGAAAATTTAACGGCCGAACTTTGGTGTTGGGTTTATATATATTAACATAACCTCCTTTAGTTTTTCATGAATTTGTGATATGACATTGAGAAGTTATTGAAATTTATTCTTTGAAAAAGCGACGGGCGTAACATGTGCTCATGGCGCAGCTGTTTATTTTATTTTATGGAATAACACCCTTTCAAAGTCTAGGATCAGCCCCAAAGGTATGAGTACATTTGAACTGTGCAGTAGTTAATGTACACCTTAGCATTGCATTATCCTGAGTAATAACAAAGAGATTTTACCTTTGTTATGTGTAAAGTGTTCTTAAAAGACCATGACTTTATATGTTTTGTTTTGGTCTGTCCGTCCATCTGTCTGTCCTTGTCACTTCAGTTTCAGTTTGGAAATGCTTAAACCAAATGTTTCTATTATTGGTTTGTAAGCTTATATTTATAAGTGAGATTTCAAGTTGAGTCTCTTGCTGTTTGAAATTTGTGAGAATTATTGCGCTAGGAAAATTAGAATTTTTCCAAAATTTCTTAATTTCTTCCCATTTGTAAAGGACATATATTGTCAGAGCAATACTTTCAAAAATTATATGGACCTTGACAAAAGCTAGAATGTGTTATTGCAATCCCCATGAAGTCGATCATCTGTTAGTAACATTTCATGAATAATTATAGATTACCAGATGTTGTAGAAAAAAGTAAAATAACAAATATACGGAACACTGAGGACAATTCTAAACAGAAAGTCTCTAAGCAAATGACAAAATCAAAAGCTCAAACACATCAAACGAATGAATAAAAACTGTCATATATTACTGACTTGGTACAGGTATTTTCTTATGTAGAAAATGGTAGATGAAACCTGGTTTTATAGCTAAACCCCTCAATTTTCCTTAAAAGGATTTATGAAAGATTCAAACAAAAACTACCAAACCTCCACTCCTCCCCAAAAATGCCACAGTGTATATGTTCAGATTTGTTGAGTCTTCTCAAGGAGCAAAGACAGGACTGAGAGTTATATAGATTAAAGCATGCAGTTATATTCCCATTAGAAAAATGAAAATTATTAGCATAATTATATGCATTTGTAAAAATTATATTATATATATTTTGATTGGATGTTGTTATGGGTGATATTTGTTACCATGACAACTGTTGTAATAATACTTAACCGTTGTAGTTTAGATTTAGAATGTATATATGCTTTTATGTATTTTCATAAAGGTTTGGAAACAATTGAGAACACTGAATTCCCTATACTGCAGAATTCAACAAATAAAAACTCTATTTCCAAGGGACAAATACATTAATATGGTGAGCCCAACGCAATATTCTATTTATTTTGGTCAAGTAGTATTCAAACTGTGTTACTACAATGCTAGCTATGCTTTACTTATTTGCACTTTTCAATAAAAAAACACATGAGAAAATTTGATAATTTCACAAAACTCCATGATTCAGAAAAAAAGAAAATATGTGGTTTTTTTTTGTATATTTTAACAAAAAATCTAAAAGTCGGGTTGAACTGCAATCTTAAGGAAGTTCGCTTCTCAGTTTCAAATTAATTAACTTTTCAAAACACTAGTTAATATCGATAGGGATCAATAAAGGAATCAAAAGAGTAAAAATATATATACAGGTCAATGTGCTTGTTTTCGAGATAATACCCATTGAAATTTTGGCGGGAAAATATTCTCACTTGACTTTTCATAGCTTTATCATTGACAAGTTTACATTCTCAAAAACTATTAAAGAATAATCGAAATGTTATAAGACTTTTACAGATGGCTTATCATTACACATGTAAAAAATTTATAAAAAGAAAAATGGGGGTCAATGGCCATTTTTTTAAGGCATTCAAATGAATAAAACCAGAGGTTTCCGAAAATCTGACAAAAATCCCAAAACATGACAAGCGAACTACCTTAACTAAGCTCTGAAGCTAAAACCAAGTTATATCGATGTTATATATGAAATTTCTGAAAAAAATTTGATTCTTTATATAATCAGGCTCTCCTAACAAACGTTTTCCTTTCAAGAATCTACATGTATGATATTTAAAAAAAAAATAGACCTCCCCACCCCCCTTTTTTTCCCCACCTTCCAACCCCAATGTTACATTATATATTACATTTGTTGAACCTTATGAAAAGAACAGACAAGACTGTGAGTAAGCAAAGCATGCAGTCGTATTCCAATTTTAATATATACACCTTCTATTTATGTATTTTTTTACATAAATTTCTATTTATGCAGTTTTGAATGGATGTTGCTATGGATTATATGTGTTTCTGTGGTAACTATTGAGTCAGCAACTCTTAACAATGGTGATTTAGAGTTAGCGTTAGCTTTATGCATTTTCTTATCGGTTATGAAACAGTTCAGGACATTTAAGCTCTTAAACTGCAATATTCTGCAAATAATAAATCCGTTTCCAAGGAAAAAATCGGTTGCTAAAGTGATAAAACTAAAAAAAGTCCCACACATTTTTCTATTTAATTTGGTAAAGTAGTATCCAATCTTCATAACTACAGTGCTAACTATTCTGTACACATTTGCACTTTTCTGAAAAACACCAGAGAAAATTTGATAATTTCGCAAAATCCCAATTTCAGAAAAGTTGAAAATATTCATTTTTGGCAAAATTTTTCAAAAACTTTATAAATTTGGTTGACATGCAATCTTCACTAAAATGAAGCTTAAACCCAGTTGTATCGATGTTACATATGAACATTTATGAAAACTCATGATTCTATTCATAATCAGGCTCTGAATTGTGGTGATTTAGCTGATTTTAAAAGATTTTACCACGCTTTACAACCAAAAATAGAGTGTTCGTTACCATGACAACCACTCATATTTTCCCACTCAAAATTATTTTTAGCAGTATTCACTTACTGCTTCTACTAGGCCAATTATAGATAAAATCTGAATACCCTCATATATCACATGTATATGGCACTCTGCCTGGTTCTTATAAAGAGCTGTACTTAAAATCTTTGGCCTTATTGTGAAGCAATATCACGAGAATTTGACCTTACCTCTTTTCAATTTTATCACAGCATAAATTAAAGAGAACCTACGACTAGTATGACAATGTCATGTATATTAGTCTCGGAGAGAACTCACCAAAAATGAATGAGATATCCCTGTCACTAGAATTAATATAAGCAGAGACATATAATACAATATCTCTGATATAAGGGAAGTCACAATAAAATTGAGAATGGAAATGGGGAATGTGTCAAAAAGACAACAATCCGACCACAGAGCAGAAGCCCCTCCTGAAATATAACAAGAGTGCACACGCTGAAATGTTCCGCCTGCCTTTTACTTATGATTGAATTTATATTGAAAGTTTGAAGGAATGAAACCACCATTGTTTTTTCAATTAATATCTGTCTTTGTTAAATTGGCATTTTCAAAAAAAATCTGCAGACTTTATCTTTGTTTCAAATAAAAAATACTTACTACAGTGAAAATTTCACATAACATTTCATTGCACATAAGATAATAACCATTACTGGAAGTAAACCAATAAAATTTCATCCATAATTAGTTTTGTAATCGCATGTCAGCACTGAGTTTTCTAAAAATAATTTATAGAAACACCTAATAAAAAAGAATGCTTTGAAACACCCAAGATACATGTTTATAACACAGATTTTTTTTTTCTGCAATGAACTGCAGGGTTAACTTCCCACAACTGTCAAATTTAAGGGAATATTTTCTTTCGACCCTATTTCATATGAAACCGGATGTGACGTACTACGATTTGGTGGTATTACGCCTGTTATATGAAGGTTTTACTACAAGTATCATATACCCTTAAGATTATCAATGATCCATGAAAATGAGGTCAAGGTAAAATGAACCACATCAGACAGACCTTACAATCATTCTATACACCAAATATAGTGGCCCATTTGCTTGTAAAACTTGTAAAACAGACCAAACCACAAAAAAAAAAAAAACAAACCTCGAATGAATCAATCAAGGAACCATGAAAAAGGTCAAAGTCAGATGAAACCTGCCAGTCGGACAAGTACACCGTATATTCATTCCGTACACCAAATAAAGTTGACCTATTGATTATAGTATCTGACCATGCTTGACCATGATAACTTAACCTTGATCACTGATCCATACAATGAGGTCCAGGTCAGTGAACCCTGTCTGACGGACATGTAGACCTTTTAAGGATATCATATACTAAATATAGTCATTCTCATACTCATAAGTGAGTATTTCACATGGAGAAAAACCTATATTTTTTTAAGCAGTCACTGAACCATTAAAATGAAGTCAGGGACAATGGACATATGACAGACGGAAACTTCGTAAAACAAGCATTCTGTGAGTATTGCATGGCAATACATAGTCCCCTACCGGTTAAAAATTCATTGTATTGGAACAAAATTCTAACTTGATCTATAACTTGTCATGGTGTAAACTATATAACAAATATCAAGTCAATATCTTCAAGCATGACGAAAAAAGTGTTGAAAACTGATTATTTAAGTGAATTTTCTAAGTCCAAGAACCATGATAACTCTGCACAAAATCATCAGACCGGAACAAAATTAAATCTTGAACTGTAACTTGTCATGATAAAACTATATAACAATTACAAAATCAATATCTTCAAGAATGACAAAAAAAGGTGCGGAAAATCGGAAATAAACACATTTATTCTAAAACCAGTTGTTGGCATGATACGGGTTATGTTCTTCTCATATATTTTATGATGGTATGATACTAAACCCCTAACGGGAGGGATTGTGCTTGATATTCATATGATGAAGACATAATCTTTCAATCAGTTTAATTGAGGTCTGGAGCTGGCATGTCAGTAACTGCTAGTAGTCCTTTGTTAATTTATGTATCATTGTCATTTTGTTTAGTTTCTTTTGTTACCTATTCTGACATCGGACTCAGGCTTCTTTTGAACTGAGTTTTACTGTGCGTATTGCTGTGTGTTTGTTTTTTCTACATTGGCTAGAGGTATATGGGAGGGTTGAGATCTCAAAAAACATGTTAAACCACACCGCATTTTTGCTCCTGTACCAAGTCAGGAGCCTCTGGCCTTTGTTAGTCTTGTATGATTTTTAATTTTAGTTTCTTTTATATATTTCGGAGTTTAGTATGACTTCGATTATTACTGAACTAATACATATTTTTGTTTATATGCCAGCTGAAGCAAGCCTCTGGGTGCGGGATTTTCTCGCTGTATTGAAGACCCATTGGTGGCCTTCGCTGTTTTCTGCTCATTGGTCGGGTTGTTGTCTCTTTGACACATTCCCCATTTCCATTCTCAATTTTATGATTATTTGAGTGAATTTTCTAAGTCAAAGGAACATAACTCTGCACAAAATCATCAGACCGGAACAAAATTCGAACTTGATCTGTAACCTGTCATGATAAAACAATACACCAAATATCAAATCAATATCTTCAAGCATGAAGAAAAAAAGTGTGGAAAACTGATTTGCCAGATGGACAGAGACAGACAGACAGACAGAGTGCAAACCTAAAGTCCCCTTTGACTTCGTTGGTAGGGGACTAATAAGATATCTGCATACAAGCTATGATGCATTGGGGTCTTCTACCCTATGAGATATAAAGCTTTATACAAATTGTTAAGGCTGACTCCATATAGTAATCCCGGTCTTGCATTCTGTGACTTTCGCAGACAAGACAAAAAATCAAACAACAGTCTACAAAACACAACATAGAAAATTTACTGAGCAACACGAAACAGTTTTACCTGAATTATCAGTTGTAATGGAAAAGTTTACTTCCAAAATTACAATTGTACCTACTAGAAAATTAAAATCAGGACTACTGATACAGTAAGCCACTGCTCTACCAAATGAATAAAAAATGATCACATCGAAATATTTCATGCATATTCAGGACGACCTAAGGGTTGAATAGGGTATAGATATAAGACCATCCCTGGAATTCTACTGTTCAGGCAAAGTGAACTGGCCGTTTGACTGTGCAGGTTATATAAATAAGCACCCAGGACCAGTCAGAATAGGGACAGTAAATCTGATGCCCCGTATAGTGTGAGTCCATGTTAAAGAACTTGTGCAACAACCCTGAGGTGTCTGTAGGTGGCACAGCTAATGGAGAGTAGCATTAAATCTAGTAGGCCTTCCTTTACTTCACACACATGAATGACTATACCCAACTTCTATCCTAGCTAAGTACCCTTAAAACTTTATTTCTATCAACTGTAACAACCTCTGTACCTTCAAGGGATGGTCTTACTTTGGATCCATGTCTCAGAGAACCATCACTCTACCAAGTGACAACTAGAAAAACTAAAGACAAGCGCACCCTAAAATCATACCATAAATCAAATATAGTTAGCCTAATGCTTAAAGAATCTAAGAAACAGACCTTATTATGAAAACTGAACAATGACCATCAAAATGAGGTCACGGTCAGAAGAATCAAATAAACTAAACATTATCTATGATCCATGACAATGAGGTCAAGGTCAGCGGAACTACCCCAGACGGACAAGGACACCTGACAATCATACCATACACCAAATATAGTTAGCCTATTGCTTATAGAATCTGAGAAACATACATAATTATGAAAACTGAACAATGACCATTAAAATGAGGTCATGGTCAGATGAACTCTGCCAGACAGACATCTACATCTTACTATCAATCCATACACCAAATATAGTTGACCTTTTGCTTACAGTATCTGAGATACAGACTTGACAACGAAAACTTAACCTTGATCATTGATCCATGGACATTGATTAGAGCAGACTCTGATCTATCAGACGTCAATTTGGAAATACATGACATCACAATGGGCATGGTTTAGAGGGTAAAAATATAAGACCCTGATTTGAGAAAGCTACCTCAGATTGGACATTGATTTTAGGAACAGACGTTGATTAGAGACTGGACATCGATCAAGTCTAACATAAATAATCTATTTTTGCAGGTGACTGAAAAGATAAAAATTTTAAAATAAGGTATCTAAGCTGATAAGACACTGGGTTCACAAGTTGGATATGAACACTGCTCTCTATACTTTCTAAAATGACAAGTAGTGTTTACTAAAGTTAATTATAATTGAAATTTACAAACATATCACTTTATTTAACATATGTGATGACAACATTAACATTACCAAAATGTATAAAGAAGAAAAATTGTTCAATGTCATTAACAAATTATGTATCTTAATCTTATGTAAAATGTTCACTTAATTTCCAATAATTTTTTCCACTAAACATTGAAACATGTCCAAACTGGAATTATATAACAGGACAAACGGGGAAAATCTTTAACCTGTATAAAAACAACTGTGGGTGACCTGAACAAAATCTTCAAACCCACAAGGTTATTAAAGGGTGTTTTCACATTACATATCTATATATATATATGAATATTAAAGAAAAGGAAAAATATTTCTAACATATGAAAAACAACAATCTTTCAAGATACTGGTGTTTGTATTCACATATACAAATTCATACAAAACATTTCCTCAATATATGAATCATATAACCAGAAAGTTCTAGTTACAGCAATACATTTTTATATTCAAAAACTAAATCATAGACAATCTTCACTAAAATAACAATTTCATTTTAACAATAATCTTTAAAATCATTAGAAGCAAATTGCATTGCTTTGGTTAAAAAAAATTGTCAGAAACTTGAGTTCAAAAGAACATTTTTAATCCTCAGTATTGGTAAAATAAAAAATATGGTTATCCCAATAGACCATGACTGAAGGGGTGGGACAAATTATCCCCATGAATTAGATGTGCCAATACTTATATAAATGCTACTGCATACCAAATATCATAGACTTACCATTAGTAGTTCCCCATAAACTAACCTAATCACAAACTAGGAACATTTTAACTATGCACTTGTTTGAAGTCAATAGATCATAACTGAGGGGTGGTACACACAATCTCTATGGAAATGAGATGTGCACATGCTAATACAACTCCATACTAAATATCATTGTCTTATCATAAGTGGTTCCCCTTAAACTCAAACTGACCTAATCATTAACTTTAACATGTAAACTATAAAAAAAAGTTTGAAAGTCAATAGACCATGACTGATGGGGTGGGCCAAATAGTCTCCAAGGAAATGAGATGTGCCAAATCTTATACAACTGCATCCCAAATATCATTGACTTATCATAGGTAGTAGCTCATAAACTGACCTTATCACAAACTTTAACATGTAAGCTATGCAAAAGTCAATAGACCATGACTCAGGGGACAGGGCAAAACTTTAAGAAATTGTCGACACCGTCGACAGAAACAGCATACCTAATTAAGTCTCGCTTTTTTACTCCATCAAGACAGAAGAAAACCTTGTATGGCTGTTATAGACTATTAATGACCAAAAATTAGCTGATGATTCATACATAAAAATGAATATTCTCATTGAATCAGAAAAGTATTGATTCAAATTAAAATCTTTTATGAATCTATTTTACATTTTTTTTTTCATCATTGATATTTAAAAGTTATGTCCCTACGTAAGCCATAAGAATTTTGCGATTGCAGAAATATTGAAGATATTTACAAATTGGGGAGAAATTAAAAACACCTCAAACATTGAACAGAAAGAAAATAACATAGTTTACCTTTGTTAAAACTTGGTATAGTGAGAACCAGAATAGAACTATATATTATATAAACCAAATCAGCACTGAAAACTGTGGTTTCGTTTATTTGACAACTTACAATGTATGCTTAATAAAGAACGTGACACCAGCAAAGTCAGTTCACTGCAAAATGGCAACAGAAATATCTGAATAAAATATAAATACATTGCTAGAAATTTGTGGGGAAAATCCCATATGAACTCACACCTGATCAATCCAGTTAACCAAAGCAAAAATAGTAATACATTCATAAAATACTAAAGGACTCTAATGAAGTTAAGAACACATATATGACAAAATCAATTACTGAAATTGACAAAAATTCCATTAACTATTAACAATATTAATAATATAGCAATAAATTGGTGTGGTGAATTAAAAAGCAATAACTATTTTGAAAATTCAAGTTTCAATTAAGTGTAAAATTGAAAGAAAAAAAACTTTCTTACAAACTCAAATGGATTTCAATGAAATGCTCTTAATAGCTTAAAACGAAGGATTTCAAAATAAAAATAGACATCATTGAAAATAAAAGAAAAAAAAGCTTAACTCTATAGCACAGATACAATGACAAACAAAATTACATCTTAATAATGGTTTTAATATTATATTTAAATGTCAACATAAATGAAAAGTTTACAAATAAATTCAATAGCTAATACTTTTACAAGAAACATTCACTATTTTGCAAATTCAAAATTGAATTGAGAATAAAATTGAAGAAAACAAACCTTTCTAACAATTTAAATGGATTTCAATTATATGCTCAACAGCTTAAAATGAAGGATTTCAAAAATAAAATAGACTTCATAAAAATAAAAGCAACAAAACTTAACTCTATAGTAAAGATACAGTAACAAACAAATTACATATGAATAATGGAATTCATATATATATTTAAAATATATATATAAATACATACATGACATACAACAAAATTAATATTATATATTCAAAAGTAAAATAAATGAAAATTCTACAATGAATTCAAAATAATATCCCTGTGCTATTCAGGTGAAAGTTTGTGACATCTATATATGTACAATGTATTTGTATTACAAAAACTGGTAAGGAGCAAGGATGACAAGACCCATATTAACAATGAACAAAGTAAGTTTTAAACCAGTTTTTTTGTATATGTATAGTTAAATATCATATATTCTATCATCTGATTAAAAGTGTTTTACTCTCTACTTGTAGTCCATAAAAAGTCTAACCCAATAGCAGATTTTGCATCAAAAGTTTTATTTTCTTAACTGCAATCATTGTGGCCATTGGAGATTGCAGTCAAAAATAGCTTTATAAAATATTCATAATAAAATTATGAAAGAAAAGTAGGAGTTATTGGGCAAAATTTTTATTGACACTACATGAATAAAACTAAAGAATTCCAAATATCTGACAAAAAGTAAAATAAAAGCTCTCACAAACAAATACCATATACAAGTAATCATAAACATTGATAAATATAAAATTTGTTGAAATGTATTTAAAAGGATAAATGATAAAAGCTATACACATAACACTATATAAACGAGTCTTTATCTATTACATTACATAATTTTGGTATAAACAGTAAGAAATTGTAATGTTTTCAGAGTCTTTATCTATTACATTACATAATTTTGGTATAAACAGTAAGAAATTGTAATGTTTTCAGAGACTTTATCTATTACATTACATAATTTTGGTATAAACAGTAAGAAATTGTAATGTTTTCAGAGTCTATCTATTACATTACATAATTTTGGTATAAACAGTAAGAAATTGTAATGTTTTCAGAGTCTTTATCTATTACATTACATAATTTTGGTATAAACAGTAAGAAATTGTAATGTTTTCAGAGACTTTATCTATTACATTACATAATTTTGGTATAAACAGTAAGAAATTGTAATGTTTTCAGAGTCTTTATCTATTACATTACATAATTTTGGTATAAACAGTAAGAAATTGTAATGTTTTCAGTCTTTATCCATTACATTACATAATTTTGGTATAAACAGTAAGAAATTGTAATGTTTTCAGAGTCTTTATCCATTACATTACATAATTTTGGTATAAACAGTAAGAAATTGTAATGTTTTCAGTCTTTATCTATTACATTACATAATTTTGTTATAAACAGTAAGAAATTGTAATGTTTTCAGAGTCTTTATCTATTACATTACATAATTTTGTTATAAACAGTAAGAAATTGTAATGTTTTCATATACAATTTTAAAACAGAAAGGAAAAAAAACCACATAACTATAACACATACTGTACACATCAAATATCTTTTCATTTGTAAGAAACTCAATCTTGTTAAAAAGAAGCATCAAATTTCTTTTCATTTGTAAGAAACTCAATCTTGTTAAAAAGAAGCATCAAATATCTTTTCATTTGTAAGAAACTCAATCTTGTTAAAAAGAAGCATCAAATATATTTTCATTTGTAAGAAACTCAATCTTGTAAAAAGAAGCATCAAATATCTTTTCATTTGTAAGAAACTCAATCTTGTAAAAAGAAGCATCAAATATCTTTTCATTTGTAAGAAACTCAATCTTGTTAAAAAGAAGCATCAAATTTCTGATTTCTGATTTTCCCTTTATATACCATAAAAATCATTATTTAAAAAAAAACCATCTAATCTTTAACGCTTAACTAGAACATACTGAAATTTGAGAAATGAAATATATGTAAAAATAATAAAGGACTATATTTCATTTATGACAAACTACAATTTGAAAAAATAAACCCAAAAATAATCTATTCCATGAAATATTTTAACATAAAATTTGAAATTTAAAAGTATACAAAGGTATAAATTTTATACCATTTTAAACACTTCATAAATAATTCATCTTTTCTTATATCTTACTATATGTCTGTAGTCTATAAAGTATGTTGATAAATCAGAAAAATTGTAATATCTTACATCGTACATACATATTATTTGAATATCAATATTATAAAGACTGTATATAAAGTCAGTGCATATATATTTCATTACCACAGAAAAAAAATTGAATATAACAAACACAATAAACACCAAAATAGAACAAAGCAAAAAAATAAACAGACAACAAAAAGTAACAAAATAAAAAAACAAATTAAAGTGACACTACCAAAATTCAGACTTGATCTGTGTTTTGTGGTAATAAGCATTGTGTATAAGTTTCATAACATTTGGTTGAGGCAAACTAAAGTTAGAGAACGGAAACGAAAAATTCAGCAATTTTTCCCTTTGTAAAGGGGCATAACTCTAGAACGGTTAAAATGACGCCACCAAAATTCAAACTTGGTCTGTACTTTGTGGTAATAAGCATTGTGTATAAATTTTATAACATTTGGTTTAGTCTAAAGTTAAAGAACGGAAACTAAATTTGGGACGTACGGACGGACGTACGTACAGACAGACAAGGGTAAAACTTAATGCCCCTCCGCTACGGCAGGGGCATAACAAACAAACAAAATACCATTTGAACAATAATTCTGTCATATTTCTGTAGACACTACTAAAAAAATTCAATTCATGAAAGAGAATCTTTATCTAGGTTCTTGCTTAATTGGTGAGCTATTTATATCTATGTCGCTATCGGGCAATGTCTGATCAGTATCGTCTGTAAGCTTGGATATGATGCCATTTTCCACAGCTGGTTCAAGCATCTGAACAACCACATTACCATCCTGACTTTCTTCTACATCTAGAGCAGAATCTTGTACAGTTTCAATAACAAATCCTAACTGATTTATAGCAGACGGTTCATTCAATTGTTCATTTCCTCCAGCTTCTTGAAGAACCTCAGCTGAAGCTTGCATGACAGCTACATCGTCACAATACGGAACAAACAAATTACCATTACTTTCAATGATTCTGTCCATTTCAACAGGCTGGTGTTCTCTTGCAATACCATTCTTTGCATAATCTTCCACACATGCGTGATCTTCATTGTTACCCTCAGAACGATAATAATCCCTGTCATTTTCATCATCTAAGTCAATAATTATTTCTTCCTTAACAAAAACTTGAGTATCTTGCTCTTGTACATCATAATTTTCTGAATCTTGCAACGATGAAAGGTATACTTCATTACAGGTATGACTATTCATTTCTTCTGCATTTTCTATCACAACTTGAGGAACATCAAGTTTATTTCTTTTATTTTTCTCTGAGTTATACTGTATATTCATCCTTTTCAATGTATTAGAGCTTAATGTTTGAGCTGACACCAGTTTCTGAGTTGGTTGGATATCTCGTTCCTTTATGAGAGTAGTCCCTTTTAGAGTTTCGGATGTGAATGTTTGCAGAGGTATGAGCTGAGAATTGAAAGCATTAGAAGTAACAATCCCTCCAGTTGATGTGTCTACAGCTAATCTTTCCAACGGGATATTTTTAGCAGTAATTCTTCTGTGTGATTCTTTCGCAGTTACATTTTTTGAAGCAATACGAGATCTTATTTTAGCATAAAGTTCTGCTTTTGGTATTGGAGTCAAATTACTTTCAGGACTGTTGCTGGTAGATTCATTATTCGTTCTTGTTGTTTCGGGTTCATTAGCCCGTTTACCAATAAATTTATATATGATTGGTCTATCTGTAACTACAGTAATTTTATCTGATACTTCTGATGGCAATTCTGACGGCAGCTGGATAGTTTTTGTGGTACTACCTGATGCTAACCATTTTTGTGCTGCATTTTCATTATCGTTTGATGTCTTGTAATTTCGTACTCTTCTTCTATTTGTTTTAATTCTATCAGATAGTGTTGCACTACTTGACAAATCAGCATCATGTGACTGATTGAAGTCTTGACAAACAGTTATATTATATGACTGGACAACATCTCCCTCACATTCTCCATCGTTTGTATCATTGAAGCTACTGGTATTCATATCATCTTGCCAACCAATCAAATTATCAAGGGATGTAGTCATCTGCTCAAAATCGTCCACTGCTTCCTGTTTTATTTCAGTCAGTATTGTACTATCTGCTTGTAAAGCCTTAGGTTTTCTGCCACGTTTTCCTTTTGATTTGTTGATTTTACTTTCCATAATTGGAACTTTGTACTTTGGTTTAGGTCCTGGTTTGCCCTTTGGTTTTTGTATCTTTGGTAATTTCACATGTTCTTTAGGTTTCCGTCCAGGTTTCTTGCCCGTCTTTTTCAAAGAACTCTTGTTAACTTTAGTTTTCTTCTCTCCAACCACATTACTTTTGGGCTTTCTGCCTGGTTTGTTTTTAATTATTGTGGACTGGATTGCTGAAGGCTTTCCAGTTTTGGTATTTTTGTTCATTCTATTTTCATAAGTTTTCATTTTACTCTTTTTGAATTCAGCCATTTTACTAGTAATTTTGGGTTTTCTTCCAGGCTTTCCTGTTGGCTTTATAATCTTATTAGTATCTTTTTTCAAAATTTCTACCACCTTAGGCTTCCTGTCTGGTTTTCCCTTTGGTTTTATTGACAGTTTTTCTTTGGGTTTCATATACTGTTCTTTAACAACCTTCTTTAACTTCTTTGTTTTCATAATTTTCAATTTCTTATGTTTTTTACTGTCAATAGTAGTTTTCAGCGATGGCTTTTTAGCATTTTCTTTTTTCACTGGTTCCGTTTTAATGTGCCCTAAAATTGTAGTTTTTGGTTTTTTATGTGCTTTCAGATCATGTGACCGGGACATAGTTGACTTCTTAATGCTGATATCCAACAATTTTTTAGCCTCTAACCTTTTTGATTCACTTGAACTTGATTTAATAACAATTTTTGGCATTGTTTTATTTGATGAATCTAATTTTATCAAAGGTTCTATTGCTTTTTTTGTTTTATTCTTAGGGAAGTATTTTCCACCTGCAAACTGTTGTTTCGTTTTTTCTGGTGATTCATAAACTGTTGTAAGTTTCCCTTGAATTTTCCGTCTACGTTTTGAGTTGTAATACCCATAAAGCATCTCTTCTCTCTTCCTGTTTAGGTACTTTTGATGTCTCTTTTTGGCAGTTTCATCCATATAACTTTGATCCATGAACCAAGCTTTCGTCTTTTTTCCCTTTTTAATAAAATTAAAATGAAATCCAACTGTTGCTAATGGAAGTCTAAAATCATCATAGATGGCAAGAGTAGCTGGTTTTGTGGAGTTATAAGAATTTTCTGTGCGCTCTAATTTTGCTGGCTTAACATCTGGTTTTTTGCTTTCATTAGTATCATTTAGGTTATCAGATGTATTTCGGTGCTCATTCTGAGTTGTGTCAACTTCTGAACTAACAGTGTTTTCATTATTATGGTCTTGATTAGTCCCATTAAGATTTTGGTTTTCAGATGTTTTAGTAGTTGTATCTTCATCAGTATTTACACTTTGGTCTTCAGTTACACCATATGCCTCAAAATCACATCTTTCATCCTTGACAAAGACACAATCCCAATTCAATTCAGAATTCGTTTTTGCAAGCTCAGTCTTGGTGATTTCATCAATCACTTCTGATTTAATCGCCTGCATGTTCAACTGAAGGGCACTTTCCAACATCTCTAGTTCTTCCTTGGTATGACATCTTGGATAATGAACTTGTAGTAAGTGATAACGTTTGAATGGCTTTTTACAGATTTCACAAAAGTAAGCATATTTACTCCCGTGCATTGTTCCAATATGTGCTAGTATATGTTCCTGTGTTTTACCTAAATAGGGACAAATCGGACACTTAAGAGGTCGGTCTTTAGTTGTGTGGACAACCATGTGAGTCTTCTTATTGCCTAAGCTTGCAAAAAGCATACCACAAACATCACATGAGTGAGGTTTGTACCCAGCATGCATATTAATATGATTCCTCAAAGCTGGCTTGATTTTAAATCGTCTGTCACAGAGGTCACACTTCCATGGTCGTTCATCAGAATGGCGTAAAATATGTTTTTTTAAGCAACTTTTAGTTTTAAATCCTTTTCCACACAAGTCGCATACAAAATCTAATGTTTTACAATGAACTTTCATATGCTTGGTAAGATCTGATTTAGTTTTGGTCTCCTGTGTACAGCCAGGGTGTGTACATTTGAAGTATCTGACATCACTGTGCTTCAACATGTGACATTTAATCTCAAAATTGGTTTTGCATCTAAATTCACATTTTTCACACTTGATTGGTTTCAAATCATTATGACGATACATGTGATAGCTAAGATCACTCGGTCTTTTGAAGGCATAACCACACTGTTTACATTTGTGAGGACGCTCGTCAGAGTGTGTAGTTAAATGATGTTTTAGATTACGAGGCCATTTTGTGCCAAAGCTGCATCCAGCCTGTGGGCATTTGAATGGTTTGTCCTCTTGGTGTTTTCTTTGGTGCTTAGTTAGATCTCCTTTGCATGCTCCAGCATAATCACACCTTTCAACCTTACATTTGAAGGGTTTTTCTCCTGTATGTCTGGCTTCATGTTCCATCATCTTAAACTCTGACCTTGACTCAAATTTACAAAAATTGCATTTTCTCCATTTGGGTATATGAACTGCCCTATGAACTTGAAGATGAGTTTTTATTTTTGCAACGTAATCACAAAGATTACATGGAAACTCTCCCTCTATTCCTTTACGGCCTTGTATTTTTGGTTTTTTACCAGTCTTCTCAATTGTTTCAATTTTTTTCCATGCGGTCATTGATTTTGGAATTTTACCAAAGCGTTCAGCTGGTTTTTTGTCAATTTCTCTCAGCAATCCTAAACTTGGTTTTTTCTTCTTTTTCTTTCCGCGGATAAATGTATACTGTTCTCCCACAATGCCGTTTTTCAGTTTAGAAACTTTGTTTATATCTATCGATTTTTCCTTTATATTCTGTTGCTTTTTAATGTTTTTAAAGCTATCAACTTTTGGTTTCTTATCAACAGATATTTTGCTCATATCTAAGGGAACTAATTTGACCGAGACTTTCGACCTTAAACACCTACTCTTAAGTGTATCTTCAAAATCCCTTTCACTATCATTATCAGTAGAAACACCATCTCCATTGGAGGCTGAAGGCACAGGCATTTCTTTCTCACCCTCTCTTGCAAATTGTTCTAAATTTTCAAAGAGATTACTTGATTTTTTACTTTTAAAAACAGCTCCCATGCCAGTAGGTTTGCTTTTTAAACCATGGAAAACTGTATTTTTTATTGTGCTAGGCTTCTGTCCATTGCCATCTGCTAAAGAATTTGTTGACAGTAAGTGCTTGTTAACATTATTTAGTAATTGTGTATAATTAGCAGAGCCTACTGCCTCATTAACATCAGTGTTACCCTTCTTTTTTGTCAGGTTTCTATTTATTGGTCTTTTTCCCTGTCTGACAGTGTCTTCCTGGCATGGTTCAGCTGTAAATATTGCTTCTTCGTTTGGACAAAAGATTGTGTAAGACACTAACTTTTGACTATCACTGCTCTGTTTAAGGATTTTGCCAGACACTGTCGACTGAATTGCAATAGGGGTCTGACTTTCTTCAACCTGATTTGGCAGAAGACCATCAAAGTTTAATTGATTTGAAGTTAACTGATTATCTTCAGAGTGTGAAATTAGGTTCAAGTCTATTATATTTATCTGAGGCTTACGTAAATCATCTGATGAAATTGTATCAGTATGTTGTAGAAGAATTTCTCTCCCTTGAATAATACCAGTATCCTCCGCCAAGATGACAACTGGTAGTGAATCATCTGATATTACATGACTTCCTTCAGGCAAAAAAATAGATGTATCGTCGTTAGGAACATTCTCCTGAATAACATCTTGAGTAACAGGAAATTCTGCCATTTTATTATGTAACCTGCATCTAAATCTGGATTTCACTCCTATATAAAATTCTTATATAATTTGGATTTCAAAATATCATATGGATATAAGGTAATTTGTGGATTTCAAGGATCATGAAAATTAAATACTGGATTTCACATCTTAAATTTGCTTTTCATTACAATTCCAGTGAGAATTTCTGGTTGCATTAACACTAGTGATGAATGTAACCTCATCTTCAGTTCTCCTTCATAGCAATGTTACACAAGATGTTTAACTGTCTCTCAATATGGATGTCATTGATCTGAAAATAAATGAATTTGTTTATCATTTTACACAATAATACATAAACATAACTATATATATATGTATATTGCTGTACAGTTATGAACATTTATGGTCCTACATCCTGTAGATATTTATATTTGTTCATGTTTTTCTAAGACTGTTTATGACATCTTTAAACTTAATCCATTTGATGTTTTCTGATAGATTTTATTCTCAGAAACATGATTAAACTAGTGAATCTGTGAGCTACTGCTCAATAATGATACCCCCACCCCGCTAAAAGTATAAGATAAACAGGAAGTTGGTGAGTGATGAATCTGAAAACGCATCACACGGTATAGCTGACTCATATAAACCCTGAAACCAAATTTCAGAAATCCTTGTAATGTACATGTAGTTCCTGAGAAAGATGCGACGAAAAATATTCATGGGACAGATGGACTGACGGATGGACAGACAGACAGAGGTAAAACAGTATACCCCGGGTTACCCCCACTATTTTAAAGCAGGGGTATAATAATTATTTGTTGTAATTAGTTTTGAACAAGCTTTCAGTAACTGTGAATATTCGCTTTGTATTGATCCGACGAGTTAATCCCTTTTCAACTGATTTTACAGTTAGTTCTTAATATGTTATGTTGTTACACCACTGTCCCAGGTAAGGGGGACAGTTGAGCACTCAAAAACCTTTTTAACCCAACCACATTTTGTATGTGCCTGTCACAAGTCAGGAGCCTGTAATTCAGTGGTTGTTGATGATTGTTGTCTATCATATTAGTATTTTGTTTATTATTTTGTACATCAATCAGGTCTTTGATTTTCTTGTTTGACATTTTGTTATGGCTGGGCCTTTTATAGTTTAATATTTGATATGGGTTTTGCTCATTGTTGAAGGCCTTACAGTAAGTCATGTTAAAAAATATTGTTTACTGGCTTCAGGATTCGACTTTCTTTTTCACCTTGTAAAAGTAGTTGAACAGGTTTTGTCCATTGTTATGCATCATTGTACCTGTGCATTAATTTCAATTGAAACAGTGAAATTTCCAATGAAGTGACCACTGTCCAGTATAAAAATCATTTGAGCTCTTTTAAACCTGTCAAAACGGGTTGAAAGAATGCGTTACACGTCTATCTATATATATGCTATTGGATTTTTCGTATCATTTAAATGCCATTTCAAAAACATTGCTGCTTCGAAAAACACAAAGAACATGGCACTGAAACACTGCTTAATTTCAAGCATGTTCCTGTTGTGGCGTTACAGGCTGCTAGGCAATATGGATGTTACAATAGACGCAGACTTGTCTGCACTGGATGTTTAAATTTTTTATCAGGACCTGAACTAAAAATAAGTACATCATATTCAGTTTCTCAAAAAAATTGTGTTATAAAAAGCGGGAATGGTAAATAGCTTAACATATTTTGTATACTTTTGTCCATCGATGAAGTCCGTCTGTTGCTAATTTTATCCCAAAATATACCTAAGAGGTATTTTTATCGTTCGGCTGCTGTCCTACTGACTTTCTGCAATATCTTCAATCATTTAAGGATCATAGTGGGTGCCATGTTGCCCATTTAGGTTTTCTAAAACGTGCTTTGTATATAGAAATTAGAAGATGAGGTATGAGTGCCAAATGAGACATCTCTCCATCCAAGACACAATCTAGTAAAGTAAGCAATCATAGGTTACAGTACGACCTTCAACGCTGAAAAAGTAAGATATAAAGGGTCCAAAAATGAATAGTGTAAAACAATTCAAAAGAAAAAAAACGACTGCCTAATTTATATACAAAACGAGAAGAGAAAGTTTATTTGTCGTTTTTATAGTCTTTAGTACGTGATGGTTTGACATATTATTTAGTATTAACCAATATATAATTAAGTGTATTATAAATAAAACTGCACCTTCAACAGTAAAGCCAAACCAGTCCATTACAGACTTACACCTGGCCATTATGAATGAGCCAGTCACTTCTGAACGAACTGGGCCATTATGGATTTTCTGTTGTTATCCATTTAAATACATATTATGTATCCAATAAATGAGACAAATATAGTAGGTCTAGATCCAACGCTGCAATTTTCACAAAACATATCAAAGTTCACGTCCTTGTCGCACATAAACATGGATAGCATCATAAATGATATTATTAAGATTGGCAAATATCCGATTCCATTAAAAATATCAAAAATTCCAATATCTACATTAGAAGAAAACGAACTTTGCAAAGACGAAAACAAAAGGAAACTGCAGCTGCTTGCAATGATTGAGAAAAATATTGCTTCATTACCTTCAGATCACAGGGAACAGTTTGAAATACAAAAAAGTCCAAAAAACTGAAATATGCCACAAAATACTTATAGATTTTGTTAACATTATCACACAAGAATTAAGAAATGTCTTGAGCAGTTTTGATGAAATATGATAGATGATATAGGTTTCATACATGTTCTGTACCTGTCAAATTCTAAATATAAAAATATTACACAGTATTCTATAGTAAATATCTCTTTTCAAGATAATGGAAAACCAATCTTTCTGAAAGGTGTTTGTATATACATGATATAATAAAATGCTCCGCAGGGCGCAGCTTGATACGACCGCAGAGGTCGAACCCTGAACAGTTGGGGCAAGTATGGACACAACATTCAAGCTTGATACAGCTATGAATTTGGATTGTGATTAAATATTTGACACAGCATAGGTTTCTGACACAGAATGAATGTGGTCTAAGAACTTAAAAATTTTAAATTGGACATTCACCTATTATGGTCCAATATCCAAAATCTAACTACATGGTTAGATTCAGCATATCAAAGAACCCCAAGAGTTCAATTTTTGATGAAATCAAACAAAGTTTAATTTTGGACCCTTTTGACCTCAATGTGGACAAAGTTGATAACGGGGCCCAAAAATCAAAAATCTAAATACATGGTTAGATTCAGCATATCAAAGAACCCCATATATTCAATTTTGTTGAAATCAAACAAAGTTTACTTTTGGACCCCGATTTGGACCAACTTGAAAACTGGGCCCATAATCAAAATCTAAATACATGTTTAGATTCAGCATATCAAAGAACCCGAAGAATTCAATTTTGTTACAATCTTACTAAGTTTAATTTTGGACCCTTTGGACCTTAATGTAGATCAATTTGAAAACGGGACCAAAATTAAAAATCTAAATACATGGTTAGATTCAGCATATCAAAGAACCCCATATATTCAATTTTGTTGAAATCAAACAAAGTTTAATTTTGACCCGATTTGGACCAACTTGAAAACTGGGCCCATAATCAAAAATCTAAATACATGTTTAGATTCAGCATATCAAAGAACCCCAAGAGTTCAATTTTGATGAAATCAAACAAAGTTTAATTTTGGACCCTTTTGACCTCAATGTGGACAAAGTTGATAACGGGCCCAAAATCAAAAATCTAAATACATGGTTAGATGCAGCATATCAAAGAACCCCATATATTCAATTTTGTTGAAATCAAACAAAGTTTAATTTTGGACCCCAATTTGGACCAACTTGAAAACTGGGCCCATAATCAAAAATCTAAATACATGTTTAGATTCAGCATATCAAAGAACCCTAAGAATTCAATTTTGTTAAAATCAAACTAAGTTTAATTTTGGACCCTTTGGACCTTAATGTAGATCAATTTGAAAACGGGACCAAAATTAAAAATCTAAATACATGGTTAGATTCAGCATATCAAAGAACCCCATATATTCAATTTTGTTGAAATCAAACAAAGTTTAATTTTGGACCCCGATTTGGACCAACTTGAAAACTGGGCCCATAATCAAAAATCTAAATACATGTTTAGATTCAGCATATCAAAGAACCCTAAGAATTCAATTTTGTTAAAATCAAACTAAGTTTAATTTTGGACCCTTTGGACCTTAATGTAGACCAATTTGAAAACAGGACCAAAAATTAAGAATCTAAATACACGGTTAGATTCGGCATATCAAAGAACCCCAATAATTCAATTTTTGATGAAATCAAACAAAGTTTAATTTTGGACCCTTTGGACCTCAATGTGGACCAATTTAAAACCGGCCCAAAATCCAAAAACTTAATACACGGTTAGATTCAGCATATTAAAGAACCCCAAGAATTCAAGAATAAAACCCCATTGAAATTGGTCAAGAAATAAGCAATTTATACAAAGTATCTTCTTTTGCACAATACTGTGCAATTGAATATTTCTTGCAATTGTGCAATACTGTGCAATTGAATATTTCTTGCTATTGCGCAATACTGTACAATTGACAATTTCTTGCTATTGCGCAATATTGTGCTATTGGATATTTCTTGCTATTGCGCAATACTGTGCAATTGAAGATTTCTTGCTATTGCGCAAAACTGTGCAATTGAAAATTTCTTGCTATTGCACAATACTTATTATATAATAATTTACACATCCTGTTTGGTGTGTATCTCCTGCCATATCATTATTATTTGCTTTTAAATATAAATCAGAAATAACCAACTTAAAATGGAAAATTTTAAAGAAAAAAAAAGGAAAAAAAATCCCCCAATTTTTGAACCCCCTTATGATTCATCACCCCCAAACTCAATCCCAGCCTTCCCTTTGAGGTATGGTACCTTGCAGTACAATTTCAGAGAGATCCATACACTTGAACACAAGTTATTGTCTGGAAACTAGAAAATGCTTATTTTGGCCCCTTTTGGCCCCTAATTCCTAAACGTTTCAGGCAATTACCCCAAACTCAATTCCAGCTTTCCTTTGTGATATGGAACCTTGTAGTACAATTTCAGAAAGATCCATACACTGACACACAAGTTATTGTCATGAAACTAGAAAATGCTTGTTTTTGCCCCTTTTGGCCCCTAATTCCTAAAATTTTGAGGCAATTTCCCCAAAAATCAATCCCAGCATTCCCTTTGTGATATGGAACCTTGAGGTACAAAGTCAGAGAGATCCATACACTAACACACAAGTTATGTCTGGAAGTTACAAAAATGCTTATTTTTGGCCCCTTTTTGGCCCCTAATTCCTTAACTGTTGGTACCATAACCCCCAAAATCAATCCCAACCTTCCTTTTGTGATATTGAACCTTATGTTAAAATTTCATAGAGATCCATTCACATAAACTAAAGTTAGAGTGCGAAAACCAATGCGTCTTCGGACGACGACGCCGACGACGCCAACGCCAACGTCATACCAATATACGACCACAAAATTTTTTTGCGGTCGTATAAAAATAAGGAGATGTGGTATGATGAACAATGAGACAACTATCCACCAAAGTTCAAATGAAGTGGATGTAAGCAATTATAGGCAACCATAAGGCCTTCAATAATGAGAAAAACCCATACTGTATAGTCGGGTATAAATGGTACCGAATGATGATTACACGTTTGTTTCTTAAAGACAAATTAATAAACACTTACCCTTCCTCGACTTAAAAGACTTTTTAATCATAAAAGAAGGTACAATATCAAAACATCAATTTTGTGAAAAGCTGGAAATTTTTATTGACCCCAACAGATATTTGACACACTCTAGGTCTTCCCCTTTTTTACGAACCCAAAATTCAATGATCCCTTATTTTTTTACCTATCTGAATGAAAGTTTATCTTATGGGTTATTGTGTTTTTCACTGTTGTTACGTTGCTGTCTTGTGGGCGAATATCTGAAATCTTTGTGTAATCATCAATCATATTAATGGCTATATTTCGGGTAATTCAAACACTCGTTGCTTTGCATAGAAACAGCTCTTCGTTAATCTGAGCATGGAACTAATACTTTATATCACAGACTATAAATGTAGATACAAAAAATGAAAAACTAAGCGAAATTGTTTATCCCGCAATGCATTAAAAAATTTATTGTATTTCAGGAAATAACACATGTTCTTGGTTGATCGCAAACACGTAGTAGTCCATCATGCATTGTTACTCATTTAGTTGATTGGTCAAAAACCCAGGTAAAAAAAAATTGTGCCATACGTAAATAAACAATTCACATGTGCGAGTACATAAGTATGCTAATTTATGCATATCCATATAAGGTAGTGTTCCCGACCTGTTAAATATGTGGTTAACCTTTTTCCCACAAAAACCTAGGTACACTACATTGTAATTTTCCCTTGAAGAGACCTGCAATATAAGTAGATATATGCAAGAATTTATCAACGAAAGGAACAAAGAAAGAGAAAATCTTGAAGTAACGTGATGTAATAGATGACAGCAAAAATGTCATAAAATATCAATTCTTCTTAGCAAAGCAAGGTACAGTTATCATAGGGAAATCTTACCATTCAATACTTTTGGAGACAGGAATCATCTAACATTGAAAATATCCCATTGTGCATGGTTTTAACAAAATTTTCATAAATACTATCTGATTTGCCAATATATTCTTATATCCGATATTGGATTACACGATAAAATTTACATTAAATATTTAGGAAAGAGTTTAGTGTTTAGAAATAATATTGTACAATAGCTGATATATTCATTTAGCATATATGCAATTGGGTGGAGTCTACTGTAATATACAAACTTGATAATACTGTAAATTCAGAAATTATTGCAAGGTTTTTATCTATGTGAATAATGCGACTGGGTGAGTATTGCAATAATAAGAACTTGCATTGTATATATCCGATACATATATCTGTATGCAGCTTTTTCCAAAATCGTAATATTTTAATAATCAATCTCACATTTTTGTCCAATCTGCAAATATCGCAATAAACGTACACAATAATTTCTGAATTACCGTAGTCATAGCATACCCTGGGGATTAAGCAACAATTGTGCTGGGTAAGTTATAAATTGAATCTAAACATTGCTCTGTAAAAAGAAAGAAAACCGGTCTAAACATGCTAATAAATGGACACAGTGATTAATTTATAATTCCCCAAACTTCTTTGAATTTTTAGATTCTTACAATGGCATTGCATACTTCATTTCATACGCAATATACATGATATACATGGACATTTGACTTACCATTTAAATACCTTGGTGTTACTTCATGGTGCAGATTCTTGAAGCTGTTCCGAAAATTGTGACATCCTGCAAAATACAATACACATGTATTAGATTTCTTTTTCATTATGATTAACTTGATCAACATGATCAATTCTAAATTCAAATAAACAAAAGATAAGCATTGAAGACTGTTTTGTTGACCTCTAGATCTCTTTTGTCTCCATATTATAAATAGCGTGCAATGATAAAACCTCATGTTGACATTTGAAAGTTAAACCAGTGTAAATCAAACATGAGTTTTGAGTCACTCCTCATAACTGTGAAAATGTACAAGTTATCTATTGGCTATCTACCTAGCTAAAATGTTTTCTCATTTGGACTGTGATCCTTTTTGGCAACCTTCACACCCTTTTGTCTTGCAAATGTACAGAAAAATCAAAGCAAAATATATTGGATGCTGTTGGCTAGCCAATCTAAATTGATGACACAACACAGCATACATCCACACATGCAAACTACTATATCAAATGATTTCTTTGCAAATGTTTTATTCCTAAGCAGTTGTTTGACACTCCTGTACAAGTATTGAAAAGGTTGTAGGTGTGACTTGGTTAAAGAGTCTCTTTAGATACTTTAAACATTGTAGCTAGGTTTTGAAAAGGGCCTGCCCTCTAAATGTCTTTTGGTTATTTTTCACTTTGGATTGCTGTCTAATGAAGTATATATGTGTATCCTAGCCTTTTATTCATCATTTTCATATGGCTATATTATGACACAGAGTTCATAACTTTCTACTTATATATGTACAAAAAACATCATTTAAATTTTTCTCAGGACAGGGTCAAGGATGTCAAATGTAACAAGAGGCTCTAAAGAGCTGGTTTCGCTCACCTAGGTCTATGTGCATGCATCTTTAAGTATGGAAACATTTTCATTTATGGGAAATAACTGCTATAAGGAGTCCATTGACAATCTCGGTTATGTTGACCGTTTTTGTTCTATAGTTTTTCTTTATCCTCCAAAAATGATAATCAGATTGATGGAAATCACTCATGGAAAGATTGGAAGAGTAGTTTGAATAATTTCGAATCATATTTAGGCATGTTGTGGACAAAAAAGAACATTAATAAAGCACTATTGCTGACAATTGCATTAACTGCAGGTCTTTAGAAGGAAAAGCACTTTTCCAGTAGATAAAATTGCATTAACCGCAGGTCTTTAGAAGGAAAAGCACTTTCTAGTAGATGAAATGAGCTAAATGTGAATCAAATTGAATGATAGGGGTCTCTTAAATTGCACAACAATTTCATTTAAATTGCAGTTTATATCTTAACCAAATGATGTTCCCTGTTACATGTTTCACCTTTTACATTTTATCTTTTGAAACAAAACAAAAAATTGCAAATCAAAGATTCTTCTAATAAAGTTTATCAATTATCCTTGTAAGACATAGGACCAACAGATATACTTGAAGCTACGAACTTTATTGTGTCAAAAAAATAATCTAAAAAGGTTATTTTGGGGCATTTTGTAAGTTGAAACATAGGTATACTATTTTTCTCCTCTAAGAATTGCTTATTGGTTTTGAAAACAATTATCATGATTTTATGACATTGAAGATTAAAACTTGTAGAGTGTATTTTGATCAATTTATAATTTAAATATTGTTCAGTAAAGAGGATTGAAAATGTACTTTTCAACATAAACAAATTAAAAAACTTATTTTATTGAAATGTGGATTCTTTCTTGATTGCAAAATATATATACACTTCTTATATTCAAATGACTAAAATTGTTAACACACATTTGATGAGAAACAAAAAAAAATTTGGTTTGTTATGATTTAGAGTTTTAAAATTTTACTGTTTCAAGCCAATAACTGATAAAAAATAAGTGAACTAACCTAAATTGTTGATTAATTACAGATGATTATTGCAGATTTATCAAGTAAATTATAGGACTTACTTGAATACCTTTTATATATTTATATTTAGGTTGTTATATTTTTTTTTTTTTTTTGAGATGTATATCATGTATATTGAAGGGTCTGTATAATTATGAAAGACTGAGGTTGATTAGTAATGTGGTCAACATGATTGGAATTTAAGGAGGTGGGGCATTGTAATTAAGGCCCCACCTGGTCTCTGATTGTTTGGTGATCATGACAGTTGTCAATCATACTAGCATTGTATCATTACTCAATTACCTAATCAAAATGATAAAAAAAGCCTGCACATTTACACACCTTAAAGACATACATACTTGAATGAACTGCTCCAAAAATATACCCAAATTTTTTACAGTTAATATGTGCATATGTGCACAGACTTGAGAATTATAGGGAACTATATTTCAGTGTGTATACAGTTTGTAGATTTAGTAGCTAACCTGTGCTTAGTTACTTGTTGTTAGGGAGGCCGGTGCCTTAGGAAAGATTTAGAACAAGTTCCAATCTTTCCAAAAACAAATTGGGAATAAACTGTTGACACAGAAATATGTCTCTCTTTTTGTAATTTTGATAGTAAATGCAAATGCTGAAACTAAAATGGCAATATTGATACATGTTAACTATGCAAAACATTCAACATGTTCAAAGTCAATGAACCATAATAATAATGTCAGGGCAAACATATTAATCTCCATGGAAATGAGACTTGCAAATGCTTATACAACACAAGTGGTTTATCTTAAACTGATCTTACCAGGGGTGTTGAGGAGGTTCAAATAATTGCAATGGAAATGAGATGTGCCAATGCTTATAAAACTGCATACCAAATACCAATGATATACCACTAGAGGTTCCCCATATACTGACCTAATCACAAACTAATACATTAAAACTAACCAAAAGTTTCAAAGTTAATAGACTATGAGTGAGGGGATGGGGCCAAATAATTTCCATGGAAATGAGATATGTCAATGCTAATACAGCTGCATAACAAATGTCATTGACCTATCAGTAGTGGTTCCCAACAAACTGACCTAATCACAAACTAATACATTGTTGACACAAACAGCATGCTTGTTCACTTTCTCAACTTTGTTGAAGCGAGACAAAAATCATCTTTAATTAAGGCAATAACTCCTGTAAGATTTGACTGACAATATAGTTTGATCTTGTCCTGATGATCATTTTAGCAATTAAATTTTATCTACCTAATAAAGTTTTCAAGAGAATAGGCAATAAAATGCTCCGCAGGGCGCAGCTTGATACGACCGCAGAGGTCGAACCCTGAACAGTTGGGGCAAGTATGGACACAACATTCAAGCTTGATACAGCTCTGAATTTGGATTGTGATTAAATATTTGACACAGCATAGGTTTCTGACACAGAATGAATGTGGTCTAAGAACTTAAAAATTTTAAATTGGACATTCACCTTTTATGGTCCAATATCCAAAATCTAAATACATGGTTAGATTCAGCATATCAAAGAATGCCAAGAGTTCAATTCTTGATGAAATCATAAAAAGTTTAATTTTGGACCCTTTTGACCTCAATGTGGACAAAGTTGATAACGGGCCCAAAATCAAAAATCTAAATACATGGTTAGATTCAGCATATCAAGAACCCCATATATTCAATTTTGTTGAAATTAAACAAAGTTTAATTTTGGACCCCGATTTGGACCAACTTGAAAACTGGGCCCATAATCAAAAATCTAAATACATGTTTAGATTCAGCATATCAAAGAACCCTAAGAATTCAATTTTGTTAAAATCAAACTAAGTTTAATTTTGGACCCTTTGGACCTTAATGTAGACCAATTTGAAAATGGGACCAAAATTAAGAATCTAAATACACGGTTAGATTCGGCATATCAAAGAACCCCAATAATTCAATTTTGATGAAATCAAACAAAGTTTAATTTTGGACCCTTTTGACCTCAATGTGGACAAAGTTGATAACGGGCCCAAAATCAAAAATCGAAATACATGGTTAGATTCAGCATATCAAAGAACCCCATATATTCAATATTTGTTGAAATCAAACAAAGTTTAATTTTGGACCCGATTTGGACCAACTTGAAAACTGGGCCCATTATCAAAAATCTAAATACATGTTTAGATTCAGCATATCAAAGAACCCTAAGAATTCAATTTTGTTAAAATCAAACTAAGTTTAATTTTGGACCCTTTGGACCTTAATGTAGACCAATTTGAAAACGGGACCAAAATTAAGAATCTAAATACACAGTTAGATTCGCATATCAAAGAACCCCAATAATTCAATTTTGATGAAATCAAACAAAGTTTAATTTTGGACACTTTTGACCTCAATGTGGACAAAGTTGATAACGGGCCCAAAAATCAAAAATCTAAATACATGGTTAGATTCAGCATATCAAAGAACCCCATATATTCAATTTTGTTGAAATCAAACAAAGTTTAATTTTGGACCCCAATTTGGACCAACTTGAAAACTGGGCCCATAATCAAAAATCTAAATACATGTTTAGATTCAGCATATCAAAGAACCCTAAGAATTCAATTTTGTTAAAATCAAACTAAGTTTAATTTTGGACCCTTTGGACCTTAATGTAGACCAATTTGAAAACGGGACCAAAAATTAAGAATCTAAATACACAGTTAGATTCGCATATCAAGAACCCCAATAATTCAATTTTGATGAAATCAAACAAAGTTTAATTTTGGACCCTTTGGACCTCAATGTGGACCAATTTAAAAACGGGCCCAAAATCCAAAAACTTAATACACAGTTAGATTCAGCATATTAAAGAACCCCAAGAGTTCAAGAATAAAACCCCATTGAAATTGGTCAAGAAATAAGCAATTTATACAAAGTATCTTCTTTTGCACAATACTGTGCAATTGAATATTTCTTGCTATTGCGCAATATTGTGCTATTGGAGATTTCTTGCTATTGCGCAATACTGTGCAATTGAAGATTTCTTGCTATTGCGCAATACTGTGCAATTGAAAATTTCTTCCTATTGCACAATACTTATTATATAATAATTTACACATCCTGTTTCATGTGTATCTCCTGCCATATCATTATCATTTGCTTTTAAATATAAATCAGAAATAACCAACTTAAAATGGAAAATTTTAAAGAAAATAAAAAGGAAAAAGGAAAAAAAAAAATCCCCCAAATTTTTGAACCCCTTATGATTCATCACCCCAAACTCAATCCCAGCCTTCCCTTTGAGGTATGGTACCTTGCAGTACAATTTCAGAGCGATCCATACACTTGAACACAAGTTATTGTCTGGAAACTAGAAAATGCTTATTTTTGGCCCCTTTTGGCCCCTAATTCCTAAACGTTTCAGGCAATTACCCCAAACTCAATTCCAGCTTTCCTTTGTGATATGGAACCTTGTAGTACAATTTCAGAAAGATCCATACACTTACACACAAGTTATTGTCATGAAACTAGAAAATGCTTGTTTTTGCCCTTTTTGGCCCCTAATTCCTAAAATTTTGAGGCAATTACCCCAAAAATCAATCCCAGCATTCCCTTTGTGATATGGAACCTTGTGGTACAAAGTCAGAGAGATCCATACACTAACACACAAGTTATGTCTGTAAGTTACAAAATGCTTATTTTGGCCCCTTTTGGCCCCTAATTCCTTAACTGTTGGTACCATAACCCCAAAATCAATCCCAACCTTCCTTTGTGATATTGAACCTTATGGTAAAATTTCATAGAGATCCATTCACTTAAACTAAAGTTAGAGTGCGAAAACCAATGCGTCTTCGACGACGCCGACGACGCCGGACGACGACGCCGACGTCATACCAATATCGACCACAAAATTTTTTGCGGTTGTATAAAATGCTTGTTTTTGCCCTTTTGGCCCCTAATTCCTAAAATTTTGAGGCAATTACCCCAAAATCAATCCCAGCATTCCCTTTGTGATATGGAACCTTGTGGTACAATGTCAGAGAGATCCATACACTAACACACAAGTTATGTCTGGAAGTTACAAAATGCTTATTTTTGGCCCTTTTTCCTTAACTGTTGGTACCATAACCCCCAAAATCAATCCCAACCTTCCTTTTGTGGTATTGAACCTTATGGTAAAATTTCATAGAGATCCATTCACTTAAACTAAAGTTAGAGTGCGAAAACCAATGTGTCTTCGGACGACGACGACGCCAACGTCATACCAATATACGACCGCAAAATTTTTTTGCGGTCGTATAAAAATAAAAGATTTAAAAAAAAAGGTCATTTAAATAGCCTGAATCGCTCACCTGGTAAAAAATATGCCATTTTGATATTTATTTTGTTCCTTTATTGCAATAAGTTGTGTTTGCCTATTTGTAGGTCTTATTTAGTGGCATCTCTGAAGATCTTATGTTGATGATCATTTTTACTGTTTACAGTTTATACCTATCAATTAAAGTTTATGAGGTAATAAAATGCTCTGTAGGGCGCAGCTTTATACAACTGCAGAGGGCAAACCCTGAACAATTGGGGCAAGTATGGACACAACATTGAAGCTTGATTCAGGTCTGAATTTGGATTGTGATTAAATATTTGACACAGCATAGGTTTCTGACACAGAATGAATGTGGTCTTAGAGCTTTAACATTTGAAATTGGACATTTACCTATTATGGTCCAATATTCAAAATATAAATACATGGTTAGATTCAGCATATCAAAAAACCCCAAGAATTCAATTTTTGAATGTATCAAACAAAAGTTTAACTTTGGACCCTTTGGATCTCAATGTGGACAAATTTGATAACAGGGCCCAAAATCCAAAATTTAAATAAACTGCTTGCTTCAGCATATCAAAGAACCCTATATACACAAGAATTCAATTTTTTTTCTATCAAACTAAGTTTAAATCAATCTCAACCTTCTTTTCTTGGAACCTTATAGAACAATTTCATAGAGATCCATAGACTAATACTCAAGTTATTGTTTGGAGATTAATCCTTGTTTGTTTTTTGTCCTATAATTCCTAAACAGTTTGGACCATAACCCCAAAAATCAATCCTGAAATTCCTTTTGTGGTATTAAACATTGTGTTTAAATTTTATAGAATTCCATTCACTTATATTAAAGTTATTGTACGGAAACCAAATGGCTTCGGATGACGACAACGACGTGATAGCAATATACAAACACAAATTTTTTCAGTCGTACAAAAAATGTATAAAAACTGGTGGTAGATGATCAAAATAATACTTTCTGCAAGTCATTAACTCATCTATGGTTTAATTTATGTCTCTTATTCAGAAATTTGCCACTTCTTAAAACAATGTAAAATGGGAGTGATAAGCAAAGGCTGGTTCAAAAACCATTCTTTTTTCAAATTACATTTATAAAACAAAAATTTAAAGTTAGTAAAGTACTCAGCTCTTGGTTATGGACCTTTATGAGTTCTTCACTTCTAAGAAATGATACAGGCTTCCAACCTTAAATCAGTTGCAAAACTGCAGGTGGCATTTATCGAAAGGTTTCAATTAAAAAAGCTGCATCGGACAAAGCATAAAGCATGTAAAGTAAACTGGTAAAGAAGATGGTGCAACATGTGTAACAAAGAATCACCAAGAAACCATTACACTGCAATATGAAGAAATGACAATGGTAAAACCCAGCAAGAACTGTTAAATCATAACAAATGTAAGTCTTTTGTGGATATTTCAAAAGTGGTTTTACTGATCAATGCAATGTAACCTAAAGGGAACAACCATTTATCATTGAGGGGGGTATGGTTTTTTCTTTGTATCACTGTACACAGGCATCAAATTATTTATTTTTGTCGCACAAAGCATATATTCTTTTAAGGAACATAAATTGGATGTCAAAATCTCTCTATCAGAAATTTCTTTTTTGCCTACCCCTTTAACAATGTTTAATATCAAATTTTTTTCTTCAAAGTTCAGAATGTGGACAAAGTTGATAACAAGGCCCAAAATCAAAAATCTAAATACATGGTTAGATTAAGCATATCAAAGGACCCCATATATTCAATTTTGTTGAAATCAAACAAAGTCTAATTTTGGACCCCGATTTGGACCAACTTGAAAACTGGGCCCATAATCAAAATCTAAATACATGTTTAGATTCAGCATATCAAAGAACCCTAAGAATTCAATTTTTGTTAAAATCAAACTAAGTTTAATTTTGGACCCTTTGCACCTTAATGTAGACCAATTTGAAAACGGGACCAAAATTAAGAATCTAAATACATGGTTAGATTCAGCATATCAAAGAACCCTTATATTCAATTTTGTTGAAATCAAACAAAGTTTAATTTTGGACCCCGATTTGGACCAACTTGAAAACTGGGCCCATAATCAAAAATCTAAATACATGTTTAGATTCAGCATATCAAAGAACCCCAAGAGTTCAATTTTTGTTAAAATCAAACTAAGTTTAATTTTGGACCCTTTGGACCTTAATGTAGACCAATTTGAAAACGGGACCAAAAATTAAGAATCTAAATACACGGTTAGATTCAGCATATCAAAGAACCCCATATATTCAATTTTGTTGAAATCAAACAAAGTTTAATTTTGGACCCGATTTGGACCCCGATTTGGACCAACAATTTTTGAAAACTGGGCCCATAATCAAAATTAAAATCTAAATACATGTTTAGATTCAGAAATCAAACAAAGTTTAATTTTATCAAAGAACATGTTTAGATTCCTAAGAATTCAATTTTGTTAAAATCAAACTAAGTTTAATTTTGGACCCTTTGGACCTTAATGTAGACCAATTTGAAAACGGGACCAAAAATTAAGAATCTAAATACACGGTTAGATTCAGCATATCAAAGAACCCCATATATTCAATTTTTGTTGAAATCAAACAAAGTTTAATTTGGACCCGATTTGGACCAACTTGAAAACTGGGCCCATAATCAAAATCTAAATACATGTTTAGATTCAGCATATCAAAGACTCCTAGGAATTCAATTTTGTTAAAATCAAACTAAGTTTAATTTTGGACCCTTTGGACCTTAATGTAGACCAATTTGAAAACGGGACCAAAAATTAAGAATCTAAATACACGGTTAGATTCAGCATATCAAAGAACCCCAATAATTCAATTTTTGTTGAAATCAAACAAAGTTTAATTTTGGACCCCGATTTGGACCAACTTGAAAACTGGGCCCATAATCAAAAATCTAAATACATGTTTAGATTCAGCATATCAAAGACTCCTAGGAATTCAATTTTTGTTAAAATCAAACTAAGTTTAATTTTGGACCCTTTGGACCTTAATGTAGACCAATTTGAAAACGGGACCAAAAATTAAGAATCTAAATACACGGTTAGATTCGCATATCAAAGAACCCCAATAATTCAATTTTGATGAAATTAAACAAAGTTTAATTTTGGACCCTTTGGACCTCAATGTGGACCAATTTAAAACGGGCCCAAAATCCAAAAACTTAATACACGGTTAGATTCAGCATATTAAAGAACCCCAAGAAAAAAAAACCATAAATTTCTCTAACAAAATGTTACCTACAGTCAACATGGTCAAAGAGGAGGCATAACAATCTACATAAACATGATAAAAAGAAGTAATAAGTGCTGAGGTACAGTACATCAGTTGATTTTTCAATAACTTTATTTTGCAGAATTCGATAATGACCAATGTTTTGACAAATTTTACATTGTTAAGGATTTGTTTCTTTGAAAACATGCATATATGCATGTGCAAATAAAATTGCAAGATATTTCCTGGCATAAAGTAAAATAAACTGTTGGCACAGAGATATGTCTCGCCTGTCAGCATAAAATTCATAAAAAGACAATCTGATGGACAGCAACATTGCTTAATAATTCAAAGACGCTGGACCATGATGATGATGGGAGTTTTTAACGACCTTGACTGGCTATACAGCCCTCGCACGGTCGGTAAACATGAACTAGTGTGCAGGGCCTCAAAATGGTCCACAAACTGAGTTGTACGGACAGTGATGTAACTTTATAGAAAATATCATTTGTCTATTTTAAGTAGTTCCTATCAAACTAACTTAAACAGAAAACTTAACATTTAAATTGAAAGTCACTGGACCATGACCTAAGGAGCAGGACCTCGAAATAGTCTTCTAACTGATATGTAATAACAACAACAACAACACTACTTTAATTTATTTTAAAAGGGTTACCTGGTTACACAGTTAGCTATATAACTAATCTTCCCACAGGCCCTCATCATAGAAAAAGCATAAACAAAAATGCTAACATATAGTACATGGCATACATTAGATTCAGTTAGTATAAAATTCAAGTATAGTGATAATCATGACAATGTTCAATACTACTGCATAAAATGTTATGAAAAAATAAACATGATGAAATAATTAATATTCAATATTTTTCAACTGGTTGATTTCAATAAATGATTTGTTATTTTGTATAAATTTAAAAGAATTAACATATGTAATATTCCGTAACAATATAGGCAAATTGTTCCACAAGAATGGTTCTGAATACATAAAAGATTTCTTGAACAATACTATTTTTGGTTTAGGGAGTATGAGGTTTCTTTGAGCTTTATAGAAAATATCACTGAACTACATGTATCACAAGTAGTTTCTATCAAACTGACTAAAGCAGAAAACTTAAATTGTTTATTAATTGAAAGTCATTGGACCATGACCTTGGGGGCAGGGCCTCAAAATAGTCGTCAAACTGATATGTACTGATAGTAATGCAACATCAAACAAAATATCATTGATGTATCACAAGTAGTTCTTGCTGGTCCTGACTATTATTTTTATTGCAAAATACCAAAAATTGTGGTGGTCCTTTGCAAATTTTGGTGGTCAAAACCCTCGGACCACCACTTTTCGAGAACTCTGGATTCTGTAAACATAGATTATTGTGTTTTATTGCAAAAATGTACTTGTTTAAAAAAAATAAAATAATGTAATGTTGGTAAACTCAATTGGCCATCAACATGATCAAATTGTAAAATCAGCACTCAGTTTTTGAAAATATGAAGTTGGCTGAAACAAGGACATTCTTTTAGTCCCTCATTGTTTAATTTTTTTATAAATGATATTGACAGTGAATTCTCATAAATTGATAGTTATCCTTTAAAATTAGTTTCTTCTGAGGTTAGTTGTCTTATGATTGCAGACCACTTACTAAATACTATCAGAAAATAAACAAGGTTTTGATCTGATAAACATTTCAATACCAATAAACTTTTTTAGATTTATACATTTATAATGACTTGTGGGGAAGTATTCTCTTAGCGCCTCAGAGTGGGGGATTTTCTCGCTGTCTTGAAGACACATTGGTGGCCTTGGGCTGTTTTCTGCTCTTTGGTCAGGCTGTTGTCTCTTTGACGCTTTCCCTGTTTCTATTCTCAATTTTATCTTAGTAACTAAATTAATTTCAGAGTTCTTAAACAGTTCAATAGATTGTCTTTTTAAAAAATAATTCTAGCTGCCTTAATTCGCAAATTTAGCAAATGTCAATTAAAAATTTGCAGCAGATTCTCAACTTCCAATATGACTTTCATCACTCCCAACTCAAAACTTGACTTTTCAACTCAAATAATGCACTCGAGACCATATATTTTGATCTTTTCCCGCAAGAGAATACAAAAGATTAAAGACACCGATTGAGTAGTTTTGAGTTGTTCACCGACTCTCTCTTTGTGCACAACCAACCTCATTAATTTGAGTTAATCGATTATAAAACTTTTTAAACATTTTTTCATAGTCTATAACAATGTATCACTAATTATGGATCATTGTGATCAAAGAAAATCTTAGGTAAACACTCTTAGGATAGGAATGTCGATCAAAACAGTTGTCTCCGGAAATTTAATTACAAGTGTGTTGTCAGATAAACTGGTCAATTTTAATTCCTGAGTTTATGTTTTGTTATACATGTATGTGTATTACTTCGACACAATGAATGCAATTTATATGCTTTTGTTAACCTTGGGACCGTAACTTTGACACAACAGAAATTTCGACTCATCAGAAGTCGAAATACATATATTTGAATGGAACAAAGTTCGGGACCACTGGAAAATTTCGACTCATCCAAAATTTCGAGTCAACCGAGTTCGAGACAAGGAGAGTTAACTGTATAACAGAAATGAAGGCTTGGCTCCAGAAATTTATTGGCTGAATATTGTCAAGACGGGTGTGTAACAGTTAAGTATAATAAAACAAATTTTGTTTTAAATAAAATGGGGCACTTCATTAAAGACCATTTTATTATAAAGTTTCAAAGCCGAATGTTATGTAGTTAAACTCTTAGTTATTGTTTTTTTATTTCTTGTTTTACATTTTATGTTTTACCAATGTGCATGCCATAGATTTCTCATAATTCATACATTTTCTAATTAAATAAATTTAAAGGCCATATTAAATCAAATCTTACTGAATGACATGGATTAAAATGTATGCATAAGTACAGTTGTATGAAAGGCGTCATAATACTAATAGACATGTATGGCTACTATGGGTTTTATTTCCTTGTTCAGCTGTCAGCAATAAGATAAATGCTTTGCACCTACAAGTAAGGAAATCGACAAATACCCCGAACAAACTACACTATATCTTATGGTAATTACAGATGATAATCGTTTCCAAATGACAACATCACAAAGGAAAGAGGGCAAGATGGAAACCCTTGTCGACTGCCTCGATTCGGATTTCCACTTGTTTGTGCTCGCATAAATAATGAGCAAATTTTGTGTAAACAAGATGCAAAAACTGATTTACCGTCAGCATCTGATGATGAAAGCTTTCCTTATTAGACAATGAATCCACATATGCTGACACATACTATTTGTGTGCTTTCTTTCTTTATCAACTCGTGTCATCGCATTTGCTGACATTACAAAGAGAGACAACTGTGTTATAACTATGGAGGACATAGTTCACAGAAATCAATGGTAAATGAAACAAATTCAGTTCGTACACACAACAAATCGGATGTATACCTGTTTCGTGTGAAAACATCACTGTGTCAATTAAACGTTTCTCTTTGAGGTCCGCGTTTGTAACTTAGGGTTTTCATACAGGTCCGCGTTAATCAAATCAAATATAATCAGTTTATTTCCTAACTAAAGACACTAAAGGGTCCTTAAAGGGCATTTCAATTTAAATAATCTCTTTTACAAACAAGAGAAAAATAAAATAATACAAACATATACATATTCATAGACATGACATGCATCTGGGAATAGTGTTGTTCCAGCATGCATTAAACATTATTATATGATTTATTTAAAGTGTGAGAGAGGATAGCCAGCTAGGTGAAAGAAAGACAACTCTGGTCTTGTTAACATCACCTGCAGTTAGGTGTGCCAATTTAGGAAATTTATATTTTCAAAATTTTCGAAACGGCTTATGGTTAGGTACTTGCATACTTTTATCATCATTTAACGTAATCCAAATGAATAAATATCTTGGTATTATTAAGGATTTGTATAGTCTTACTATACAAATCCTTGGTATTATCAATTTTGGATATTTAATAAATAGACTATAAAGTAACGTTTAGTCTTGATGCTTCATATATAGGACATTCCAATTATCTAACAAAGAAGAATTTGAATTTACCTTTATCATGTAAATAAGAAGTCCCAACTTCCTACCATGTCTCAAGAAAGCTGTGTATGAGACACTTGAACTTTTGTGTGATTTCTTAAACTTATGTTTACTAAAGTTTTTTACAATTGGCCAGATCCGCAATGTTTAATGTTTCATCTAAAGAGTAGTCGTTTTTTTTCCAGCCAGGAGTTCAAATTGAATGATGACCCTTGTCACAAGTTATGCTGTGCAGATGAATATATTCATTGTATGCATTATTCAGAATGTTTGATGATGAATTTTCTAGTCTGTGCCAATACATAAATTCTTTTTTGAACATGTCTATGTCAAGAGGATGTCTTCCAAGTTCTGTTATAACTCCAAATTTGAAGTGGAATTTCAAAGTTCGGTTCCCCAGTCCTTGCATATATATATATAAAAAATTACTCTTTCGAGTAATGTTCAATTCTAGCAACCGTGTAGAATTAGAGGTTTGATGCAATGATCAAATAAATGTTGATATATATATTTATGCTTGGGCTTGAGGATTTCAGGTCTCTAAATTAGAGCTTTAAACGTTTTTTTTAAATACTTGTTTTCTAGCCTCGTTTAAATTTCCCAGTATTCTCAATAATAAAACCCAAGTATTTATATTGCTTTAATTTACACTTTTTATGTCTCGTTTCCAATATGGAAATTATCTTGTATCAATCTTCCGTTATAATTGTTGAAAATAAATATTTTTGTTTATTAGAGTTTACCTCTAGACACGATTCATTACGATAGTTATATAAAATATTAAGTTTGTTTTGAAGTTCTACCTTAGTTTCTGAAGGAGAAAAAAATAACCAAATCATCTGCGTAGAGGAGGCATGGTATCTGCTTGTTATTTAGACAAACCGTGAATCGGACTTTTCTTGTAAGATTAGATTGTTGGAAGTCCATTGACGAAAAACTTTATTAAATTTGAACTAAAAAATTGCCTTGGTTTACTCCAGCCTCTGCTGTGAAAAAAAACTTATTTTCTTGTCCACTTTTACACATAACCTATCATTTCTCTACATAGATTTCAATATTCTATCAAAATAGCTGTTGCTATTACAAAGTTGTAGTTTATCCATAATGCCAATGTGCATAACTTTATCGAATAATTTTCGAAAACCCACAAAACATGTGAATACTTTTTTGTTACCAGTTTTCACAAATTTTTCTTTTAATCATCTTATATTAGAACGAAGATATGGTCTGAGGTACGGGCCTTTTTTGAAAATCCTATTTGAGTTTCGTGAAAAATGTTGTTATCAGTTAAGAAATTGTCAAATCAGTTGTTTTAATATAAATACTTTACCAATGCTATTATATATAGCTATTCCCTGTAATTTTCATGTTTTGTTTTCTATATACTGCTTTAAATATTGGACAGACAAAACTGTTAGACAATTCATTAGGATACATATCAGAGGATAAAGACTGCATTAAAAAGTTAAGGTAAAATTGTATATTTATATAAGATCGAAATGCCTTCAGCTTGTTAAGCATCTCGTTGCTAATATTATCTGCTCCGAGACTTTTAAAAGATTTTAATGTGTTAAATGCCCTATCTAATTCTGACTTCTGAAAATTTATCATCTAAAGGAGTGTGGAGACAGTTATTCTATATTTTCAAGTAGTTTTTATTTTCTTCACATCTTTTTTTCAGTTGAACATGTTTATCTGTAGGTCTGGAATATTTAAAAGTATCTTCAGACTAATGTGGCGATCACGAGGAAGTTGTTTTGTTTATGAGTAGGACCCTAGCAGTTATCTGGAATAAACATTATGCATAACTAGGATATCTAGAAATAATATGACCAAACAAAAGTCGCGGCATATTTCAATATTCAAAGTCATTGTATTTTCATGTTTTTTCAGTATCATCAAACTTTATTGCGGATGACATATCAATTTCGACATTTTATATCAGGTTAAAACTTAGGAAGTGCATGTACGTGTAACAGTACCTAATCAATCGCAAAGTTCTTTCTCAAAGTTGCATTTTAAATTTATTTTAGACAAGGATTAGTAAGACTACACAAATCCTTGACATCCTTGTCATAAATCAGAACAAAATTATATTTATGAGGGTGTTGATGGGGGTCTTTCATTTCTGTATTCTTATTTTTTTCGGTCATTTTTCTCTATTCTTTATATTCAGTTTGCCCATTATTCTCTATTCTTTATATTTTAGAACACTGTTATTCTCTATTCTTTATATTTTGGGCCTATTTTCCCTATTCTTTATCTTTTAGCCCTTTTTTCTGTAGTATTGGCCCATTATTATCTATTCTGTAAACCCCACGCAGACCCTCATTCCTGAACTAGCCTCTAATGTTTACATAACAGTAGTAAAGCAAAAACATCATAAAGAAAACTAAAATTTGGATAACTCAAAGTCAACGTACAACCGTTAAACTAATGTGCACTGGAAGGGTAAACGCCTTTTTTCTACAATGGTGTCAACCCTCATGTTGCTAATGACATATAAAAATAAGGTGATACGTATTATTCGGTATGTCATGAACGTTGAGAGGAGCACGGAATCTTGATAAACGGAACAAGGTCATGAACGATGATAGGAGCACTGGATCTTGATAAACGGAACATTATCATGAACGACGAGAGGAGCCCGGGATCTTGATAAACGAAACATACCAATTGTCATCAGTGACACATACATTATGTAACGGCAAATCAAGTTTTAATGATGATCGTAATTTACTTTCGAGGCGATGACTTAATGTGGTAGCTACCATGTAATGACCCGTTGAGCAACTGAATGTTTCAAAGACGCCCTGATAAACAAGCTCTGGAATGACGTTTTCTTCTTTAATACTGAATGACACCTACTGTCGATTGCTATCCAAATTTCCCCGACCTTCATCCCGATGTGTGATGAGTTGATTAAGGATGTGAATCTCCCTTTTCTAACGATAATCTCTCTAAACACTCGTGTATTTACTGAGAGTCTGTAATTCAGTAGTTGTCTTTTGTTGCTGTCTGTCAGATTTGTTTTTCGTTGAATCATAAATCAGGCTGTTGGTTTTTTCGTTTGAATTGTTTCAAATTTTGTTATGTTGTTTTTTTTTTTAAGCCGACTATACGGTATGAGTTTAGCTCATTGGTGCGGTTACCTATAATTGCTTAAATCCGCTTCATTTGGACTTTGCTGGACAGTTGTCTCATTGGCAATCATACCATATCTCCTTATTTTATACAACTTAAGGTGGTACATAACACTACAGGGAGATAACTCTTTAAAACTCAGCTGAACGTTTTAATCACGTTCTATTGTTAAGGAAATATTAAGTTTCTCAATGATCAAAATTAGTGTTTGTCAAGCTGCTATATATCCAATGAAATATTTCAGATAAAGTGTGTGTTTCAAGTTTTTTGAAATTTTATATTTTTGTCGAAGGGTCAAAGTAAATATTTTGTCAAAATTTTATGAAAATTATACGAGCCAAATTAATTTTAGTCAAGGTGTTTGGTACTACCTTAATAGTATAATATCCTTGGACATAATATGAGGTATCACTTTTCAGTAACATCATACAAATATGCAAATATCATAATTATATGCATATTTTTTGGGAATTTAAAAAGTTAATTAATATGTTAATTTGCCAAGCAAATAAACTCAAGCAATTAAAATTTAATATTTATTTGTACGAACACATTTACATTAAATGGTTATAACAATACGATTATAACATTACAATAAACAATAAACGAACTACTAAGCATACTTTCTGATTAAATAAAAAAAAAATAGTATGTACTAGTGCATTGCAATATAAGTGTCAACCTCAGTAAATTGATTTCTGGTATTTTTTGGCATCCATTAAAAAAATGCAGTTAATTTAAGAATTGCGACTTTAATATGTAACATTTTAGGTACAAATGTTACTGCACCAGATGAGCATTTAGACAATTAATATCGTCTCATCAGTGATGCTCGAGGCCAAAATATTTGAAAATCCAAAACCTAATAGAAACGTTGAAGAGCTGATCAAACCAAAAAAGGACCAAAAAAAATGCCAAAACCTGAAAGGAATTAGAGCTACGCACAAAGAAGATACATTACGTAATTTAAATGATTTCCAAAATTCTTAAACAACAAATTTCCATAAAAAACAATACCTGTATTTTCGTGCCAGTACCGAATTACTGCTAAATGGGCTGGTGATACATAGTATTATCATTAACGATACAAATAATCACTGCACCAGATACGCATTTCGACAAATAATGAATCTTTAGTGATTAAGTTAAATTACATATCTTTATTATTGAAATAAAAAAAAATAAAAGGATGTTTTCAAATATTTCTGCTGATCATTTCTAATTTTCACATACTGTTTACACTGAAATAGTAAATGGAACTCATCTTCAATGTGACCTAGATGTCTGCAGTAGTAGCATTGGCATATTATTATATCTGCCGGTTTCAATGGCTAATTTATGACTACTTTTTATCATTTTACATATAAACAATATTTCAGTTGTGCTTTTTAATAAGTAAATAAAGTAAACTCTCGTGTCACAAAGTAGACCGTAGAGAAATTTGGCTGTTCTTCTTTGTTCCCTTTTGGTAAACTAGTTCCCGACGTTTCTGTGTATTTACATACTTAGCTTTAAAATGTTTGGGTTTGAGCGTTCCTGATGAAAACAAAAATAAAAAATATAACGAAAATACCAAACTCCGAGGCAAATTCAAAAGGGAAGTCCATAAAAACTGACAACATCAAACGCTATCATTCAACGGAACAAGTAGAAAACAATTGCCATATTCCTGACTTGGTACAGGCATTTTCCGAAAGAAAATGGTGGGTTAAACCTGGTTTTAAAGCTAACTAATAAAACCTCCCACTTGTAGAAAAGCCGCTTCGGACGCACGAAAGTAATTAAGTGTTATTTTCATTTAAACATTCCTGGCTTTCAAATGTTGGTTTGAGCGTTCCCGAAGAATGTAAATTCAGAAGAACGTTTCAGCCGCACGAAATTCATAAAGCGTTATTGTTTTTTGCAAGATCAGTTACTAGTATTCGTGTAAAAGACATAAAAATTATTTGTTCAGTGTATGTTCAATGGTGTTAATATGTCCTTTGATTGAGTTAAGCTATTTCAGTTGATATTTTATAGTGTGTCTTTCTATGTTGTGATGTTACACTATTGTTTCAGAAAAAGGGTGAAGGTTTGGTACCATTAAAACGTTTAAACCCGCTGCATTTGTTTGCACCTGTCCTAAGTCAGGAATCTGATGTTCAGTAGTTGTCGTTTGTTGATGTGGTTCATAAGTGTTTCTCGTTTCTCGTTTTTATATAGATTAGACCGTTGGTTTTCCCGTTTGAATGGTTTTACACTAGTAATTTTTGGGGCCCTTTATAGCTTACTGTTCGGTGTGAGCCTAGGCTCCGTGTTGAAGACAGTACTTTGACCTATAATGGTTTACTTTTATAAATTTTGACTCGGATGGAGAGTTGTCTCATTGGCACTCATACCACATCTTCTTATATCTATATAAAGTTCGAAGTGCAGGTTGATGGTTCACTATGAATAACTCCAGCGTGACTCGAAAGATTAAATGAAGCAATACATACAATAACAATTACTGGAGACGATAAGTTTACTCAAGTTTAGCTTTCAAATCTTGCAGAAAAAGGTTAACCCATCTAATTAGTTTTGTTAAAAAAATACCCACCTTTCAATATAAAAGAAATAATTTGACCCCCCTTAAATTTTGACCAGCCCCCTCCCAGGTTAAAAATGATAAGTCCCTGTTACCAAGAAATTGTTTGCAACCAAAATGGATTCAAAAGTCACTTTGCACATACATTTCTTTCTGAATGGTAATTTAGATATCTTCACTTTTCCCTTTCCCGTTGTCTTGAATATGTATCAGCATTCCGTGTGTATTTTAGTCTAGATGCCATCTAATTAACCACCGAGATGACCTCCGAAGACTGCCGACGGTCATATAACCGGATATAAACATAAATATAAATAGATAGCGAGCACGTGCAATTGGATTTTTCTAGGTGTTTGATTTCATATTATAGGTTAAAAAAAATATGCCTATCATCGTTTATACCTGTGTAAGAATGATTTTTTTGTGGATCTAATCAGTCAACCAAATAGTTCACATTACTTCACTTTCAATGTTGACATTCTTTTCCTTTTCTTTTCTTGAACGCGCCTAATGCATGCTTAACCCATCTCTAGCTAAGGGGTTAAATTGAAGGTCACATGAATACGGATTCAATGAGGTTAAATTATTGACTTGCAAGTCAATAATACATCAGCTTGTTTGGGCCAAACTGACTGCTTATAACGAAATATTATTTAAAAATTCCGCTTTTACTTATACTTGAAACAAAAAGAATCGTATTTTATATTTTTGTCTAAATCGTAGCTAATGCCCCTTTAATTCATTTTGCAAATAAAATTGGAATTGAAAATCAATAATAGATAATAAATAAGGTCAATGAATGGATGTTTAAAAAAGGTCTCATCTTGTGTTAAGGACGGTCATTTTTCTGTTGGTCATTTTTCTCATTTTAGCCATGGTATCTCCCCTTTAAAACAAGTGAGTAGAATGGCGTGTTTGTCCTGTTTATGAACATTCAAAGATATTTTAAAGGCATGATTTAGACACGAAATTGTGTGTAATGTTAATTTATTGCGATGATTAAGTTTAATTATCTGAACATCATGATTTACAGATAATAATATTAAGTACTAAATTTTTCGACCAGTTTAATTATCTGAACATCATGATTTATAGATAATAATATTAAGAACTGCATTTTTCGACCAATTGTTCAAATGACCTTTACTTGACACATTCTCTTGAAAATATTTCAAAACATAAACATTTTATTCTCTCATCCCATGAAACCGATTTTGTCTTACGTATATATACATTTATAAAATAGATGCAGCATGTGAATTAGTGATATATTTTTTTATATTTTATTAATCAATTTAATTCTTCTTATCTTAATATGCTTTTTTTTCTCGAAAGTATTGAATAAAGCCCTTTTTATACACATACGAATGCAAAATTCGAAGGGAATGCATTTATAGAATTTATGTTTCCTACATTTGCAGACACTTTGCAAAAAATGTTGAAATCTGTGTTAAGGTATATTATTAGGATAATAAAATTGTCATTGTTAGAAATATAAGATAAAATTTTATCATCCTAATAATATACCTATCAGAGTGGACATAATCACCATCAATTACAGCCAAACGGTAAAATAAGTACAGAAAATTGTAACATTAAACTATTACAATTAAGTCATTAAAGTAAATTGGAGAACGGACATATTCATGCAGGTATATAAAGTGTAATCGCACTGAATATTGTACGCTAACGCCGGACTAATACAAGTAAGTACAATTATTATATCTGTATCGTGTAAAAATCAAATATTGTCTTTTAGGGCACTTGAGTTCCTCTCCAATTTGTTATGAGAGTTTTGTTGCTTAATATTTAGTTTTCTTTGTTATGACTGTTTTTGGACTACTTTTAATATACGTTTTGTCTTTTGTCTTTTAATCAATTTTTTCTGTCCTTTTTCTGTTTATATCTTTTAATACTTTGCCCTATCTTGATGCATACTTTTAAACTATAGGGATCTGGTAACCCTTCTTGAGCTCCTGAGATCACCCCCTCCCCTCCCCCACCGTTTTTTATGGGGTTCGTGTTGCTCAGTTTTAAGTTAAGTATGTTGTGTTTTGTAAACTGTTGCTTGTCTTTTGGTCGTTTTTCGTTTTATGCCATGTCATTGTCAGTGCGTTTTTGACATGAGCTTGACTAACTATCTATTTGGTATTTTCCGCATCTCTTTTATATTTAATGCAGGTTTTATTTTTTTTTTTTTATAAACAATCATTTTGTTTTATAATTTCAGATAAAATGAAGCTGTTTCTACTGACATTAGGGCTTGCAACTATTTGTTTGTTTGAGTGTAGACACTTTTCAAATCAAAACAGGTAAAATGAGTAAAAATTTGATATTTTATATAAATAACATATACCTTGGAGGATGATAGAGCATTTTGTTACCCTTTAAGAGGTAACAATCTGCTCTATATTATCATATCAGCTATTCGGTCAATACATTTCCAAGGACGTCCTTATTAAAAACATTGACACATCCATTACCTCATATAACGGTGGATATTAATTGAAAATTCACGCCTCTTCTCTTTGTATGCCTTTAACGAAAATGTCCATACGTGAGGGTCTGAATGGGAGTCCTTCATTTCTGTATTCTTTATTTTTTTACGCAATTTTTCTCTATTCTTTATACTTTGTGCCCATAATCCTCTATTCTTTATATTTTAGCACCTCATTATTCTCTATTATTTATTTTTTTGGTTCATTTTTCTCTATTCTTTATATTTTTGCCCATTATCCTCTATTCTGTAAACCCCCATCCACACCCTCATATGTAATGTGTAAGGTAATATTTAAATACAAGATTATAACGATGTTCGACCGTTTTTGATTTTCTTATATATGATATGGTGTACATTGTGTTTTAAGATGAACAACATACGATTGTTGAATTATTACACCAACTCAATATCTTTCCTTTCTCCGATTCGAAAATAAGGAAATATAATACGATTGCCGTTGCAGTAACTGTCCATCATTCATAACATGATCAGTAATTCGACTTCTTCAGTTCTGTTTAAGTTTTCAATAATAACCAAACATTCAAAGAGTAAGAAAGCAATCGACTATAACATAATTTTGATATTAAAAAAACGAAAAAAAAAAAAACCATATATAATACGAAGGCGACATTGGCCCTAGTCTCCTGGCTTTGAACAGGCACATAATTTATTATGTTGTATTGTAAGCCTTCAAGTATTCCTGTGGTGATACAATGATGTAAATAAATGCGTTGAAGATGGGGAGAGTACGTGAACTTCTTCGGGGTGATGGTAAGGTTTCAAACATTAAGTGATAACCCAAAATAGGGACAAAAAAGTTTGGGATAAGAAAAATACATAAAACATTGCGAGTATTAAAAATAAAATAGCTTCAGAAGAGCATGCTTGTGAACGCTCATTGATCCAAATAACCTGAGACAATGCGATGAAAGCTTAAACAGTTTTGCTTATGTCATGCAGGCCAGTTTTACGTACTGAAAGAAGTCTACTTTAATTTTGTTAAAATAAAGGTAAATTACCCAGCTTAAATATTATTCTAAGATTTGGAATTACATTGTACTATTTTGATCATTATACATTACAACTAATTGATAACACTTTGTTCATAATATCATTGAAGGAATGAGAAGAGCCTAGATTTTGGTGACTGGGAAGATCATTTTGAAGGTTTAGGCGATGACATTGAAGACGGCTTTAAAAGTTCTGTAGATAAAATCGACTCAGGACTTTCAAAAGCTGGGGATGCTATTGAGGACGCTTTTGACAACTTGTTTGGAAAATAAGTGAACATCTGGAATATGGTGGAATATTGGTTTCAAAGAACAGAAAGATATTTTTAAATAAATTTTTAAATTATCAGGATGTTTATTCATTTTTCTTTGTTCTACTGGTGTATATACTCAAGATTTTACGATAAGTATTGTTTTCACATTTTAATTGAACCTTTAACCTAATATTACAAAGTTTGATTCGTTAGAAAATGAAAGGATATGGAGTAAATGTACATGGGACAAAATCGCACACAATACATAGAAAACATAGAAAATTATCAATGAACAGGGCTTTTATTCCTGTTCTTCATCTTGACAGTTGATGTAGGGTCTTCAACAATGAACAAATCATTCATACCCTACAACAAGGTCAAGACGGCCCCTAGCGTCGAAAGCGGTACTATTGATAAAAATAAAGTAATTTTGAAAGACATCGATCGCCGCTAAAATATGCCTTGAAGTTACACATGGCGGGAGCGGTCAATGAATTACATAATTTATAATTACGGGCGAGGTTTTTGAACATATATTTGTCATACATTGCCCAACAAAAGACCAATAATTTCGAAACAACAAATGATAGACAATACATATAAAATCGTTGTCTGGCAAAGGAATTTCTTTAAAGGATTTTGTTGTTGTTTATTTTTTTATATCACTCTTCTTATTGTCAATGTTTACAATAAGATGCAAATGTACTAGTTTCGTCAAGCAAAGTTGAATTTGGCTAATTTTTTTTTTTATCATATTTCAACCAAACTGATATTTCAATGCAGTGTGTTGTAGAGATCTAAATATCTCATCTACAAAAATATGTATAAGTGTACAGCTCGTGATTGAAAGTGTGCAATTTCCTTTTTCATATATAATCCGACTGGACAAATAGAGACGGTGACCCTAACATTATCATCAACAACACGCCACTTGAAATGTGTAAGCCAAGGGCCAACATACTGTGAGCCTTAATCCATAAACTGGAAGCAAACGCATGTATATTGTTTGTTTGCTGTCTAATTGGCGTAAAATCACATCTCTTTTTGTTAATACATGTATATACTGATTGAGTGTGCTATTAATGATTTTAGATATATACAAGACAATGAGCGATACGTGAAAAACGCTCTTACTCTTTTAATTAGGCCTTTTCAAAATCGATCCCCAAAAATATCGCTATTTTTTCAGTACTTATAAACCGGTATATATATTCTCCGTCGAACATATTTTTGTGCTGTATACATGTACAATATGTCGGTTATGTTCGCGTCAGATTTTGATTGTTGTTTTTTTTTCTTTCTTGTAAGAGACGGTAAAACAATGCTGTGTTCATTGTTCGCATTCTATTGCCGTGTATAATACACTGCATTCAAAATGGATGATGGTATGTTTGCTTTGGGTATAATTCACGGTAAAATGACTATCTTCCCGATATACGATGTAAGGAAGGATATGACTACATTATAAGTATCAAGACCTCATCCGCAAATGAAAATAAGACAGAAAGTTTTGGGGTGTTTTCTGGAACCACATCGGAAGGTCTTGTGGTATCGTCTGTTTGTCTAATATAAATCTTCGGCTGAAGTTTACAATTTCAAATTATTTGATGCGTCAAATTTACTTCATTTTTAATATATACGAAATTTGCCAACCAAGAAAAAGGTGTTTGGTGTATGCGGACCGATAAAATAATTAATTGTGTACTCTAAGAATATTTAAGGTTGAAATGTGCTCCAACAATGAACGTTTTGTCTAGTAAACCATCTTTATAGATGCACATACACCATTTTACTACTTTGCGTTCTTAATTTTGGATGACTAAAAATTATTTCAACAATCTCTTCGATTTTATATTACCAGTTAAGCATTTAATATGTCGTCGCACTTCATTTCATCATATGATCATTACATATACGTTTCACTGATTTACAATGTATTAGGAACTGAAAAACTTCTCTCCCAATGTTGAGGAGGAACGACTGTCACGCATCATAAATTGGGTCATTGTTATATAATATCACAGTGACTCAACTTATGTTCCAGAGATACCTTTACTCCAGTCTGTTTAACTTCCGGTATTTGCACAGTATTTGACAATATTATTCCACAGTCATGCTCATGCTGAATATGTTCGGAGAGAAACAGCCCATATATCTGTCATATATCTCTTACATATGAATAACAGGAGATGTGGTTATACGTCATTTAGACAGCTACCCAATGACAACAATTAACTCAAAGACTACTGGGGATTGACAGATGTCTACACAATAAGTCAAGATCAAGTTAATCGTCCCGAGTTCATAAAAGTAGTTAATAAATTCACGGAAGCAATCAAAGATCTGCCATTAAATCCAAATTCTCCAAATAACTAAAAACGAAGAACGACAACTACCGTGACAATGTTCCTGCCTTATTATCGTCCACCTGACTTTACTCCCGATTTCCATGTTTCTGATCTGAAACTGTCTGTTTTAAATGACACTGGGATGATATGATAGGGAGATCGAATGCCTTTCAAAAGATGCTTATTTTGCAAGCGCATGTTTTCGTACTCGGTTTTTAAATTGATGTGATTTCGACAGCTTTCATTTCCATTTTTACACGTTTATAATTCCAATGTTATGTGTTTAAAAGTCTTGTCTTATTGGCAAAAGTTGATACATGTATAAATTTGTTCATGATATTCCTACACAAGTGAAAAGTTTTGTAAGTGTTCAGAAAATATTTGATCTGGGCATTATTTTCAATGCATTTTGTATTAGAATTATCAGTAATACAGATTATTTTACATAGTTTATTGATGTTTCAATTTCCTTTAGACTTAATTCATTTTGTGGTCGTCCGAGTTTACACATAAACTTTCAAAATAACCTTTATAACTACAGTACCTCGATATATTATGTTTGAACTGAATTCAGTATACTTACTTCATATTAAGTCATATATAGTTAATAGTACGGTCGGCCAATAGCCTTTATGAAAAGTACGAAAATCTCATATCTGTATTAAATTATTATCATTGTCAATTTGGTTATCAGTGTTTAATATATACATGCTCCAGGGGCGGATCCAGGACTTTAGGTCAGGGGAGCGCAAACTTAAATTTTCGCCGAGTGGAGCGAGTCGAAATATTTTTTTGAGGGAAAATTATCGAAATATTCTTTATTAAGCTGAGGACAACCCATGCTTTGCAAATTTTAGGGGGCGCACGCCCGCAACGCCCCGCCTAAATCCGCTCCTGCGCTCTCTAAGTGTATTTCATTGATATATCTTATTTGATTGCACTTTCGTTCGTTGGCCATCACGCAGTTTGATTTGCAATTCACGGGTGTAGATATAGGAGCATGAACTGGTATAATTTCATGAGCACCTACGTTCAACCACGATAGTTGTGTGGTTTGTGTTGCTAAATCTTTAGTTTTCTGAGTGATATATATTTATTTTTCTTTTGCCATGGTTGTGTCTGTCTTTGCTCAGTTTGAGGATTCTTTATTGCCTCTAGGAACATTTTTACTTTTTCCATATATAACTCGAAAAATCTAGATTATCAGTAATGGCGGACCATCATTGCATGATCTGATGGACAATATACATCTTTGCGGTCATCTATATCAAATTATGTGTTATAGGAGCAACCTTTTTATATACGCTGTTGGACGTTTCGTCCCCGACTGTATTCCCAACCCAGTAGTCACCACTTTTGTGTTGACATGAAATGTAATTGAATCAAAAATGTTTAATTTCTTTAAATTTACTGTTAATAAAATGTTAATAATAATTCAAAACACTAAGGCTTTTATACCCTGGTCATAAATTGTCTTAACCATATTTGGTTCCACTTTTCGTTTTCGATTACCACTGATGAGTCTTATGTAAGCGAAACACGTGTCTGTCGTTCCAATCATAAACCTGGTTTCCTTGATGAGTTTTTATAGGTGTTTTACATTTAGAAATAAGAAGATGCGGTACGATTATCTCGGAGACCAATGTCCACGAAAAACCACAAAGACTATATATTCATATATATCATTAAATCTAGGGCAAGGTAAGTATTCCATAGACATCATATGTGTATATTTTATATATGCTATTGTTGATTTTTTCTCTCTCGAAATAACAAGGCTCTTTATATAACTACGCATTAAAGTTTTAAGATACACTGAACATATCTTGTCCTAGATTTTGACTTATTGAATAACTGGAAGTACACATATTTACATAACTCTTATCTATTTTGTGTGCATTTACTTTCAAAAGTTTATTACGTCCCAGTTATAAATATATTATATACCGTTCAGTGGTAAAATTATCTTGGTATAAGTACTTTAGTTATTATACTAATTTGAAGTACAAAGTCGAGTACAAACTACAACTATGACGATGAATGTACATACTGGAGATATATTTGATACAGGTATGTAATATATTATATATTGAGTTATAAATAATTATGTCTATAATTTGTATATCATATAGGCCTATTTTACGACGGTTGCGAATATACAAGAAGGAGCGATGTTTATTACGATGCCTCCTTAAACTTGACAGTTCATACAATAAGCGTTAACATGTCATACAAATGAAAGCAAGATTTTGTATCGATCTGACGAGTTAAATCTTTTCAACTTATTTTTAGTTTTTTCTTATATTGTGCTATTACACCACTATACCGGGTCAGTGGAGGGTCGGTGGCCCGCAAACATGTTTAACCCGCCATATTCTGTATGGGCTTATCCCAAGTCAGGAGCCTGTAATTCAGTAGTTGTCGTTTGTTGCTGTCTCATTGACAATCATAGTACTACACCTTCTTGTCTTTAAAGAGGGTCTGGTAGTTTTAAAAACAGTGTTTACTTGAGCATTGTTGAGTAAGGTAGTTTTATACCGTTAATATGTCAATATACAGAATACTTTTGCTTTGATTTTAATATCTGTAAACAGTTCTTTATAAAGCGGTCTCTCATAATTTTGGAATGTCATTTAAAACTTTATAAAATAATCTTAAATATACAACGAAGATTTGTAAAACAGTGTCATCAATGGCGAGACGTAAATGAAGTATGCTATATTGTTTTGCATTAAATGTTATAGTAAAACGCCAAAACATTTACACCAATAACCCGAACCCTCCCTTCGCCTTAAGGATTGCTTTAAAAGGGAAAATTTAAAAATGGTTATCAAGGTCAGTTACGTTGCTCTATTCAGCGTTAATCATCATCAGGAAGCTTAAGAGGCAAAATTAAGTTTGAATAGGCGGAAATGTTAATTACGTAGGGTAGTGGTACCAAAACAATCAATTGCAATCGACATCGAAAGAGAGTTGGAACTTTACTGTGACTACCTAAGCTAGGTTTCTGATGGAGCGAGAACATTACTGTGACTACCTAAGCTAGGTTTCTGATGGAGCGAGAACATTACTGTGACTACCTAAGCTAGGTTTCTGATGGAGCGAGCACAATTACTGTGACTACCTAAGCTAGGTTTCTGATGGAGCGAGCACAATTACTGTGACTACCTAAGCTAGGTTTCTGATGGAGCGAGCACAATTTGACCCTGCTGTCTAAATTATGTGCCGTCTTTAATTTCCTTGTTCAAGTTACTGGTCATCCATTTGGTAGCTGGATTTGGTAAACGGAGATTTTAAATTGCGTTTTACTTTTACGAAGAATTGTCTAGATATATCCAAAAAATTGGGACGCGCACGTAAAATCGTTATATCCCCACCCCATTTTGTACCTGTACAAAGTTCGGCTATTTGGACCCTGTTGTCCTTGTTTGTATATATATTTTTTCGGAGGTATCGGTATTTGGTTCACCGTTGGAAGTTGCTGTGGTCAGTGATACTGTCCAATATTTTTTTGTAATTCATGTACTAATTTTCATGGTTTATGTTTCAAAATTTTGCAGCCTAGTAAATATTGTTTCAAAATAATTAAAATTTCAGTTAATACTCAGGACTTGCAGCATCTGAATATCCTAAAGGACAAAAATAAAAATGGATGGTCCTCAAATAGCTTTGATTGTTATGTTTGTGGCCTTACTTGGCTATTTTGGTAGTAGAATAATTCACAGTTTACAAGGACCATCATATGCTGAGAGAATTATCAAAAATGCAATGCCAGATAAAGAGTTATTAAAACATTCTGATGAATTCAGTCAACCGGAACTGATCAAGGTACGACAACTTACATTTAAGATATATAAAAGTTATTGTATTCCATAATGGTCATAAAAAATAATACGGTTATAATGTGGAGCTGGAAAATAGCTAAAAACGGTATAAAAACTATTTTCGTTTGTTTTCTCAAGGGACAAATTTTCTTTGTCGTATTTTTTTAATTTTTTCAATTAATAATCACTGTTCTTTCATCTTTTGTCAAACCTTCATTCTAAAACAATGGAACCTCTTGTTCTTTTCTTCTCATTTATATTTGTTTTAACCATCTTGATCACTTTCTTCTATTTGGAAAAAAAATAAAGCGTTATGATTGCAAACGAAACAACTATCAACACGAAACCAAAGAACGAGTATGTAAACAAATATAGGTCACCGTACTGTTTTCAACACTGAGCAACACTTATACCGTATAGAAAGCTTTAAAAGGTCCTAGCATAACAAAATATGAAACAATTTAAAAGAGAAAACCAACGACCGGATTATATTCTTTTACAAGTTACAATCCATCAGTTTCAAAGTTTCATTCACAACTAATCATAATTTGAGAACTTGACATGTACGGTATACATCCATGGGACGGAATCCCAACAACACAAATAACTGAAAGGCATCTTTAGAGGTCAACTAACTTATCTTCAACAATAGACAGATGTCTATGCATTAGAGTTTGAAAAGTTAATGCATTATGTATTGATATCAGACCTATATCTGCTTTAAGCCAAAACAACAGAAAAAATATTATATGGTATAGGAAAGGCACATGAACATGTGGCGGAGTTAAAATAGTTTTATGTAGATCTCATTGCCCCCTCCCCTTCCCTATATTTTTATCTCGGTCATTGGACTAACAAAGTGGGTACATACAAGAAGACGATAAAAATCAGTTCAGAAAAAATCCCAAAACTCTATAATAACGGTTTGGTATAGATAACAACAACGCTAATAAAATAATGCCCACCTGTTGTCCGTTTGGTTCTATTTTGTTGTTGGGCTACTGTCTAAGTGAAGTTTTCATTGCATCTTATTTATGTCACAAGTTTTCATCGACAGGTTACTGATGGTGTATATGTTGCTGTAGGATTCGCATTAGCTAATTCTATTTTGTTAGAAGGTCCCGAGGATTGGTAATAGTTGATGTGACAGAAAGTATAGAGAGTGCCGCAGAAATATTAAAGGTGTTCCGAAATGTCACAGACAAACCAATAAAAGCGTTGATTTATACTCACAATCATGCTGATCATTCATATGGTGCTAAGGTTTGTATTTTAACAGTTGTCTTGGTATGTTTCGGCATACATTTATACAACAAATGACTCTCGTCAATTTTCTTCAATTAGGAGTGAAATACAAACTTTTGTTCATTGGTGAAAGTTTACATATCAAAAAGTGCCATCGATTCTGATAACGTATTGTGAAAGAAGAGGATTTTGCTTTTGTCAAAACAGTGGATATGTTGTTTTACAATAATTAATTAGTTAAAAAGATAGGAAATATCTGTTTTTCTTACCTATTTAAGGAATTATAAGGTAATATTTTCGCTGCTAAACTTCTTACCACGTTTAACACCACATGGTATCACTAAATTATCTTCATCAATAGTTAAGGTAAGTTTAGAAATTCGTGAGGAACTCAGGTAAAGGTATACGTCACTTCATTTGTAGGACTGAGAACTGATAAAAAAAAAGACCAAAGCAAATCCAAATTTAATTCAATATTGCTTTAACTGACAATTGGACAGCCCTTTTAAGCCATATGACAATAACTCCATCATCGGCATATTCAAACGAGAACACATGAACTATTGATACAATAGGTTGGTTCTGCAATGTAGGTTGACTGTGATAAATGGCGGGAAATTTGGGCTGTCATTGGAAACTCAGTTGTTTGTTGAAAAAAGACAGGCATTGTGCACATGCATTGCAGAAACAGGCCACCTTTTAGACCCCTCAGATAGTTTGTAAAATGGTATTTGCAAGTGCAATGAGCATTGCACTCAACCTACACGTGGCATCGGGTTTTGTAACGTCCACACACCGACCGGATGTGGCTCCCATACAGCCAAACAGACGCCCGGCCCTTTTTAGCAAGGGTTTGATTGCCGAACGGGCCAAAAGACGAGGGATGGCCAAGTTTCTATTCCCTAGTCAATCCTTTGGATGCAAATCATCGGAAACCTATATACGCTAACTGTAAATAAACCCACAGCTCTCATTTGCAAGTTTATATGACATTTTTTGGTTGACAATTCATGAAAATTGAAGCATATCGCGGGAAAAAAATACATGAAACCAAAAGATTTCAAATTATAAAAATATAATGGTCGAATAATCATGGCGCTGTTAGAAAATAATTATTTTGTAAAAATATATTTAGTACAAAAAAGCTTATATATTATTATTATTATTCAAATTGATTTTTAGTCTAATAACTTTAAGTTATATTTTCATCTTATATTGAGTTAATGAATAAACTCATCATAGATACCAGTTTTTTTAAAATGTTGTACGCCAGACGCAAAAGACCCATCAGTGACGCTCGAATCAAAAAAGTTAAAAAGGACAAATAAAGTTCGAAGTTGAAGAGCATTGAGGACCCCGAATTCCAAAAGGTTTTCAAAAATAAAGCTAAGGTAATATATTTCTGGAGTTGAAAAAGGGGCCTCGGTGGCCGAGCGGTCTAAAAAGGGTGGATTTATGGAGATATATATACATGGTTAACTTTTTACAAGTCACACGCCTAACTTTGCATTGGTGCTCCCCATTTTTTCTTCAAATCTGTAACTGGCCGCCACGATATAGCCAACAATAGATAAGAGTGCTGAATGTGGCGTTAAACACCAAAATCAACCAATCACTTGAATAAAATATGCATAGTTAAAAAAGCAGTGAATAAAATTAGGTATGCATGGTCCCTATTCTCAGTACACATTAGAGATAAATTATTTTCCGTGGACAATTGAACTTTTCCAATACATTTAGGCAAATTTACTGAAATTTTCGAACGTTTTCAAAATGTACAGGTCTGGTAAATATACTAGACATACTTTGAAAATTATTATTTAATCTTTGATTATGATTCGAAAATACTTTTTACGTGTTTTCCTTCACAACACCCTTTATTCGTATAAAACCCTCAACAACGAGCAAAACCCATACCGTATAATAAGCTATAAAAGGTCCCGGCATGGCAAGAACGGGAACAATTCAAACGAGAAAAACAAATTAGACTGACAGCAATTGCATGCGACGACAACCACTGAAATATAGGCGCATGACTTGTGAGAGGCACATACGAAATGTGGCAGACTTAAACATGTTTGCGAGCATACATTCAACGTGACTTGGGACAGTCGTCACAGTGTAACAGCACAACATATGTATGAAAAGAAAGTGTATAAAAAAAATGAAAATATTATTTTATATTCTTTCATTTCTTTCATTTCTTGAAGTACCTGATATCGACCTATATTTTTGATGGAGTTCGTGTTGTTCAGTGATTGTAGACTGTTGTTCCAATATTTCCCGCCTACTTCTTTTTATTAAAAGTTTAACTTTTGACCTTTACATTAAATTTTGCATAAAATCATGTATAATAGATGTGTGTAAAAATCAGCTGTACAAATCATAATTTAAAATGTAAACGTGTGATTTTAATGCAAATATAAAACATCCTTTCTTATTTCTCCCTTGATTTTCAGGCCTTTATAGAGGACGAAGATAATCCGCCGGATATATGGGCTCACGCAGGAATTCTTGGCGAGTTCACTCGAGTATTCTCAACGGTCAACGGTGCTACTTACAAACGCTCAATGAGACAATTTGGGGTCCATTTACCAGGCCAAATTAATGCTGGTATTGGATTGAAATTAAAATATGGTACAGATAAAGCAACTCTTGGTGTTGTTTATCCCACACATTTTGTTCATGAACAAAAAACCAACTTAGTATTAGCTGGTAAGTTATTCATTCTTTTAATCTTTAAAATTTTAATCAAAAATAAAACAGGATAGATATACTTTTTTCGTAAATTGTATTGTTATAAATTATGTCGTAATTTTTTCGTTTCAATTTTTTCACATTTTTATGTCGGGGCCTTTTATAGCCGACTATATGTGTTTTCCCTCATAATTACAGTCCGGACGGTGACCTTTAATTGCTTACATCCACTACATTTGAACTCTGGTGGATAGTTAGTAATCATACCACATACTTATATTTTTATTAAAACTTTTGAAAAGTTTGTTTGAATAATTCTAACCCATTTTTATATTTAAATCCTTCTTCTAATGAAAATCAGTATAACTTGAAATAGACAAAAGCAGATGAAAAAGGAAAAAAAGGGAGAATTATTCCCCGCTCTCCCAAAGTAGGTAAAGTAATATTTTTGTTTCAACTGTTTAACCAAAAATTAAATCAGTTTGATATATGAAAATATGAATGGGGAGAGCAAAGGAAAAATAGTGACAGAAATAAGTATTTTTTAAAAAACACAAACAGATGAGGGTCTGTATGGGGTCCTTCATTTCTTTATTCTCAAATTTTAGATAATTTTTCTCTGTTCTTTATTTTATTTGACCCTTATTCGCTATTTTCTATATATCAGCACCCAATTATTCTCTATTCTTTATTTTTGGCCTATTTTTCTCTATCTTTTTCCTATTTTTGCCCTTTATTCTGCATTTTTTGCTCATTATTCTCTATTTTGTAAACTCCATCCAGACTCTCATCAATAATTTGATATTTAAAAATGGCGGTGCATATAGGAATCAGTATACGGCGCAGAGATCATATCCGTTCCGTTCTATACTACATGTACGTACATGTAACAATACATTAAATATGACCTCTGGAATACCTTTTTCATATTTTAGTGGAGTATTGCGGAGCACGTACGGAACGGATAGGAACTAGGAACCGTAGATCGTGTTAGAATTGTATAAACTGCAAGTCGGACGACACCAGTTAATCTTACTTTATGTTGTTCATCAATCATATGCATATTGCTTTAACTGATAATTGGATGAAATCATGATAAAACTGGTAAAATTGAAAATGGATGAGAGATGACAGGTTACATCTATGGGGATCTGTCTCATTTTAATGTTTATCCCACGTTTCCTTTAATTGGTATTTTAAACAGCAGCAATCGAAGCACTGTTAATACGATCAACCAGTTATTGATGGCTTCATAGAATTTGTAAAGGGATTATTTCAGGCGTTGTTAAAAAAAAGATACTTAAACGCCATTTTCTTTTTCTTGTTTTCTGTAAAAGAATGATGTGTGTGTTTATATTTTTTGGAGGGTTGGGGTGGGGGAAATGATAAAATGAAAGATATTTAATTTAACATTTCACTTCTATTTGATAGTTAAATTCACAATGAAAGTATTCTTATTTATTGTGTCAACGGAGATACGTTTACGCCATTTTCTTTTTCGTCTGTAAAACTATAGTGTGTTTTTAATTTTTAGGAAAACATCATAAAGAAGACCTTTTTAGATTATTAATCTGATATGTCCTTTTCTATTTTCAGGAATCAATATGACGATTATACATATTCCAGGAGAAACAGACGACCAGATTGGTGTGTGGATCCCTGAAAAACAAGTTCTTTTATGCGCAGACGATATTTATAAAGCCTTTCCAAATCTTTATGCTATTCGTGGCACACCCTCCCGTGATCTCATGCAATGGGTTAGATCATTAGATTTAATGTTAACTTATGATGCACAACACTTAGTTCCCAGCCATACTCGACCTGTGTTTGGTAAAGAAAATATTAAGGAAATATTAACAGTTTATAGAGATGCGATTCAGTATATCCACGATCAGACTGTACGATATATAAACCAAGGCTTCACATCTGAGGAAATTGTTGAAAAAGTAGCATTGCCAAAAATTTAGCCAGACATCCATATTTAAAGGAATTTTATGGAACTGTTGCGTGGTCGGTAAAAGGTGTTTTTAATTCGTATTTAGGGTGGTTCAGTGGTAACCCTATAGATCTCCAACCTTTAACAATAAAAAGTAAATCCGAACGAATGGTAAAGCTAATAGGCGTTGATAAAATGTTAGAAGCAGCAAAAACAGCACTAAAAGAAAAAGACTTTCAATGGGCTTTAGAATTATCTTCTTATCTTCTCATAATTTATTCAGATAACTCTGAAGCAAGAGACATTAAAATAGATGCTTTGACTTATCTGGGTGCAAGGCAAGTAAGCGCATGCGGTAGAAATTATTATTTAACATGTGCGTTCGAAGAAGCAGCTGAAATAGAATTACGAAATTCGGAGCGTAACAGAGAAATGGGAATCAAAACGCTTCCAATAAGACAGTTATTCTTGGCAATGCCTGTTAAATTTAAAGCAGAGGAATGCACTAATGTAAACAACTCTTTGTTATTTTCATTTTCTGATACCGGTGATAACGTAAAGTTAACAATCAGAAATTCTGTTGCTATTGTTTCATTTCACTACGGTAAAGAACCATTGTATGATGTGAAGATAACAGTTACAGAGAAAGTATTTCGTGAGTTAATATCGAGTCGAATGCGGGCAATAACAGCTTATGGAACGGGTGAAATTATTATTGACGGTGGAATAATGAAATTTAGAAATTTGATGAATTGCTTTGAAAACAGATAAATTTTAACTATTCAAACCTCAAATATATGAAACTTTTAATCATTTTGCATCCATCGTTTCGAAACTTTCTCATCTTTTTCCATTCCCCAGATCAAAATGAGATGAACATTTCCATCAATTACATTAATATTTCAAAAAGAAAGAAAAATGAAAAAAAAATCCTTTTAACAAGAGGAAACTAACAAATGGAATATTTTTGTGAAATGTGAACTCTGTTTAAGTTAAGTATAAAGAATTCTTCTACGTCATGTACATGTATGTGTAACTGGAAATAAGATTATATAAACATTTATATGCACGCACAATGAGAATGATAGTTTCGAATGCAACATAAGTGTTTTATTTTACATTTTGTACCAATGCACTATATTTATTTCTTTGTTGTTGAAGTTTTTGTTTAAAATAAAATATAAACTAAATTCATTTAAGATTCGAATGTTTCGTTATGATTTTGACACAACTGCTGAATTTTCCAATTTTTTTTGGACCGGAAACGGACGTCGTGGTCACTTGTTATCTTTTTTTCTGAATCGATCACGCTAGATATGTGGAAAAGAAATGTAGTACTGCAATTTTCAAGAATTTTGCTTTTGCTTTCATCAAAGGGAGTCTTTTTTCGCCAATTTTGTGTTGTCTTAATCCAAGTCTTGTTTCATTTAGTTTGTTCCTTGAGGCTTTTGTCTTCAGTTTGTGTTTAAAAATAATATTGTTAAACAAAGGATGAAAGCATAAGATGCGTACATGTCTACATACTAAAATATTATTTACGAGTAGTTTGGATATATGAAACCTTAGGTGAAAAGATTGACAAAGAGGAAGCAGACATTATAAGTCCTATTGACATTTAACTCCGATTTTGAAACCTCCAAAGCTGAGGACCAACATCTAATGATAAAATGTAAAGAATTTAAAGCTCTAGAAAAAAAGGACAACAATTCGATTACAGGTTCTTGTTTTCTAACACTCCAGTATAGAATTTGGAGAGGTTTGATTATTTTTTAAGATGGGCCATCAGCCTTTTCTTCAAGATAGACCGTATATCGTTTATAAAAATTTCCATGAATTATTCTTGCAAGTGCAGTGGTCGAGTGCAACACTGAATACCAATTAAGTACTATGGCATTTCCCAGAAACTGTGACCATTCTTTGATATTTTTTATTCTGGAGCGTATTCTTGTCTTCTTTAATACCGACATGACTTATTTATGCCCTTCTGTAATGATCTTTTTGTTCGTTTTAACTGTATATATATTTTTTTTACTCCACTAGTCATAAAAACAGTCGAGGGTTGTGTACTCGCATAGATAGTTTTACCCCGACACATATTTATGTGGCTGTCCCAATCGGCAAAATAAATTCAACTTCCATCCTCATAAATTGCGCGTTTTCTCAAAAATGATGTTCGGATCAGATCAGAACGTTGAAATACGTTAGATTCCCATAATGCAACGCAATTCCTGAATTGGCACATTCATAACATTTCGTCCTTGTTGATTTCAATTTGTGTTTAAATCAGATCAATAGTTATCTCTGTTGAAATGAATCAAATCATGTCAGACTCTTGGCGATTTAGATGTCCTCATTTCAAAACAGGCGCTTGTCCGTTGTCGATGGTGACCTTTATTTGTTTATGTGCGGGCTTTGTATGTTATTTGGTAGTTGTCACATTGACGTTTTACCTACACATCAGTTAATTCAATTTACAAATCACGTAGTTACAAAATTATGAAACAGAGGTTGCACGGTCATCTGAACAATATCATTTGCATAACTCTGGTTTTTACCAAAAGCGACTTTGTTTCTAGCAGTTTAAGGTATATGTAAGATACAATTACATATAATCTGTTACAAATATATTAAAATTGCTGATCATTACTTGTAATACAAGTTATTGACGTCAAATGGATAATTTTACAATTACAAATTTTTAACTACTGGCAATTTAATAATCATAATAAAGTCATATATAATAAAGCCGAAAATTATGCAATGTACCCTATTGTATCCCAAAATGTACAATATTTGTCCCTGAATACACTGTCTAACTCACTGGCTGGGGTTTTAAATCTCAAACTTTGCCAGTTAGTATTTTTGTCATATTTTGGCCAATTGAAAGGAATTGGATTACCTACTGATGGATCTCCATTTTTGGCAAAATTGGTAAAATAGTTTATCAAATTATCAGACATTATATTCTCCTCAGGTGTTGTTGTAAAATTAGCACTGTAACGGAATGATTGAAACACGTATGGAATATCTGAGCCATGGCACACATGATAGTTACACTCTGTGAATTTCCCCCAGCCTTCGAATGAAAAGAAATGATCAAAAATGTAAACCCATGCGTCAATGCTTGTTTCTGTTTTCACTAATCTGGTAAAGTTTCTCGTTGGGCAGGTGAAAATAAAATCAGTAGACGCAGTTTGCAAGTCTTCGCGTTCGTCTTCAGGATTGTTAGGGGGGTACATTCCTAAGATGTCAACAATGTTGCGTCCAAACGTTGCTAGAAGTGCTTCTGCATACAATGTAGGACTAATCGTATGATTCCATGCTTCAAATATAAAAATTCTCGTTTCTTCCGTCAAAGATCCGATAATAAATGGTTTCTTCTGTAAATTACCACGCCGTGCTGCCTCTAGAGGTTGAAATGGTACAACCTTACCATCAACATACGGTCCCAAAGGCTCAAAGAATTCTAAAAGTTTTATTGAGCTTGGGTAACCGCGAACAGTTTTTTGTGCTAATGCAACTTCATCGGCGGTTTTAGAACGGAGACATGCTATGTCGTTTGGCTGACATCCAAGTTCAAGTGTTATCATTTCTCCAAGGAAAAGTTCTTCAGTCCGGTCTTTGAATGGGATAGATATCGGTGCACTTTCAATTATGGCCTTTTGGAAATACATTGAACTTTCAGCATTCATTAGGTGGATAATAGTTGACTGTGCACCTGCGCTTTGTCCAAACAATGTTACCTAATAAGATAGAAGGATTTTGTTATAGGTTACACTTCTGTAAGATTAGACAATACAATTTTCCATAGGAACTCCTTTCACGGCTAAAACTGTGCCACTTTTGCTATAAAATTTCAGAAAAAAATGTATCCTAGAATGGACAGTTCATGTGCACTACCATTTTTTTCAAAGGTCAAAATTTAGGGTTGTGCGGCATATTTTCAACATGTATATGCATCGAACTTCTAAGAGTTTAAACTTATACTAAAATTCTGTACTTCCCCTCCCTTTACTTTGAGTCTTCATCAGAATTCAATTTGACCGCTATCCATGCATATGTATTTATACTGGTAAAATGTGTTGTCCCTCAATGAGATGAAACATGAGATCATATGGTAAAAAAAAAATAAAATATCTATCAATGTTGAATATCTCCCCAAAAGAGGCGTGGTTTGTGAAACAGCTGTATTTATAAAGTGCAACCTATATGATTGACAATATTAGAATTATTTTGACATAAATAAACAGGTTGCAAAAATGCGATGTACCATTAAACCCAAAGGTTATACAATAGTGAGCAAAAGTAAAAGGCAACATCATAAAATATGACAAAACTAACAAAGTGATTTTTTCACCACAAACCAGCATTTGCTCACTTAACTACAAAACAAGTCTGCATGGCGCCTTTGAAGAGTAGTACTATCTGCTACACATTAACAACATGAACATGAGATAAAAATCTTTTTTTATACCAAAATTCATAAAATTTGTTGGCATGGAGTTACTGTACTACCAACATCCAATCGGTCAATCAAATCGTTCACTTGTTTACACATAGATTGTACATTACATAAACTGTTTTTTTCTTAAATGCTAGTTATACCTTATTTGGGTCCCCTCCGAAGTTTTTGATATTTTCTGCCACCCATTTCAATGCAAATTGTTGATCTAGTATACCATAGTTGCCAGTAGCTCCTTTCTGAGTGGGTGTATCTTTTGTCAACAGAAACCCTAATGCACCTAATAATAATCGACAAAGTCAATGCATTTTGAAATTTATTTAATAAAATTATGCATCTTGGTTTTTAAAATAATTTCCATAGTTCTACGGTAAATAAAATGTCTTATTGACCCTTATTAGTATAAAAATTATCAAATCATGATAGCTCTGTATGTGAATGACCGTTACCCCTTGCAATCAGGTAAATGTTTCATGTCCGTTTATTTGAGTTGTTCCTGGACAGATTTCTTAATACGACTTCCACTCTCCTAGATAAAATTTTATTTTGCGTCCCCGATTTGAATTACATTTAAACATGTTAAAGGCACCAGAGATTTTTTTTAAAAGTTGTTTTAGTCTTTTTTTAATTTTGCTCTCAGTATACTAGTATTCACTCTGGAAATCATTTTGTTGTTTAATGCTGCGTATTTGAAACTTTTAAGTAAGTCAAACGTCGTCAAAACTTAAATAAAAAAGTTAACAATCACAGAAGTCGAAAACGTCGAAAGCGATAAATTATGTGTGATTTACAACCAATGGATCGATACTACTATACTTAACAACTCAAATAACGCACCACGTCTTACCATATATAGTAGTTTCACAATTTCTTGTTTTTGCTACAAATTTGTGGAAATCTATTATTTTTCAATCATAACCTTGAAATTATTGCAAACTTTACAGAAAAATTTTCATTTTAGGGGCGACAATGAGGGTTTCAACCACAGAAGTAAAAAATCAGAAGTCTTTGAGAAGTCAATCTCAAATTGGTCATTAGACAAGAATTCGATTAAGAAACAGAAAATTTTCGCTGATTTCATGTTAGCAGCTTTGTTTTTGATTTTAATGAAAAAATGTGTTTTTTTTGAGATGTCAAAAATTAAAATCAAGATTATTGTTATGTTCACAGAGTCTGGTGTTTATGACTTCAGAAACGTTGTCTCAAAACTTTGACTTATTTCAATCACTTTAAAAAAATGACATGCAATAGAAATTGTTACTTCAAAGAAACTAACAGATGTGTTGCGGTTCTTTTGTTGTTGAGTATATTTTTGGATTGTTATACAATCTGATGTTACCAGTATAATGTGATTACCTTGTATACAATCTGTAGTTACCAGTATAATGTGATTACCTTGTATACAATCTGTAGTTACCAGTATAATGTGATTACCTTGTATAACATCTGGTGTTCCATGTATAATGTGATTTATTTACCTTGTTTAACATCTGGTGTTACCAGTATAATGTGAATAACTTGTACATAATCTAGTAATACCAGTAGAATGTGATTACATTGTTTACAATCTAGTAATACCAGTAGAATGTGATTACCTTGTATTCAATCTGATGTAACCAGTACAATGTAATTACCTTGTATACAATCTGATGTTACCAGTAGAATGTGATACATTGTATTCAATCTGATGTAACCAGTATAATGTAATTGCCTTGTAAACAATCTGGTGTTACCAGTAGAATGTGATTACCTTGTATTCAATCTGATGTAACCAGTATAATGTAATTACCTTGTATACAATCTGATGTTACCAGTATAAAGTGATTACATTGTTTACAATCTGGTGTTACCGGGTATAATGTGATTATCTTATTAACAATATAGTAATATCAATAGAAGGTGATAACTTGTATTCAATCAAGGGTTTCCAGTACAATGTCATAACCTTGTATACAATCTAGTAATACCAGTAGAATGTAATTACCTTGTATACAATCTGATGTTACCAGTATAATTTAATTACCTTGTATACAATATGATGTTACTAGTATAAAGTGATTACCTTGTATACAATCTGTTGTTACAAGTAGAATGTGATTACCTTGTATTCAATCTGATGTTACCAGTATAAGATGATTACATTGTTTACAATCTGATGTTACCAGTATAAAATGATTACATTGTTTACAATCTGGTGTTACCGGTATAATGTGATTACTTTGTATACAATCATGGGTTTCCAGTAAAATGTAATTACCTTGTATACACTCTGATGTTACCTGTATAAAGTGATTAATTTACATTGTTTACAATATTGTGTTACCGGTATAATGTGATTACTTTGTTTACAATCTAGTAATATCAGTAGAATGTTATAACTTGTATTAAATCTGATGTTACCAGTATAATGCGATTACCTTGTATACAATCAAGGGTTTCCAGTATAATGTGATTTATTTACCTTGTATACAATCAAGTGTTTTCAGTATAATGTGATTACGTTGTTTTCAATCTCAAGTTTCTAGTATAATGTGATTACCTTGTATACAATCTGGTGTTACCAGTATAATGTGATTACCTTGTGTATAATCTGATGTTACCAGTATATTTTGATTACCTTGTTTACAATGTAGTGTTATGAGTGTTATTTCATATTTACCCAGTCTGTAATCTAGTGTTACCAGTATTACTTGTCCCAACTTTACAAAATATTGGCCGTTAAACAGCATAGAAGAAACACTCATATGGACAAAGTTGCCTCCATGCAAATATACCATTACCGGAAAAGCTGTAGATGAATTAGCACTCAAAGGAGTCCAAATGTTTAAATAAAGACAGTCTTCAGACGTCTGAAAGTATAATTCGAAGTACCATGTTTATTTGCTTATGTTTTATTCTATGCCAGAGTTATCCTGTATCTTTGTCATTTGCATACTCATAGTTAATATTTTGAATTAAAAAAAATAAAAAATTATAATTTGAATACAATGAGAGTTAAGTTAAACATCAATGAGACATCACCCATTGTAACAAGAATGGTAATTTCTCTTTTGATCTTCAAGTGAGTAAACTTCTGTTTTTTTGGGGGTCGCATTAACAAGATGCAGACATTGGTTTTTTTTTAAAGGGACTGGGATCCCACTAAGGCAACGTTATGATATGGACTTATAGAAATTCATAAGCCATATATGTAGCTCAGTAAGGGGTCTGGCTTGCTTACATATACAATGTACATATATTGTTTTTATTCAGAAATTTACTTCCAACACTTGAAACTTTAGTTGTTAAAAATCTAAATCATTGTCTCTAATTTTTCAAAGAAATCGACATGGTTTAAACGCGGACCGCGAAGAGAACCCAAAAATGAACTGTTTCACAAAAAGAAATACCCATATTACCGCTTGCTCAACATGGAAGCGGGGTAACAGGAGACGTTATTTGTACAAGTACAAATAAAGCAAAAATTTATTTGTGTACTGTTATTTGTACAATAGTTGGCTGATTGCAGGATAAGATTTTTTTACCTTATCAGGACAGACGAATGATGGGTTCGTGTCTTTGCATCCTTTCTGTGGACAACCTGGCTTAAGCTGAGTGGCGTTGTATGTGTTTACCCACTTGTTTTTCTCTACTGGATTGTTCCATCTAAAGAGGGTTTGTATACCAAAAATGAGAGCTCGCATTTGTCATACAAAATGGCTACGATTAATAAATATATCGTTACTAAACTAAATTATCATCATCATCGTCGTCGTCGTCTTCAAATCTACCTATAATTGCTAACATCTACTTCATTTGAACAGCGGTGGATAGCTCTCTCATTAGCAAAGCAATCATGTAACATCTCCTAATTCTATATTAGTTTATTTCATTTTGTCAATCAACATTACAGTTTTACACTGACAGCAGTAATCGCAGGCGAGACCATTTCATTTATAGCATCAATTAGAAAATGTATGACTTGAAACACGCTAATATCTCTTTTTTTTTTCTGCATTAAAATGCTGTTAAGATTTACGCTGGGTATAGTTTTGCACCAGACAATGTTGTCGTGAAATTTTAATGGCGTTGCTACATTTGTATGTGAAATCTACCCGAAGTACATTAATGGATACAACAGTATAGGAAGATGTTAAGGGTAAGTTATTTGAGCTAGTTGTGAGTACTATCGAGCAGTTTGTGTTACGGTATGTTGTTTATCATTGTTATGTTTATTATACCTTTGTTTTTTTTATGTTTATACCAGTATCATAGAGTTGTGTGCTTTCCCTGTAACTATTTTTAGTGTGCATTCTTGTTATGGTTACGATCTAAAAATAAAGTTTTACCCCCACCCCCTTCCCCCCGCATGTCCATGAACCATGAAAGTCAGGAACGACGTCAGTAGTTGTCTTTTGTTAAATGTTTTTCGTCAAGAGTATTTAGTATTGATAACAGATCTTTGCTAGTCTAAGTACCTGTTGAATTTATCCACAGATTTTAAGACTTGGTTTGCTGGAGCTTAATTGACAATACAGTAAATACGCTTGTCTATGTCGAAAGCCGTATTGGTATGGTTCAGTTGTTTTTTCGTTGACGTAACCACAACATCTCATTTTGTTCATAACCGTAAACGCAAATGGACGAACTATATTTGATTATGGAAACATTCCATTAAAACACTTTACGAGGTAAAACGGTTGGAAAATTTAGATATAAAAATAAGAAACGGAGAATGTGTCGAAGAGTCAACAACCCAACTAAAGAGCAGAAAATAGCCTAATGCCACCAATGCATACTAATCAAAATGTATTAGGTACAGCTTTCCGATTTGAAATGGCACTTGACACAGCAAGCAGTGAATTATTTACTTGATAGGATAGTGAAATATGAGCATAAAACCACACGGACATACGTCATTTAAAAGTTGGCAAACACATTGCAGGAACATAACTATTCACCGTTATTAAAATACATACCTTAGGTTTCCAATAGGAGGTTGGGCATACGGAACACCCAGAAATACATTGACACCATTTTGCTGAAAACCGCCTATTGAACCATATTTGGTATTCACTACAGGCAATGATTGCACCAAATTGAGTGATAGCCAAAGAGACAATATCGGATATACAATATTCTTCATCACAAAATTTTGAATAAAATGTATCTGTAAATATTAAATTTGATATGATATTAATATTGTTAACATTATCAATGTTATCATTATACCCACATAGCTATCAAAGGTTATATGCGTGTATTGATGTACAGAAATATGAAAATTATGCCAACTTGCAAATTTAATAATTGTTGTTTTTTCCGATTATTTTCATTAAAGGGCACACTACAAAGCAAACATTAAAAATCTAATTTTTACTAAATATCGGACATATTATGTCAGTTGTTGTATGTCAATGCTAAAAGTAGGTATGACACTGAAATATATTTTTCTTTTATTGCAAAATATTTTTAGTGCATGCGCAGCTAAGCTGGGACTTCCGAATATGAATAAATTGATAGATATTGAAAAATAAAAACTTCAAATTTTTAATTCAATGTATTAGATTCTGATAACATTTTATCAACAATATTCAACTTAAAATTAAGATTCGTTTAAAAGATGCATATACAGAGCAGCTTTTAGTATCTGTATATTTTTCTATTTTATTTTAAGAACTTTGGCGAAAACTATAAAATGGCCCAGGGGCAAAACATAATTTTATGATAAACTTTTAATTTGGTTTTCAAAATAAAAGATATCAGACTCAACTATGATGTGCCCTTGTTTGTTTTTATGAAGCATCAATATATTCTTGATAATGAAGACGTTGTAAATTGTGAGTTACGTAAATTTTATATTTACAACCATAACACGGTATTTTATATATTTGTTAAAACGAGTTGTTATTGTTTATAATGTCAGAAAATTTACGAATATATGTTGTAATCTTCTTATGTTCGATTAAATATTGACCTTTAATCCTATCATGGACGAGTTTAAATTTCCAGATTATCTAATTGTTGCAGAGTACGGACATACTGAAATAACAGTCTTCCCCGACGATTTCAGTTGTATATATGGCTAAATATGTACACTATCTTATCATGTAACCGATTTAATAATGACCGAGATTAATCAACCAGATCATATGATCCTTGCTTACACTTTGTTGCTCTGGTAGACGTCCGTATTAAAGGGGCATTAGCTGTCAAATTCGTATATTATTTGATTTATAACATACCAAAACGTATACCCAAATTATAAAAAAAGTCTAAAATAAACAATTTACAATGCATAGCCCGAAATATGTGTAAGTATTTCGTGTTTATTTTTAGTCTAGACGCCATCTAATTTACCGTCGAGGTGACCTCCGAAGACTGCCGACGGTAATATAACCTGATATAAACATAAATATAGATATAAATAGATAGCGAACTTTTGCAATTGGATTTTTCTAGGTCTGTTTGTTTTCATATTATAGGTTAAAAATATATGTTAATCATCGTTTTTACCTGTATAAAAATGAGTATTTGTGGATCGAATCAGTCAATCAAATGGTTTACCCTTGTTTTACTTTCAATGTTGACATTCGTTTCCTTTTAATAAATGAACACGGCTAATACATGCATAATAAGACATAAGACATATAGCTTTATTTAGAGTCGGTATAAGCAATACAATTACAAACATAAGCTCTGAAGAGCTTATAAAACCGACAGAACAAAAGCACAACAAACAAAACATACATATCAAGTCATGCACATATACAATTCAACATAAACAGTAAGAGTTCATATTAATATGTATACATGCAACACAAAAGTTCTATAAAGCATCTTAAACTCGCACACTGAAGCATGCACTTTTGAGGTAAAAACACAAAAGCAAAAGTAAAATGGTTTGCAACATAAAAGGCACATAGAGATAAGTTAAGTAACTACAATAAGCACAAAACAGCAGAAGCACTATAGTATTAACCGGTTTTGCAGGCGAAACATTAGCATGAGCTGCCAGACCAAGAATTTATCAAGTTTTGAATTGATTTAACGATGATTGCTTACGTAGCTCATCTGGCAGCTCATTCCAAAGCAAGCTTAGCACCCGCATACCTTAAAGATTGTAGGCCATACGCAGTTGTGCTCACATGTGGTAGATCTGCTGTATTCTGGTATCTAAAGGAGTAAGGGTTTCCGTTAAGTGGATTAAATCATGGAGATAAACAGGACAATTTTTATTAATAATTTTGAAAACTTCAATAGCCAATGATCGCATTCTTCTAATCTTTAAAGAATGACAGTCTAAAAGAATCTTCGCCACTTCATAAGGGAACCAATCAGAACCGATATTTGTGAAGTAAAACTTTCAAGATGGTGCGAATATCGAATAAAACTAATGCCGTGGTGCAAAGCAATTATTAATTTTGCATTTATTTATCCTTATCAATTCAAAATCATCAATTAATCAAAGTTGACTACCTAAGCCTATTTATCAATATGAAGTTGACGCGACATTATATAGCAATATAGACCAGAAGATCTTTTGACCAATTAAAAAACCCTGGTACAAATATGGGATGAAAATAACATCTCATGCTGGTGCAGTGCGTGCACGAAGTGATTAAATGCGTGTGCTTTTTATTTTTTATTTCGTTTGACTGCTTGAATTGTTAAGCTTTTCTGTTGCTATTACGTGCATCTGCTGTGCGTAATATTTTACTTGTTCTTAGTTTTAAGATATACTTTATTGTGCATGTATTTTCCCTTAACTATACTTTCAACTTTTATTTGACATATATTGTATCTTACCATACATTATAGGTTTCAAATTGTGCTGTTTATCCGAGTTTTGTATGTGTATATTTCTTATTGTTATTTAGTCGATTTGAAAAGATCACTAGAGCTTGTGATTATATATACTAGTAGTCTGACTCTTTTTACTGAATATCGACTCATAGACAAGACAAGACAATATTGTATTTAAGTCCCACCTCTTCATATAAAACATACAAATAGTTGATAAAACATAATCTTAAAACATACTGTACAAGAGCCACTCTAAAGACTCCAAAATGTATATAGAATTTGTACACTTAAATTAGCAATATAAAATACAACTTCTTTTCAATAAAATGTCATTGCAGATTTTGGCAGTATAAAAGTACATATTTTCATCTGTGAGTAAAAATATAAATCTATCGTCGTAAGACAAATGTATAAAATCAAAATTACATAGAGATGCTTGATAAAACAAAAAACAACGCAAAATTTGCATACACTGGACAATCATTTATACATGCTGACTATGCGATATGGGCTTTGCTCATTGTTGAAGGCCGTACGCTGACCTATAGGTGTTAATTTCTGTGTTATTTGGTCTCCTGTGGAGAGTTGTCTCATTGGCAATCATACCACATCTTCTTTTTTAATATTTTCATCTTCAATTATAAGATTTTCTTTACAACTGTTGTCAAAACTTTTATTTGACATATATTGTATCTTACCATACATTATACGTTTAAAATTGTGTTATTTGTCCGAGTTTTGCATGTGTGTATATCTTATAATGCTATTTAGTCGATTTGAAAAGACCACTTGAGCTTGTGATTATATAGTCTGTTTACTGAATATTTGACATCTATTGTAAGTCTAATCGACTTATAAAAACAACTTTGAACGTCATCGCGATATAATATTAAAATGTTTACGTTATGCCAGACCAATATATGGACATAAGTATGCATAATTATAACCACTTAAAATTCATATTTAGCATCGATATTTTCATATTTTAATGTTCGTGTCACTATTGCTTCGAGATTAAAGTTTGAAAAAAAAAATCGAGATTAAAGTTTGAAAAAAAATCATGATAAAGATGTCAATAATCATGCATTTTTTAATGTGATATTCATTTTTTAATTTGATATTCATTTTTTAATGTCATATTCATTCTTTCCTTTTCTTTTTGTTTGAATGAATTAACAAAATTCGAATTATATGAATTTTTTATGACAAAGAGAAATCTGACTTCGATTTGTATGTTTTGTACATTTTTATTACGTTCTAGCATTTGAACATTTCGGATATTATTATGAAATAGTTGTTTCTATGTACGATGTTTCTGTAAACAAAAACCGACAGTATTGACATCTGTATTCATTTTAAACGCTGCGCTAAATTAAACAGTTCGTGTTGTATAACAGTAATTTATATTGTAATTAATATTTAATCCGCTTGTTTAAAAATTAGCCAGAACGAACATGATTTAATATTGTCAAGTGGGATAAACGTCATTTGAATAAGGGTGTTATTGTTGTAAACAATAATTATTGTGTCTCTAACAAGTCAAAAACAGAACAAGATTAACATTTTTAACTTGGAGTATCTATCTTTACAAGGATTAAGTCTAATGATAAATTTGCATAAAACGTATTATAAATATACAGCAAATATTGGCGTTTAAGATTGATTAATCTTGTTATTCAAAGACACATGTCGATAAGTTTGGGATATAGTAAACTATGCATCGACTGCATTGTTTAATTGCGATGAAAGAAAAAGGAATACAAAATAGAAGTGAAAGTTGCCTGATGAATAAAATTCCAAAAATAATTGTTGTTGATGAAGATGGTAGACATTTATTTAATCAGAAACATGAGAGACCAAGTACTTCATCACTTGTGCTAAATAAATCACCGTTATCGCAAAAACCGATATTGAATCAAAGACGATTCTCGGCATCACCGATATCACCAAGACGTCGACAATCAGTTTCACCTTCGCCAGCACAACAATTTTGTCGACAATCAGTTTCACCTTCGCCAGCACTACAAAGTCGTCGACATTCATTTTCACCTTCGTCAGCACAACAAAGTCGTCGACAGTCAGTTTCACCTTCGCCAGCACTACAAAGTCGTCAACAACCAGTTTTACCTTCGTCAGCACAACAAAGTCGTCGACATTCAGTTTCACCTTCGTCAGCACAACAAAGTCGTCGACAATCAGTTTCACCTTCGCCTGAACTACAAAGTCGTCGACGTTCTGTTTTGCTACCAAAAGAACAAAATCAACGAAACTCAAAGTCACAGAAATCGACGTTTTCAAAATATAGCAATGTTGATTCGGTTTCGTTCGTTGAACGTTCAGTCAACTCCGCATCAGCCGACAGTAAACGATTGAATGGACCAAGTTACATTCGAGGACGATCCAACTCGACCTCAGTCCGTTCTCGTTCTACATTTAGTATTAAAAGTATTAACTTAGAAGAATCAAGTGAAATTAACATGTCGCCCGAATCAATAACAAGATCAAAATCTTCGAATGACATTGCTTCAGTTTTGGATAGTGGATTTTCACAAGATTTCACAGAAACTATATCTTCTATTAGACGTGTTAATTCGTATGAGAGTGTGATTAAAGAAGATCTCAAATCACCAGGAAGTTTTCATTCAAATATGAAACCTAAAAGAAAGTGAATGGCCATTTGAGATTGACGATGAAAAAAGACCTTTTGTCAGTTTACTGTGGATTCATTGTTATTCATCGAATATTAAAGGACTTCGTGGGTACAGCTGAACCACGGATTTAAATGTTCAACGAAATACAAATTTTCTTTTGGGTTGTATGCAGAATTTTGAAAAACAACGAAATCAAATGTCTACGAAAATGCAGGATTTTCTCAATCCACGAAAATTGGTACCCACGAAAATAAATGAATCCACAGTAAGGATGGTGGTTATCAAGACACAGAAAATAGTATCTGTTACAGTCAATGTGGTTGATTGCATGGAAAGATTCTCTTCAATCTATACCAAACAACAAAAAGACATCATCTGCATGCCATTGGATATTATTAAGAAATTTACTAATAACTGAATAATGCAATTTCTCATGCTATGCTCAATCATCATTGTGGATATCAACGTTTTCAGTTATAAGCCAGAAACATTTTTTTCCGATACAAAATTGTGTCTATTATGACAACATCCTGTTTTTAAATAGAGGTGAGTCTCCTAGTTTAACTCAATCTTCTTGTAAATGCCCTGATACTTTCAATGTATAATTTCGTTAGACGAGTACTGTTTAACTTAAAGGTTAAAACCGTCTACATGTATCAATAAAGAAATGATGAATGGAACAGTTATCGAAGTAAAGATCTTAATATCTTTTAGTATCCTTCCGACATGATTTTTGAAGGTCCTCCTGGAATCTTCCGCCTCTTTTTTATTAGAGAATCTGACTTAATTCGTGTATATAATTATCATATATGCAAAATGAAGGGAAAAAGACGGAAATAACAAAAGTAAAAAACAAAATCCAAGCGTCCGTGTGTTCTTTTTTTTATTTGTTCCTCCACTACATCGAAAAGTAAAGACGGGTCAACATGATCCCCATAAAAAACCGGGTGTGTTCTCAAATGCTCATGTATGGACGGAGGACATCACTTAAATTACAGATTTTTTTTCAGGTTTTTCAGGACGTTTACTGTATTGAAATAACACAGGCATCGAAAAATTAAAAAGCCCAAAAAAACAACACTGAAAACTAAAACAAGAACAACACGAATCCCTTTTTGATCAAAATTGAAGATGATCTCAGGAGCTCAAAGGTGATAAGCAGAACCTGCTCCACATGTGGCACCCGTCATGTTACTAGAAGTACCAATATTGTATAACTACTGTGTTCTCTGTAAATATCAAACACACAACCCTTTTCTTTCCTTGATTTGAATATTGAACAAATCCGGTGCTCTTATTTATTTTTATAGATTTATATCCCTTTCAAAATTTACCATTTTGACCGGTGAGAATTTTAACATGCGAGATATCGATCGATCTGTAAAAAATAATAAAGAACTTTTTTTTTCAATCAGTTAACCAGATGCCCTTGATTACCAGCTTATCTTTTTTTATAGATATCAGTTATTAATATGCGTTTTCAATAAAATTAAAGTAAAAAAAAAATACTTCGTATAACAAAGATGTAAAAAGGTTTAAACATATTATGGAATGACCAAACGATAAATATCTATTTGAATTTTATCAATAAAAAGATCGGTTGTGTTTGCTCGTTGTATGAGAATATTTGTGATTTTACATCCTGGAACAGTTACTGTATATCTAAGAAGATATATTTCGTCATATAAAATGACCAACATAAGTGTGAGCCATTACCTGAATGTACGGTTTATCAAAAGAAAGGTGGAAGATACTTAAGTGATATTCAAATTCACAAGTCGAAGACAAACTGACAACGCCTTGGTAAAAAAAAAACAAAACGAAAAACGACTAAAAGCCAAGACTACATAGAAAACAAAAGACCGAGTAACACAAACCCCTCCACAAAAGATAAAAATATCATATGCTCCGAAAGAGTAAGCAGATCCTATTCCATATTTGACATCCGTCGTTTTGTTCATATAAGTACAAATTCGGTAATACATTGCAAGTCTCATTCGGTGATATTACATTCAAGGAAAAGAGGACGGGATTGTGTTTACCAAAATTTGAACATTTCCGTTGTCATTTGTGATACAGATCTTCTATAACGGTCAACCAACTCGTGATGGCGTCTGTAAAATTTTAGAAGGGATGGCAATCTTTACCATTAACCACGTTTGATTTAATAGCTGCATTGTAATTAAGCAGCAACCTTTTATCAAAGAAGTCATGACAAGAAACGCTGGTTCTGAAATGTCGTATCAACTGGGAGATAAATTCTCAAAATGAAGCATTCTTTTTTGTCACCTAAATTTTCATACCAAACATAAAGAAAAGCAAGTCCAGTAAGTTTAAAGGTGGCAAATCCAACCTTCGAAAAGACAGACAGGCATAATACCAAGTTTCAGTCTTTTAAAAACCATACCTTAATTTCCAAAGAATGTGAGTTCATTTGCAGTAAAATTGAATAACTATTTGCGATAAAGGTAATTTATTCAAAATACCATAAAATCATAATAATCTGTATTATATAATCAATTATGCAATTTATGCAAAAATCCAAATCTGAATAAATGACCAAAAAAAAATAGCAAAGGTGGCGAATAAATTCCCTTTCCTTTTCTCATTTGACTCCTTTACTTTTAAGTTTCCTTTTCCTATAAACTCTCTTTTTTAAGTTTCTTTTAACCTAAGCTTCCTTTATACTCATTTCCTTTTCATCTTCAACTCTTTTTCTTCTCGTTTTCTTTTCTCCTTAGAGTCCCGAGCCTCCATTTTTATTTTAGTTTTTGATTTCTTTTCTTCTAGTTTTCTTCTTTTTTTCAAATTCCCGGCTTCCATTTTCAATTTCTTCTTATATTCTTTATCGCTCAGTTTTCCTTTCATCTCACCTTCTAGTTTTGCTGTTTTTTTTTTGCTGATCGTTGATTACAATCATGTGGACCTTTTAGAAACTTTCCTTTTGTCCTTTTCAACTATTTGAACTCTTTCATCTGTCAGCAAAATTCAAAGTTAAATTTAGATTTAAGGCCGTACTTTGACCTATAATTGTTTACTTTTTACACATTGTGACTTGGATGCAGAGTTGTCTCATTGGTACTCATACCATATCTTCTTATTCCTATCAAAGTTAAATATAAAGAAAGGATTTAGACGTCGAGCATGGATTCATAACTTTCGATGTAAATATAAAAAAGGTACTTACTAGTATGACATCACTATAGTCATTTTATTATGTTACTTATATGTTTTCCACCGTAAAACATGCATGGCATATTTGCCACTGGACGTTAAACAAACAACAATCATAATTTAAAAGACATGTAAATATAGATTTCGATAGTATGAAAACACTAAAATTGGTAAAACAAGCATGTGTGGCATTAACTCCTGTTAACAATCGATCGCTAATTTGTATATCTTGTAATCTGACACTTTTTGCTGATTAAAATTTCTGTATATAAAAATAAGGAGATGTGGTGTGATTGCCAATGAGACAACTATCCACCAAAGTTAAAATGAAGTGGATGTTAGCAATTATAGGCAACCGTACGGCCTTCAACAATGAGATATTTTAATTGTCAAGATATATTGATTAAAAACCTCGAAATGGCAGTTAATCATATTAAGAGTAAATAAACGCATCACAGATTACAAGATTGAAATTTTGTACGCCAGACGCGCGTTTCGTCCACAAAAGACTCACCAGTGACGGTCTCAACAGTAAAAATTAGGAAGGTCAAACAAAATACGAAGTTGAAGAGCATTGTGGATCCAAAATTTGAAGAGCTTGTTAACAATCCGAGTCACGTTTGCTGATGATGAGGTACTGGTCTTGTTTTGCATCTTCGCTGGCCAAGTGTTACGATCCAGTACAGAGGAGGGGACTGGATCGTAACCCTTGGCTAGCGAAGATGCTTGTTTTGCTGTTTAAAGGTTCTGTCGTTCTATCTATCTTTTCAAAATATCGTTAGATTAAAACTAAAGTTGGTCAACAATCGTCATACAAAGGCAATAACCTACGTAAGAAGTCGATTGGTGAATTCCATTATTTGGATTAAATGAAAAATGATGGATATTTGATAACACCTACGGTACCAATTCCACTGAATCAGATGGACATATGTCTTTTCAAGGATGCTTCAGACCAAAATATTTGATAACACCTACGGTACCAATTCCACTGAATCAGATGGACATAGATGTCTTTTCAATGATGCTTGAGACCAAAATATTTGATAACACCTACGGTACCAATTCCACTGAATCAGATGGACATAGATGTCTTTTCAATGATGCTTCAGACCAAAATATTTGATAACACCTACGGTACCAATTCCACTGAATCAGATGGACATAGATGTCTTTTCAATGATGCTTCAGACCAAAATATTTGATAACACCTACGGTACCAATTCCACTGAATCAGATGGACATAGATGTTTTTCAATGATGCTTGAGACCAAAATATTTGATAACACCTACGGTACCAATTCCACTGAATCAGATGGACATAGATGTCTTTTCAATGATGCTTCAGACCAAAATATTTGATAACACCTAAGGTACCAATTCCACTGAATCAGATGCACATAGATGTCTTTGCTTGAGACCGAAATATTTGATAACACCTACGGTACCAATTCCACTGAATCAGATGCACATAAATGTCTTTTCAATGATGCTTGAGACCGAAATATTTGATAACACCTACGGTACCAATTCCACTGAATCAGATGGACATAGATGTCTTTTCAATGATGCTTGAGACCAAAATATTTGATAACACCTACGGTACCAATTCCACTGAATCAGATGGACATAGATGTCTTTTCAATGATGCTTGAGACCAAAATATTTGATAACACCTACGGTACCAATTCCACTGAATCAGATGGACATAGATGTCTTTTCAATGATGCTTGAGACCAAAATATTTGATAACACCTACGGTACCAATTCCACTGAATCAGATGGACATAGATGTCTTTTCAATGATGCTTGATAACACCAAAATATTTGATAACACCTAACACCTACGGTACCAATTCCACTGAATCAGATGGACATAGATGTCTTTTCAATGATGCTTGAGACCGAAATATTTGATAACACCTACGGTACCAATTCCACTGAATCAGATGGACATAGATGTCTTTTCAATGATGCTTGAGACCGAAATATTTGATAACACCTACGGTACCAATTCCACTGAATCAGATGGACATAGATGTCTTTTCAATGATGCTTGAGACCAAAATATTTGATAACACCTACGGTACCAATTCCACTGAATCAGATGGACATAGATGTCTTTTCAATGATGCTTGAGACCAAAATATTTGATAACACCTACGGTACCAATTCCACTGAATCAGATGGACATAGATGTCTTTTCAATGATGCTTGAGACCAAAATATTTGAAAATCCAAAACCTAATACAAACGTTGAAAAGCTTCTTAAACCAAAAAAGGACCAAATGTTAAGTCAAACCCGGAAAAGGAATCAAAGCTATAAATGCCTGAAACGCTGATTATTCTGCTGGTCGCACGATCACTGTTGTTATATTTCATGCCAATGTGAAAAACTCAAAAAGAAAATAAACATCGTGACTTACGGAAGTGAAAAATACCAATACAAGAGAAGAGCATATGTATTTATCTGTGTAGGTCTTTTTCTTTAAATTCTCTGCTAAATGCTAAATTGGTCAATATCCTTATTCATAGGCAATAGTTATCGCTCATACTGACCCTCTTAACAAAAAAGAAAAGAAAAAAAAAAAAGAAATGGGTTACCAATACCAATTATGGTGACCTAGTCTGGCCTGTTCCAAAAGGTTTAGTACTCTTCATTTTTTGCTAGCTACGCCATCACGCAAGCTGTACATAAGGGTCTGGATTGGCGTTTACAGAGAAGATAACTATGGGCAAAACGTGCAGAATATATAAGGAATTATGATGATAGAGAAAAATTATCTAAAAAATGAAAGAATAAAGAAATGAAGGATCCCCGTCCATAACCTCATGCATGTGACCTGCACCAAATACCTTTTATAGTTATATGCAACATATGCAAGGCGATGTACATGTGACTGCAGTCTCTCAAACAACAGTTATGCACATGTACAGTATTCTATCACTGTTCAATAATAAATATGCAAAATTCATATATAACAGTATGTTCATATAAAACCACTAATGTGAAAATTTAACAGATTGACATATTGTTTTAATGAATAAAGAAAAATGACATAAAAAATAAAACAATACAGAAATGAAGACTTATTCCCACCAACCATTCAAACCCGCCTATAGCATTTGTCTGTCATTACATAATCGTGCAGACCATTCATCCTTTTAAGGAGGGGGAGGCTCTTTCTTTAGACTGACAATTTGCCTCGACTTTAAGCAAACAATTTTTTTCAAGATTATAAAGACGAAGTATAATTTTTAAGCTCCATTTGTTTTTCTAAGATTTTCAGGGAACAAATAATTTTGCCCCCCCCTTTTTCGATAAAAAAAACCATTTGTATTCTAAAAATTTTGAACCCCACAAATTATTTTAGAAACACAAATAAATTTTCCCTTCCCCCGCCCGTCAAAACAAAAGGAAAATATTCGACGTCTACTGCTACAGAAGTTGATCGACAAATTTTCCTTTCAATTTATGTAATGTAAATTTAAATTACTTCTCCATGTACCGGTAGGAAAAATTCTCATGTATTTTTCTAATAATTTCTTGCTTTCTATGTAAAAGAATCAAATTGCTCCTCAAATACAGTAAGATAAAAACAATATAAGCGTGTTTGCATGTGTTTTTTTACTTCGCTGACTACACGTGAACAGATTGGTAAACACGTGTTATGTTCATTTGATATAAAAAAAAGAGGATGTGGTATGATTGCCAATGAGACAACTCTTCACAAGAGACCAAATGACACAGAAATTAACAACTATAGGTCACCGTACGGCCTTTAACAATGAGCAAAGCCCATAAGTTCTCGTTAAGATTTCTTTCACGATCCTATACCAGAGCTTTCACGATCCAATAGCAATACTTGACCACCGTTATGTATTCTTTTACAATCTTTTTTCTCGATATATCGAATGACACCTGTGAAAAAGGTTTTATAATCTGTTTATTTAAATTCACATATTAGTCGATCCGTTGAGGTTATTTGCTGTATAAGCTTACGGAATGTACCCATCATATCGCTTATATATGCATGCCGTTATATATACCGCTTGGTACTGATTAGCGATAATTATACTGGCCCCAAACTTTGTGGTCTCGCGATTAACATGTTTTATTTGTCCATCTATTTTTCATTTACAGTTTTCTGTACCCAGCCACAACTAATGACGAGTTTTTTTCCTCGACTAGAATTGAATTTTCAAATAATAAAAATTGAATAAAATAATTCCAGTCTTTTTAATATTTGGGACACTACTTAAAAAACAAGACATTAGTCTAATTGATCAATGCAGAAATTCTTATTCAAATGTCAAATCTTGGAAGATACTTTATATTCACAGTTCTTTTACCAGATCTGAGCATAACCTTTCTGTTGCACTTTTTGGCAGAATTTCATTTCTGCGGATTATTTCTATCCTAGGTTTTCTGACTTGCGGTAGACATGATATTTTATCAGAATTTAACATCTTTGAAATTTATTGAACAGTAATATACCGTACATCGGGATATTTTCCCGCGACATCCGTCATACTCGAACAATTTACGGTTAATTTAAATAAATTAAACAAGGCAATGAGACATTTCGATGATTTAACGGCCCACCTAACATGTCTAAAGTCCGACGCGTCACGAAAAATACACGACATACGATATTACTTATTAACATATTAAGTTCTCCTTGGTTTTACATGATATGATTTTCTAGTGCACAACACAAGTTTTTGAGATCTACTTCACCAGGTGCGTTGTACGCTTGTGACCAGAAGTCTTGAGTGTCAATTATATAAAAGGTTAGAGAATTTTAGAAACCAAGAGGACCAAAAATAGAAGCGCCACAACCTTCTCAATAAAACAAAGTCTTATCACAACTACATATGTTTTAAAACAAATAGTGACTTCAGAATCATGGTTACCTTTTTTATATGATTTTCAATGCTTTGGGCACATGGGATAACTGTAACATTATACAGATAATTAGTTTTCATAAAAATCATTTACGTGTATATTATTTCTAACAAAACAAATTAAAGAAAACATTTCTTTCGTTCAAATCAATTTTATTTGCCCAATGAGACAAAGAGGATCACACGCAATTTACCTAATCATAATGCTACAATTAAAATCAGTTTACAAATCTGCCGTTTAATATCCAATCATCAATGATCATACTCTTAGAAAAGAAAATACAAATCATCAATAATTTATCATATTGTCACACACTGTCACATAATTACAAATATTCTGTCAATAGCAATTCTTTATCATAAGTGTATTCAAATGAACAGAATGGTTATCCCCGTTAATGCTATTTTAATACTTAGCGTATGTCAAGGTCAGAACCACCGTACTTAAGGTATGTCAAGTTCAGAAACACCAGCAATTGTTGAATTATTTATCTTTATTGCTTTTGTCATTTGATGTTGATAGTAATTTGATTATTCTTTCTGTTAAGTTTATTCACAACTTTTAGATATGGGACAAATTAAAGCTTAACATATTGTATGTAGTAGAATCACTGGTTTGTCGTTGAAGACTTTATGTTGCCTTCTATATGTTTTTTGTTGTTTTTTTTGTCGTTGGGTTGCTGCCTTACTATTATATACCCTCTTTGCATTGTAAATACATGTATATAAGTTTAGGGTTGTTAATTATATACATACCCAGAAGGCAATCTCATTCACATTTCGTCTTAATCCATCCCCCTTTACACCGCCCACCAATACAACCCTGCCTTAAGTGGTCACAACAGAGGTTACAGGATTTGTTTGACGGACATCCTCCCCATCTACATCTTATTTTCTTCCCTTCGGTTTGATCTATTATCATACCTGCAAAAATAAATTGAGAACATTTACAATCATTTTAGAAACACAACAGAACTATTTCAAAACTATAGATAAGAGGCACCGCCATGAACGAACTCGGAGTAAATCCTAAAATAACCAGTATCTGTTAAATATAACACCGGATTATAAAAGTGGTCATACATTAGGACGTAAGTCTTAATTTCTAATTTGAATTGTTTCACATTTTTCGTGTTGGTTCCTTTAACAGCTGACTAAACGAAATGATGTTTTGTATATTGTTGAAGACCTTATGTACGGCCGGGTGACACTACTATATTGCTTACAGTACATCCACATCATTTGAAATCTAGTGGATAGTTGTCTCATTGGCAATCATACCACATCACCTTAATATTTACATTTACGACTACCGTGTTCCCTTGTTAGTTTAAAAAAAATTTTAATTTGATCAATTTACTTAACATTTCTATTCAATATTGTTGAGTGCAAAACAGTATCAACTTGTAAGAAAATACATATTGATACCAAAAATAAAACAGCATCTTCAAGACAAAAGTTCCTTGATCTAATAAAATCTTTTTTTAAATATCATTATATGAGGCCTAAGTTTTGAACATTACGAAGTTTTTTTTAGTAATTCAATGCAATATTCTGCTGTAAATGCTTTATGCGATTGTGTACTACTAGTTTTACAATCCAAGATGGCGTTAAACAGTTACACTACCTTAATCGTTAATACTTCATACATAAACATTCTCCGATTAAACAGATAATTTTCACAATGAAGTACGGGCGTCATGCACAACGTCAAAATTTATATACTTAAAAAAGTTTGTCTTAAAATAATTTTTGTCTACCTTGCAATGCGAGACATAGCGATCGCCGGCTTAGTTGTCATTATTTATAGGTTAAAATAGTTTTTCAAGACATCAATAACTTTGTCAAATTATCATCAAATGATACGGAAAAGACCAACAAAAAATGTTCTATGATTAATAATCACAAGCAAAAAATAATACAAACCTACATTTTGTTGTCCTTTTTTTATTATTCATATTTTTTTCCAGTTAATATTAAGATATTTATTGAGTAACAAACAAACGTATGAATAATAACTCTTTATAGCGAGCGATTTACTAACTAACTGAAAACTCTTAGTTTAGAGATATCAAGAAAAAGAAAATGTCAACGAATTGAACGCGAAAAGCGTTTAAAAAAAAATTGAGAATTTATATTATTCACGTTACTACATAATTTATACACTAACGATCTTGAATCACCCTATTAACATAAATCGTAAAGCATCCAATCCAAACAGTTTAAATGTATTTGCGTGAAGACATTAGATTATACAATTATATACATATATATAATACTATTGCATGTGAGAAGAAAAGTATGACAAAACAAATGACATTCGTTCCGTTGGTTGATATAGTCGAGCGTTTGGCATTGTCAGGTTTTATGGACTTCCCCCTTTTTAATTTACCTTGGAATTCAGCATTTTTGTTATAACCTCTTTTTTGCATAACATTTATTAACTTTCCGATATTGTAATAAATTGCATTTGATAATAAAAATTTCGGTGAAGGCATTTTCCGAAGAAATAAACCTGGTTGTAAAGCTAGTTAACCCCCATTTGTATGACTGTTGTATTATACCTGGTTTTATAGCTAGCTAACCCCCATTTGCATGACTGTTGTTTATATTTGTAAATAACCTTCCATTGAAATATTGAAAGTAAACTAATCTTTTAACAACAAATTTGTGATTATTTCAACAATTATTAAGAAGATTTCGAAGTTTGAATAAACGAATAAATAAATAAATAAATAAATAAATAAATAAATAAATAAATAAATAAATAAATAAATAAATAAAAATAAATAAATATCGTTTGAGAAACAAATATATTCGAATAAACGAATAAACTTACTGCAAAGAGACAATACGTAGGTATAGAAAAATTTGCTATGCGTTGAAATTTATAGAGATTTTTATTCCGGACACACAAACCAGACCATCAATCACTTTTTTGTTTTTTTGTTTGATAAGTGATACGGTTTTTTAGGTGATTGTTAACATACTTAATTTATAAAAAGTAGATCAACGTTATGAGGAAACAACTGATTCCAAGAAACCATTGAATACGTTTATCCTTAACGGACTTCACCCTTTGTTCAAAACATTTTAGACAAATTAGCGGGGACCCGTGTAAGTCACTGCATGCATGTGTAGGTTCAAAAACAAGTGTAAAATATTCACAGGGAAATTTTATATCAGGAAAGTAGCACAAAGTACACTTATCAAACGTAAACCACAATGATAAAGATATTTCTAGGTCACTGTATACTTAGTAATTTAAAAAAAAAAAATGTTTACAAATAACTGGCGGATGTTATTGTACTGACCACACCGTTCATACGATAGGTTTAATAACAAGATCGAATAGACACCAGTAAATTTCTCTTAATGTTTGGCTTTGATCGAAATTTGATTGATTACTTGTCAATTGATTATCGTACAGTGGTAAAAGTAACGCATATTAAGGAAGACAACAAATGGGAGCGCGATCAATATGCCGTAATTTATACATCAGACCGTACTGGTTACCGTACTTTGGATACACCAAACCAGGTACAATGTACTTCATATCTGAAAAACAGGCAATATATCCCCACAGTTTTAGAATTCATTCATACATTTTTGTATTATTCAAAATTGTCAGTCAATATGTGTTTTAGAAGGATCACTAGTCCTACCCGTTTCATTTGATACCGTACTAACCAAACTATATTCTACATAGTTTTATATTTACACCTATGCGTAGGAACTATTTTGTTTTAAATATGTACTACTTTCCAGTATGTTCTTTTTTGACCGGTCTGGATTTGGTGGTGATATATCTTACAAAGTCAATCCGAATCATTTTGCTAAGAATTCCGCTCAAACCGGTGCTATGGGCCGTCTTACACTTGCAGTGAGATGAGAGTTTCTTTTACTCCGTGTTGAATGCATCACTGTGACTTTGAGATGATGAACAGCAATAAAAGCGCAGTTCCTTCGCTTTTTGTGTTTTTTGTTTGTTTTTGCTATGCACCGGAATGAAAGGTACAATCTGAACTGTCATTCGAAAAAAAGGAATAGTTGGTAAGTGCAAATTTTGTCTTGCAATAGGTAAACTACGCACCCTATATAGTATTCAAATGCTTCTTTTAAACCCACAAAATATGGCATTCTCTCATCGTCCACTTTCTGGTTGAACGTGGCTAGGTAAATACATGTGAAAAGCCCGTACAGAAAAACTTATGTTTCCTTAGCATGTTTATGACTGCTGGGTGTGAATTGATATATGTTGATGAAATGGTGTTGAAATCCAGCGGCATATATTACATGCATGTAAAGGACGTGGACAGGTTGATTTGATTTGAGTATAAACCCTGCTTTGTAATTGCTTCTAAATAATGCCGTCTTAGCAGAGAAGCAGGAAATACCAATTTTAAAGTCTTCAAAACCTTGAAGTTGTACATGTATGTAATAAAATTATCTCATAATTGTAGTTTTCACCAAATAAAAGTTTACTTTGATAAGTTACATACTGATGTCAAAATTCGAGTAGCTGCAAAAATGTTACCGGTACTGCAGCTATTCATTATTATTATTATTATGATGAAATAAACAAACACCTGAGTATCATTTGATACAGTCTAGTACTCAGTTTTAACACAGTTTAAATCTATTGTTATAAGATATCCATTGTCCCTCTATTGTCCATACCGATCAATACAGTTTACCTTGATTATGACACAAGGGATTGTTCTAAAAAAAATATCCTAACTTAGTATGTATTGCAGCTTCTGCAGGAATTAAACAAAAAGTGGACAGCAAAATCATGCTAAGTTTTTAATTTTATGAAACATAAAACATGGAAAATCATTTGAATTTTTTTTTTGGTTTAAACACAGCCATTTTAGCTAAAGGGTCCACATGAACCTTAAACAATGACTCACACGGACTTTGACTTCGGTACTGGCATGAAAATACGGATTTTGTTTTACAAAATTTTGGAAATTATTTTAAATTAAGGAATATATCTCCCTCATCCTTGCCCGGCTTTGTCTATACTTTTTTGTTCTTTTTGGTTTATAGCTCTTCAGCTTTGAATTTCGAAATACTTTGGCCTCAAGTATCACTGAAGATACATTGATTGTCGAAATTCGCATCTGGTGCAGCAAAACTGGTACCGCTTATGTTCTTATCTGTACTTAAAGCCAACTGATGTCTTAGCAAATTTAAATTGTTTTGTGATATCTTGAACTGTTGGGTCGTACTGAGACTACTATAACACAGAGATTGGTCACTATCGATTTATCGGATTATCTGAGTCTCCGGTATAGTTAGCTACGTTATTTTAACGTAGTTTCGTATTTAACCGTAGTTTCGTATTCGACCGTAGCAGACGACATATATCACATAATCACTGAAACTACTATAACAGTATCGGATATTATTTTTTTCTCCTAAAAATAAATTAAAAACAAAATTGAATTAATCAAAAAAAAAAAAGGAAAATAGTTTTCATTTTTCAAATGTAGTTATCTCTATTCATATTTAAATTTTGTTTTTAATCATTAATAATTTGTTAATAGTTTGTTATTATGCGGATACTTTTGAAAATGTGAATGTGATTAATCTTAGCAATCTTACAGTTACATTGTTTTGCTACACGTCCGTTAATTGTATCTAATATACAAATATTTTACCTGTAAAGACAGGTAGTCTCAAAAGCATGGGAGATGAATTTTGTTTCACAGCTGGGTGCCCAACTTTTATTCTATACTTGTAAGGTATTTTCACTGCTGAGTGTTCAATATACATGTTTATTGTAGTAAACCTTGTCAAATATCGTCGGTGCACTTGTGGTAGGATTCAGGTGGGTGTGGATTGGGTTTTATAGAATGGAGAATAAGGGGCAAAAAAAGTATAGAATGGAGAAAAATGGACCGACAAATAAAGAATAGAGAAAATAATAAGGTGATAAAATTTTAAGAATAGAGAAAAATGGCATAGAAATTATAGAAAATAAAGAACCCCCATCCAGACCCTCATTCAGATCATCCAACGTAAATTTTTATTTTTCAAACCATTTTTTTCAGTTTCAACCCCCTCTTTTTAAATTTCAGTCTGATAATTAGGTGGTGAGTTTTTTTTTCTTATCACATTCCTTTCTAAAGAATAAGTTTAATCAGGATGCCTTTCTTAGCATGATAATTAAAAGGTTTAATTATTCAATCAATTTAGATCAAGTTTTTGCAAACAATGTAATTAGCGGCGATCACAGAAGAGGTTATAACTTCAATGGATACATAAAGCAAACATAAGCCCTACAAATTATATATATGTTCCCAAAATATCGCCGGCATTTTCATTTTTCAATTCACAATGTACAGTAACATTGATTTTTTTTATCTTGGGATGATAGTGATCTCAATCTTGATCTTTTACTTGGTGAATATACTGCATCAGATATTGAATCTGAGGATGACTACGTCCCTGCTGCAAAGACTGCAAAAACTACAAAAACTCCAAAAGAAGCATCAACCGCAAGTGCATGTAAATCAGAACGAAGAATCTTCCAAATTACATGACTAAATAATCAGATTATCTAACAAATTATCTCTATGTTAACATAAATAGAACCACATTAGTGTAAATTACGATAACATTTTTTCAACACCAGAAATATGTGCCCTCTTTCAAAAACCCAGACAAGAAATTTTGTGTTTCAATACAGAGCCATAAAGTTTTAGAAAATTTGAATATTGTCTATTGTTAAAGTGTCGATTGTTTTAGTTATATCGCTATGCTTTTTGTAACCCAAATAATTGAGCCACTCAGATGAAAAGAGTTGTGATCTGCTTTAGTTTTTTTAGCCACAGCAAATATAAATGTGCTTGTTCAATGTCGGATGATAAAACATGTTAATTGTTGTCGGCATGATGCTTTATAAATAGGTTCCCTATGACATTTTTCGTTGGGTAACTGCTGACAGTTTACCATGTGAAAATTCTGAGAAGCCAAAAATAATGCGGAATGTATAAATACGTGGCAATGTCAGATCTAAATAAGAATGTTAAATATGATAGCATATGTTGAAGTCACCTTTCTGTAAATTCAACTTCGATTTACAACTGCTTGTCAATGGCAAATATTTCATGTACAGTCAGCCTGATTAAACCGAAATGAAATATTTTCAAATTATGTTTAAAGTTTGTTTTTATGTTATGTCGTTACACCAATGTCCCATGCTAGTGGTGGTGATGAGCGCCTAAAAAATATTTAACACTAGAACACACCCGCGACATCGCGGATCCGTCACTGAATTAAAGTACCTACGCCTTATTTTAAATCTGGATTTTTAGTATTCGTATTGTCATCTGATAAAGTCGTGCTGATTACATGTATAAGGTACAGTTTTCTCTGCTTTCAAAATCTTTCTGTTTGAACCCGTCCTGGTTTTCTTACTACAACCGGAAACTTCATGTGACAATGATTGAATTTAGTAGTGTTAATCCCTGTATAATGACGAAGTTCGTGTGTGATTATGACCCGTGTATATAGCAAATCCCAAAATGCACCTTTTGGTTGTGCGCCTGACAGGGGCGGGACGTAGAGTAGGTAACAGGTGACATATACTTTTGTTATCGGTATCGGATTCGACACGGAACTTGTTAATTATTAGAAATATTAATTATGTGGAAAACAAAAGGGCCAGTAATGGTGTAATTTTTAATCAACACCATTGTCCTATATTAGCTACATATAAAGTTGAATTCTTTGATTCGTCGTTTTTACCCCATGCCGGCTGACAAATTGGACCTCGTTATTTTAGTATTATAGATTGTCACATTCTTTATGTGCCTGTCTCGAGTCAGGAGCCTGTAATTCAGTGGTTGCCGTTGGTTCATGTCCATCATACTTGAATTTTCGTAAATTGCTTTGTTAATGTAGACACTTCGTTTTCTCTAGTGAATTGTTATATATTTTCCATGTCGGGGACCTTTGAAGCTGACTGCACAGTATTGGTTTTCTTATTGTTGAAGGTAATTACGGTGGATTCCAATAACTTACATCCATATCATTGAACTTCATTTGAACTAAAGTAGTTGTCTGATTGGCGATCATTATCAAAAATATATAAAAATCTCCTTAAAGTTTTATTCGTATTGCTACAAGTCGCTATTCCCGTAATATATAAAGATGTGTGGTTTCTTGTGTGTTTTTTTTTTTCATTGAACTGTCATCCAAACTGAGCATGTTTGTGAATTTCTGCATTCCTGTCTTTGTTTTAATGTATATAATAATAAAAAATGTATATGCAAAGACTTAAATATTTATTTCTCCATGTAAGACAATAACACTGTGCGGGACAAATTTGCAATTCCAGAATTGGCAAATCTGACTTTGTCGGTTTACAAGATATCAAAAATATTTTTTGCCCAAGTGATAGATAATCAAAAAAATTAAATTTCCCCATATGTCCCAACATGTCACCGTTGTCACTGTTGTCACCACAGCTGATTAAAAGTACATTTCCCATGGGAAATTTAAAAATTCCCATGGGAATATTCGAAGTTCCCATCGGAAAAAGTACTTTTCCCATGTTTAAAGTTCCCAACGGAACTTTACAGTTCCCATGGGAAAAAAGGAATACAGAGAGTTCCCATGGGAATTTAACTTTTCCGATGGGAACAGTTTATCTTCCCATGGGAACAATAATTATTTTTCTTCCCATGGGAAAATTTGTCTACCTTGGGGAACAATTTTTCTTCTCATTGAAACAGATATTTTATGTATGGAACATGTTTTCCGTTTGATTGTTTTTCTCCTAGAAAAATAAAATTTTGTTGAAAATGCAGGATTTATGTTAAATTATTGCAGTATGCAGGTTTTCTACAAATTGTCAATATGGTTTCATATCTAAAGGTGCTCTCAACATGCAACTTCCATAAAAACTCTGATTATCCAGTTAAATATGAAGCATTGGCAAGTAAGTTTTTAAATAAGTTGTGCGTGTGTGTTGTGAATACAAATTTCTATTATTGAACTTATTGGAAAATAGATAATAAATGTTTAACAACTTTTTTCCGGTGCTTAAAAATACCCCATTTTTTAATTTTTTTTTTTTTTGCAAAATACAAGACCCATAAAACAAAAACACTATAACCATGATAACATGCTGAGATAATATATTCATTTACAATCTGTATACACGTGCGTTATTAACGGGTTCTGGTTGAATGAACATGAATTTCGATCGATTACACACAGATGACGATCAATAGAGTGTGGCACGTGTCGTTAAAACATTTACATGGTAATTACTAAAGATGTGAATATATAATTTGGAATTATTTTTTTAATTTAAAATAACATAGCCTCCTTTTATATTTCATGTCCTTTGTGGCAACTGTATCATCACATCAAGTCCCTCAGTGCGTATTATTGAGGTGGTCATTTGTGGTATTTCTACGGACGTCTTTGTTTCAATATTTTGATTCCTTTCGTATTATATTTTGTATAGGCAGATTATGTAGATGAATTACAAGAACAGAAAAAAAGTAAATTGAAGTCATATTATTAGTCTCCGTTGTATTGTTTTAAAAACTTAACATTGACATGGATTAGTGATTTCTGTGACATATACATGTACATGTACCAAATGTACAAGTTTGTTACTTTGAGGTTTTTTTGTGTGATTTATTTTCGTTTTTGTTTTGTTTTTGTTTAAACACATTTTATTTTCAAATGTAGCATATAGGATTGAACACAAAATACATAAGATAATAACGAAAAACAAAATAGAAATAGATGTAAAACAAACTATAAACAAAAACGAAAATGCAATATAATATTTTTGTAATATGAACTGGCGTGAAAAGTAAGAATTCAGAATTTTAATTGTATGCGAAGTTCTGAATCTTTGTGTAATTCTGATATAAGATTGCACAGATGCTTTACTTTGCTGAAATGTATAAAGGTCACCGTGAACAGCCAATATAAGGTCAATTGGTATAAAATATCTTTTTAAAATCAAAAACAATATTTCTCTTGCTTCATTGTGAAATGGCCACTCGAAAAAATTGTTAATACAATCCTCAACAGCATGGCTACAGCTGCATGCGGGATTTAGTTTAATATTAACACAGATCTGCATTTAAGGAGCTTCGCATACTTCTGAACCATGAATGATATTAAGTTTTCTAACACCACAACTAAAGAAGAAGGGTGGCTGTTTTATATTTCAGAAAGTCCATATGTCGGGGTTTAAAATTCCATTCAATAGAAGTAGATGGGAAAAAAGATGTTTTGGTTATATCTAGTCTATGACGCGGGTACTACATAGTTGTTACTAATTCGTAAATCATAATTTGAATTTGACCAATAATTGGGAGCATTAAATCGCAGAGATAATCAAGGGCAGTCTCTTTATGTAAAGAATATAACACAATGAGCTTTCTTGACTTTCTTCTGTCTACTAGCAATTTCCGGCCTATTTCGAGGTGTCAGACCACAAATTAAAAATCCCATCTGTTCAACCAAATTTTTCAATTTTCACAGCTTTCTAAATATTTTACCTTGAGTTTAACTTCAAAGAAACCAGGTATATCCTGAATTGTACATGTATCACCTTTCTACATGCCAATTTTCAACCCATGTTTAAAGTCTTATAAGAAAATTCTGATCTTGAAAACACAGGTACTACCAGAATAACTCCCGGTTTTCTGGAAATCTTAAATTAGTATACTATGTAGCGCATTAATCCTGAATTTTTAATGCAAACTCATAGACAAGTGAATTTTGGCTCAAAATGGTCTAAATATATTTCCCTTTCACCAAAAGTTTCATTTCTGCAACTTTGTTGGTTAATTTAAGTAAACAATGACATCAAAAGCACTATTTTGTGTCAGAGTAGGGCTACTTTTATATACGTTCTAAATTGGAGGGAGTAATTGGTGTTCTGACACCTAAACGAAATATGTAGCTTAACGACTGACATATGTATGCATATTCCATAATTAGTATAATAAAGGTTAAGTTTATACGATATAATTTATTTCTTTATAATGCATATTTCACGTTTTCAAGTAAATATAGGGGAATTAATTGAGAGCAATTTCTTTTATGGATTCTCTCATATATAATTAGAAACCCTATTTAACTAGCGGTGTTCCGTGTAAAATTGTTTCCAATATTTTTTTATCTGGGACTAATATACATTTATAAAATCTTTTCAGTATGTCCCAGTATTTATATAATACCTTTATTTAATTCCTTAACTTGACCATCAGCATGTCTAAGGAAATTATTGCCAGAGGTACTGTGAGGTGACAAAGTTTCAAAGTTTCAAAGTTTTATTTCTCAAGACCCCAACTGGGGTATGTGAATAAATACAATCAACAATTGAACAGATAACATATGATACAAATAAACTCACAATAAATGGAAGGCAATGACCTTAATTTGTAATAGCCAGTACAATTTTACAAAATCGTGCTAATTTAGAACATATTTGGTAATCATCCGTATTAAATAGAGTACAGAACTTTTCAATATTAGGTTTTACATAAGTATCATAAGGCAAAAGATTTCTACGCTCATTTCTAAAGAAAGGACATACAAACATGTAATGAAACTCATCTCCAAGAGAATCACAATCACAGATATCACACTTTCTATCCTCACGGTTTATATTCCAAAATCTACCTCTTTCAATTGGTAACTTATGATTAACACATCTAAAATTACATAAAGCTTTTCTTAAGTCAAATGGAAGAGCATTTAAATAACTCTCAAATTTATGCTCTTTCTTAAATATTCTATAATTCAAACACTTTGGAGAATTAAATATAATATCAACCCATGACTGCTTATATTGGTCACATAATCTTGTTTTTACATTTTTAGCTAACTGTAAATTATTCGGCACATTTTGTGACAACCAGAAATTAGAAAATCCACAATCATTCAATGTATTTTCAATACAACTAATCCATTTCCAATGGTAAATGTTATTAACATGCATGTTATACATGAGTTTATATAATACAGCAGAGATTTTGTCTTGTTTGTTACAAATAATTCTCTTCCAAAAACCAATCATTCTACTCTTAATAAAAATATCAGCTGGTATCTACCAATTCACCATATAATATACAATTTGGGGTTGTTTTCTTAACATTAAGTATAATCTTATAGAATTGTAAGAACAATGATTCAATACAATTATTATTATCAAAACCCCATACTTCTGAACCATAAAATAATATAGGAGCAACCATTGTGTCAAATACCTGCAATTGTAAATCAATAGGTAAATTCAATTTTCTGCATTTTTTAATACACTGAACATAGCTTTTCTACCTTGCTCCATTAACTTTGCTTTATTCTTATTAAATGACCCATTTGATATATACAAAATTCAAGATAAGTAAATTCATCTTCAACAGCAAGATTCTCACCATTAAAAGTAAAAATAGGTTTTACATTCAGCTTACGTTTACTAAATATAACAACTTTAGTTTTAGAAGAATTAACTTCTAGTTTCCATGTTCTACAATACAAATACATTGCATTTAATGCAGCTTGTAAATCAGTCTGTGACTCTGCTAAAATAACTGTATCATCTGCATATAAAAGTAAATATAATTTAAAATACACAGCAAAATCTTCAGTATCTAGAAGGAGATGAGTTGCATTATAAATATCATTCAAACCATTATATGCCTTAGATATGAAGTCTACAAGATCGTTAAGAAACAACGAGAAAAGAACAGGAGATAAATTTTCTCCTTGTCGTACACCCACATTACTGTAAAATAATCTGACAAATCAGACCCTTTTCTAACACATGATTTAGCATTTTTGTACATACTGTGAATAATTTTGAACATTTTACCATCAATACACTGTTGTAACAACTTTTGCCATAAAGCTATTCTGTTTACTGAATCAAACGCCTTACGATAATCAATGAAAGCACAGTACAATTGTTTATTACGATGTAAATACATATCTATGAGACACTTTAAATTAAATATATGATCAGTGGTGCTATAATGCTTTCTAAACCCAGCTTGTTCTTCACATAAAATATTCATACCATCTAGATAAAAATTTAAACGGTTATTTAATACAGCTGTAAATAATTTACCAAAACAACTAAGTATAGTGATACCTCTGTAATTGTCGGGGCTGGCTGGATCCCCTTTGTTTTTATATATTGGCAAAATTACACCTTCAGACCACATGTCTGGAATAATACCTGTTTCAAAAATAACATTGAACAATTTTACAAACACTGGCAACATTTTATCCGATGAATGTTTCAAAAACTCATTCAATAACAAATCATTACCACATGCTTTATTATTCTTTAATTTTTTAATAACATTTCTAACCTCTTCAACAGTAATAACAGAATTGAGTTCAGTATTTAACTCAGTGACATTACTAGTATCAATCTCATCAGTAAAATCATCATTCTCATTTTGTACAACAGTATTCAATTTTTTAAAATGTTCTAAAAAACAATCAAGTGAAACCTTGTTTACAACATTTTCTTTCATGTTTTATTACAAGATCTATTTATTAATGACCAATATGACTTTGGATCATTCTGATTAAGACCTCTCAACTTCTTAATAAAGTTTTCCTATATGAATTAAATTGTTCACTAAGAGCTTTTTATAAGCTTTACTGCATCTTACCATACTGTTTTTACTTTCAACAGTTTTACTCGCCAATTATAATTCTTGGCTCTGTGATACTCTTTACGCTTTACAAAACACTCTCTATTAAACCAAGGTTTGTTTGGTTTATTTTCCTACGTGAACCTGACACAGAATTATTACATATAATATTAAACAAACCACTTGCATCAGCAGCATCTCTGATTATAATATTACAATCTTCTACTAAATTATTAATAACACTTTTATCAATATTTTCAACTTCACTTCCAGGTATTCAAGCGATTTCCTGTCGGGATTAAAAACTCTTATTACACGTAATGCAGGTTTACGCACCGCACCGCCTGCTGAGCAGTGTACGCGCGGACGGTAATTTGGAACTTTATTTAAAAAAATCATCTGTTATAATATACATCATGTGTACATTGATATACTATATATTACTAAACTCATACGTGTAGTCAATTTTACTACCAGTTGTTTATGAAATACAGTTCTCGTGCAATGAATGATATTTAATTCCAACCAAAGATTTGAGGAATTAACAATTTATTGAGATATTTTCCATCGGTAAAATTTGAAAAATGTAATGTTGTACTACTTGTCAATAATAATGGATATTTCGAAACATTTAAATATTAATTCACAAAAATGAACGCACTTGCCGATCGTTGGTTTAGAAAGATAGAAAGATTTGGAACTAAAGAAAGTCACATTTAAAAATATGTATTTTGAAAAAAGACAGAACAGATCTGATTTAAATCCAGGGTCCGTATATGCATAATGGTACTTAAGTTAAGATTTGACCCGAACGGACGGATTTTTCTACATGTTCTACAATAAATTTATACTACGATCGGATATTGTTTTATGCATATATGTCCAGATCTATATAGAACTTACTTTGCTTCGTCGAAAGTACGAATATAGAAAAATCACAGATTTATATTTCAACTAGAACGTTCTAGAACAGTTAAAGAAATCATTACAATTGTTAGTTATTTTGTACATGTATAACTATAATGCGAACCTTGTGAAATAGCACGTGAAATCCCAACTAAGCGTGAATTCTTTGGAAAAGCGACGGTTCTATTAATACCTTTTGTCAATTTCAAGTTCTGTTTCGACATGCATTGTAATATATGTCACTGGACGTTAAACTTCCATCATTAATTTCGTCTTCGTCAAATATTGCTGTTGGTTTCTTTTCTTTTTTTTATTACATATACATAAATACACCACAAGTTATTCCTATGTAATCTCATTTAGATATTTAATGCAAAGTAAATTTTAAAGATGGAAGTCGTATTAGTTCGATAATGCTTCAAACTAAATATAAACTGAGAATATATGTATAACTGCCATATTCCGAATCCCGGACATTCATTTGTGTAAATGAAGAAAAGATAACAATGATCGGTATCTGAGTGAATCTACGTCTCAATCAAGCTTCATAAAGATATTACAGAATATTCAAGATTTACAACTTTTCTTGAATATAGCCCAATTAATTTGTGTGTGTACTATAACAACTGAAACCGTAATTCTGCTGTAGTGCACGTCGATCGTATCTGTAACAGGAAGGCGTATGGTAACCATACTACCTTACTAAGTTCAAAAGTACATAACAACCCTTTCTTTGTACATTATACGCTCAGGAACATACATCTTACTATTTTGCATGGATTGGTAGCAAATGTTACTTTTCAACTGTAGTCCTTAACCAAAAGCGTTGGTTTTTTTCCATCTGACAAGCTTAATTTTGGATCAAATGATCATACAAGTATGGAGGCTAGGATTTATAATTCGGGTAGTCTGGATGACTTCGAGCAATACCCCCGCTCCGTATTCATTATAGTTTTTACATAAATCATTTAAATTTTAGATCCTTCAGTTTGCATATAAATATGATATTTAAATTTCGTATGGCTTAGTACAACCTGCAAAACATTTTATTTGATGTCACCAATAGTAAACATATAACATGAAACAATAACTTACTACTAGTATGCCAATATAGACTTTTGTTGTATGATTATACAAACCGAAATCACTACTAGACGAGGGGTTGACACGCTCAAATTAACAAAATTGTGTTTCAAAGAACCAATGCACCAAATTGATTTTATAGGATTTAGTTAAACATTTCAACCTGTTCAAGGAATGTATTACTTGACAAGAACAATTTAAATGTAGGACAAAATCGGCTTACAACACGAAATTTGTTCAAAGAATAGTACCAAGCATGTGACAAAATGACGGGTATGTAACAGAGGTATCGCAATTGCAGATGGATTGGTGGATAGTTACTGTTTGTTCAACGTTCAGTAACAAGTATCTCATGCATATTGCAAGACCAAACTAAGTTGGGCAGACGACAAAAGCGAAATTGTGACAAATTCGTTGTTCAAAATTTATTTTCAAGTGTTATTTAGGAAGTCAAACATGTATATGGAAAGTATATTTTACTATTATTTATTGAATAAAATAAAAAGATCAAAACCTCTAAAAGAAAATAAACCGGTGAATGACACTCCTTGTTGTTGAATTTGGGTTTGGCTGACCTTAATTGATATTATGTTTTAAAACAATTATTCAAATTAAATATACAATTATTTTACTTTTTTGGGGAGGGGGGAGTCATTGACCTTAAAACATAACAACAATACAGGCTTATAGTATTATAATGAAACGTATGCTAATTTTTACGAATGAAAAGAAAAAGCAAGTCTGCCCAAAAATGATTGATATTTCAAAGAAAAATGTATAGTGTGTTCATTGTAAACTTAAACCAGAATGCGTATAAATGTCTCTATTATAACAGTCACAAACCACTTCTAGAATTAAAAATCAGCAATTTACCATTCATGCAATAATATTTTGTCGAAAGTGATCGAGATGCCCTTATTAGGTAATTCAAATTCTCGGACACTTAATTTTTTTCCAGAACACGTTATAGTTAATATCAGAGCCATATAATACATGTATTATATCTGGGACTATATTACTAAGTATAATAGTCCCAGATTATATTATCTGTTAATATGCATCCTTCTTTAAAGTCTTGTTTTCTTAAACACTTTAGGACCGTATATCGGGGCACTGCCGAAAATAATCTTTCAAAAGCAAATTTAAGTTTCAACCTTTAAAACTTGTATGTCAGATAATTTGACCACATGACAAGAAATTCTACAATAAACATTGGTCACGCACGACAGATTCCGATGTAAGACACGTGCCGTTACAATAGCCAGTTTACACTCATCAGCGCACACAGGTTTGTCGAATAGGCCAGTTGATTGGAGGAAAGTTTCTGAAAACCACGCCTACCTTAAACTAATACCCAATGAAACGCCTTTGACAAAAACATAAATAATACATGTATAAGATTACAGAGATTTGGTTGCGTATACAATATTTGAAAAAGTTTAGGGCCCATATGCATAAAACATATTAACTTAAGTGTTCCTTAAACTTAGATTCCACTAAGAATTCCCTTAGTTAAGTAAAATTCTTAAGTCGTATGCATAAAATTACTTAAGTCTTCACTTAACTAAGGAATACTTAAATCGGAACCTTTCTCTAATTACCGTATGATATATATTAGCTAATCGCATGTACTCATCCGTGTAATAGTTTGTTATGATTATTTACATTGATTGATCAATTCATACTTTTATTAAGAGCTGGGGTTAAATTGATGTTGGTATGTAAAACAACTCAATAATATGTAACAAAGTAAAATGTCGATGCAGACAGGAACATATATATTGACGGGACTTGACACTACCTAATTGTAGCTGATTTTATCGTCGGGTCATAAGTAATAAAGATACGATACGATACGGAAACGGACATGTGTTAAAAACGTACTCGCTTTTATCCTAATAATTTCTGATAATATCAATAAAATGACATTTAAACTAGTTTAACAGTGATGCCAGTGTATCATACTTGTATTCTGTCACTTCAAATTTGTTAGAATCGCATTCATTTTATCACAGAATGGTACAGAATGCAAACATGGTAATAAAAAAATGGCGCCGATTACCTTCCCAAATTCAAAAACATTATTAAACACTTTACATCAAATAAATTACACTTATTATGGTCATTTTATATGACAAAATGTATCTACTTTATGATAAAACTTGTATTTATTTACGATTAGAATTGTGTGGTTAATTTATTGAGCAGTTCCGATAGTCTTTTAGTCCGACGCCACCAAAATCCATAAATTTCGCGAAGTCTCGTGGAGTCCGAGATTTTATCTATTTTATACTGAAAAGCCTATCAGATTCATTTCCCGTTAGATATACTGTTCCCAGATGCAGATGACAAATTGGCGCATAAGAGAAAAGGTTGACGTTTTGATGAATGAGCATGGGAAGAAATAAATATTTGTAATCCAAAACTTCTCCCTACTTTATCTTTTATTCATATTTCATGGGTGTTGCTGGATGGAGGGGCCTGTTTATTTTCTGGAGACAACAATATATTTTTAACTCTAACAATACATGATAAAGGTTTCAATGGCGTAGCCCAGTGTAGCATTGTAAGCATATGCTTACAAATAGTTTTGTAAACAAATTTTTTTTCAATAAGAATTTTACTATCAGCTTCTGGTGGGCTGCCGTCCCCTTTCCAGACCCCCTGCTTACAATTTCTTTTTTGGGTTTTAAAAATCTATTTCGATTTGAAATACACTTTTTTATCACTTCCCTTTTAGAACAATAAAAAGGGGTAGGATCAAATTTCAATGAATTCATATAAGAACAACGGCATTTTTCCAAAGTCCTACAATCTTTACTAAAACACCCATTATTAGATTCATATGTTTACTGTAAAGGTATTATATATCAACATCTTAGCGTATTTCATTAATATTTCACTGGGAAGTTATCAATGTCTAAAGATGACTCAAAACTGCATGCATTCTTGCTAGATTTTAGACAAATTTGAGCAATAATCCAAAAATGATGAGCAGGACAATTCTATTGGAAGTGATTACTAAGTTTTCTTTCGGATACAATGATTTATTTAGGTTAAAGTCTTCTCTCTACGCAAAATTTGAAATTTGCAACATTTTCGTTAACAGCAATATATCACTGAATATATAATAAAATATGAAAAATAATTTAATACGATTTAGGTATCACAAATACGTTATGTAAACTTCGAATTCCACGGGTAGGTCATAAAACTTTCCAATTTCGTCCCAGTAAGTGAAAAAATTAGGAAACTTGCCCTACATCTTTACAATAAAACTAAATAATTGAAAATTCAACCGATGCCCCCCTCCCCCAACCACCAACACACACAGAAAACAGGATTTTGCATGCCTAAAGATCCTCATCTCTTCCTTCCTTCATACTGTTTTTACAATCGGTTACAATTGATACCACGCGGTGTATTTTAACAATATAACGTTCAAAGTTATTTGTATAAACATGCACGTACAGAGTAATCAAAAGAAAAATAATAGCATGAATTCGATGCGTGTAAAAACTGAGTACTTTTCGGTATACACAATAACGAGATTGATAAATAAGGGTAGAATGAAGTTATATAACTACCCTCTGTTATCTCTTGATTTGTTTATTATACGTAATTTTAAGAAAATTACAATGATCGTTAATATTTAGCAATAAACAAACGAAATATTACTGATATAATTATTAATCAATTAAATGGTAGCTAACCTATTAATTTTCTGCAAAAACGCATACTTTCGACTGATTTTTAACTATTTTGAAAATTTAAGGTAGCTCTATAGGTACCTTATACTTAAGTATAATCTTAGGCGTTTTCTAAGTATAAGGGTTTTATGCATACCACACACTTTAGGACCGTATATCGGGGGCACTGCCGAAAATAATCTTTCAAAAGCAAATTTAAGTTTCAACCTTTAAAACTTGTATGTCAGATAATTTGACCACATGACAAGAAATTCTACAATAAACATAGACAGGAACATATATATTGACGGGACTTGACACTACCTAATTGTAGCTGATTTTATCGTCGGGTCATAAGTAATAAAGATACGATACGATACGGAAACGGACATGTGTTAAAAACGTACTCGCTTTTATCCTAATAATTTCTGATAATATCAATAAAATGACATTTAAACAGTTTAACAGTGATGCCAGTGTATCATACTTGTATTCTGTCACTTAAATTTGTTAGAATCGCATTCATTTTATCACAGAATGGTACAGAATGCAAACATGGTAATAAAAAATGGCGCCGATTACCTTCCCAAATTCAAAACATTATTAAACACTTTACATCAAATAAATTACACTTATTATGGTCATTTTATATGACAAAATGTATCTACTTTATGATAAAACTTGTATTTATTTACGATTAGAATTGTGTGGTTAATTTATTGAGCAGTTCCGATAGTCTTTAGTCCGACGCCACCAAAATCCATAAATTTCGCGAAGTCTCGTGGAGTCCGAGATTTTATCTATTTTATACTGAAAAGCCTATCAGATTCATTTCCCGTTAGATATACTGTTCCCAGATGCAGATGACAAATTGGCGCATAAGAGAAAAGGTTGACGTTTTGATGAATGAGCATGGGAAGAAATAAATATTTGTAATCCAAAACTTCTCCTACTTTATCTTTTATTCATATTTCATGGGTGTTGCTGGATGGAGGGGCCTGTTTATTTTCTGGAGACAACAATATATTTTTAACTCTAACAATACATGATAAAGGTTTCAATGGCGTAGCCCAGTGTAGCATTGTAAGCATATGCTTACAAATAGTTTTGTAAACAAATTTTTTTTCAATAAGAATTTTACTATCAGCTTCTGGTGGGCTGCCGTCCGCCTTTCCAGATCCCCTGCTTACAATTTCTTTTTTGGGTTTTAAAAATCTATTTCGATTTGAAATACACTTTTTTATCACTTCCCTTTTAGAACAATAAAAAGGGGTAGGATCAAATTTCAATGAATTCATATAAGAACAACGGCATTTTTCCAAAGTCCTACAATCTTTACTAAAACACCCATTATTAGATTCATATGTTTACTGTAAAGGTATTATATATCAACATCTTAGCGTATTCCATTAATATTTCACTGGGAAGTTATCAATGTCTAAAGATGACTCAAAACTGCATGCATTTTTGCTAGATTTTAGACAAATTTGAGCAATAATCCAAAAATGATGAGAAGGACAATTCTATTGGAAGTGATTACTAAGTTTTCTTTCGGATACAATAATTTATTTAGGTTAAAGTCTTCTCTCTACGCAAAATTTGAAATTTGCAACATTTTCGTTAACAGCAATATATCACTGAATATATAATAAAATATGAAAAATAATTTAATACGATTTAGGTATCACAAATACGTTATGTAAACTTCGAATTCCACGGGGTAGGTCATAAAACTTTCCAATTTCGTCCCAGTAAGTGAAAAAAATTAGGGGAAACTTGCCCTACATCTTTACAATAAAACTAAATAATTGAAAATTCAACCGATGCCCCCAACCACCAACCACCAACCACCAACACACACAGAAAACAGGATTTTGCATGCCTAAAGATCCTCATCTCTTCCTTCCTTCATACTGTTTTTACAATCGGTTACAATTGATACCACGCGGTGTATTTTAACAATATAACGTTCAAAGTTATTTGTATAAACATGCACGTACAGAGTAATCAAAAGAAAAATAATAGCATGAATTCGATGCGTGTAAAACTGAGTACTTTTCGGTATACACAATAACGAGATTGATAAATAAGGGTAGAATGAAGTTATATAACTACCTCTGTTATCTCTTGATTTGTTTATTATACGTAATTTTAAGAAAATTACAATGATCGTTAATATTTAGCAATAAACAAACGAAATATTACTGATATAATTATTAATCAATTAAATGGTAGCTAACCTATTATTTTCTGCAAAAACGCATACTTTCGACTGATTTTAACTATTTTGAAAATTTAAGGTAGCTCTATAGGTACCTTATACTTAAGTATAATCTTAGGCGTTTTCTAAGTATAAGGGTTTTATGCATACCACTTAAAGGAGACATGACACGATTTTCAATTTGTGATTCAAAATATTTTTATACTTAACTTTCCCAAAAATACATTGATAGCAATATAAGTTTCTAATATTTGGTAAAATATGTATTTTAATGAGCTTTTACTGCAACGATTTATCGACCTGTCAAATATGCATTTTTCTATCCCGGAAGTCACTCAGAACGAGGCTACTACGTCAGTGGTTCCTTTCATTCATATTGACATATGAGTACAGTGCAAATTTAGTTTCGATTATTATCCAACAAAACGCTTGACAGTGATAAACAATTATTATATGTGATGCCGATGGATTCAACAACATAATTAAAAAGAATATTTACATGATATTTTCTGTTTTTCGACTTAGAAGGTGTAAAGATACGACTTTTTAACAAGCCCAAACTACACTTCTTTCCGCCCACTTTCATAAGGAATCCAGAGTTGGGGCCTCGGGTGCCATGCCATGAGTTCATCATAGGCCACAGGTGTACGATACAGGTGATTAGGTTTCGCAATTTCAGGTCTCGTTTGAAGTTGGAAGCTTCAGGTGTCATGCCACATGGAGGAGTGATAAGACATAGTTATTACGCAATATTAGTTCATAAGCTCTTTGTGTACATCCTGGATGTTGGTTTTGCCGAGGGCACAGGTGAGATTGGAATATATTATTGTTACAGTAATACAGGTACAACTACCTGAAGTTTAATGAATACCTGTAGTACGACCATACAATACCCTATGCACCACCAATTAAATACGCTAACCAGTGTTGATAACTAATAGACAATCTGTATATAGATCTTATTTTTATTGCTTTTAAGAATATGCAGATATATAAAAATGTTTATAACAGATGCATTTTTAATTGACTTCTTAAGATGGAAAAGCAATATTCCTGCCGTGTATGCTTGCAAGTCTATAACTTCATAGGAAATTGTTAGACAAAAAGCAAACAAAAAGGAAATGATACGAGAATGTGAATCATAAGTCTTTTACATTTTATATTGGATTTTTGTTTGGGGGTCAAAGTTTTGAAGCTATTTGGTAAGGGAGGGGGTCATTATGTGGTTCATAAAGTTTTTTTTGGGGTCATTATGTGGTGAAAAATTTGAACATACCCCTCATCTGATAAACAATGACCGTTCCCTAAGTTTAGCTTCTACTTTTTACCGACCCCTCTACTATAGTGAGAATTTCTCCTCGCGTAAGGTTCAAGTTCTCATTATTTAAATCCGACTGAAAACATGAAAAAGCATTCAGACCTGGGAGTCCTTGCCTTCACCTGTTAAATCTGACAGTCAAGAGACAGGTTATTCCACTGGTCCACTGAGAACAAATTTCACTGACAGCTAGAAATGTTTGCATATATACTAATTCTTACCTTTTCTTTGATGCAAAATATAATTGGGGAAAAGAAATGACACGTGACTAAACTTTAAAATTTAATTACTAAAACAACAGCCTCCAATAAATGTTTTGTATTGTGAAATTATATACATAAGGTGAGACGTAAATAAACTACTGAATTGAATTGTTTACATAAAAGGGGGAAAGTAATAAAATTGTTAATTGAATATCTTAATGCAGAAATAGAGTGAAAAGGATTTGTCACTATACAAATCCTTGGTGTGATGTATGGTTTCCAACCAAAAAAATTAGAAGCATAACTTTTGGTGATAATTTATACCTATTAAATGTCTCTACGTAACCAAAAAAATAAAATAAAATAAAAAATGACCCTTTGCGAACGCCTAGTTTGACTTTTACTTTCGTTTTTTTCTGCTTCTGGTGCACACATAATTATATCATTAAGTTTTGTGGGCGTGACTTAAAACAACTAAGATTTTACTAAGGAAATACTTAGTTTAAGATTTTTTATGCATACCACTTTAGGTAAAAAGGGCGGAGTTTCCTTAACTTAAGTGTTTACTAAGGAAAATCTTAACTTAAGTAGCTTTATGCATACGGGCCTAGACTCTTAATTCAAACTTAGAAGTATAGAATATGCCCGTAATGCAAGTTTCGCAATTTTACAATAAATTTTATACATAATTTCACCTACCTAGTGAGGAAAAAATACAAATTTAAAAAAATTTGCAAATTAAAACTATTTCGAATTGTTCTCTATGTGTTATAGTAGTCTCAGTCTATTCGTACAAAAAATCACCAGCAATTAAAAAATCAAATATTTCTTTCACCTGTATCCAATCGGAAAAATAATTCATTTTAGTCTTTGATCTAGATGCAAAAGACGACAATGCTCCTTACAGTTAAAACAGTCTACTCCAAATTTCATAGCGTATGCAGAGCTTGACAGATACCCATTACTGTCCTATGTAAAGTTGCGAATGATACATTTCTAGAGTATACTTCTTAATGGAAAAGAAAGTAAAATTTGTGTTGAATTATACAAACTTGTGTTTTTATATTATGCTAATAACGGAATAGAAACTAAGTGGATATCATATACATTTATGAAAAATATTTTTGATTATTACGGTAGGATCTGCGGTATGATTATGTCCAATATTATAATGCACAGTTTGTGATAAATGGGTGTGAAAATGTATTAAACAAAAACCCAAAGACCAGTTTCAACAAGAATGCTTTGCTTTTATTGCAGAATCGCATAAAACTTAATGTTATCGTATTTTTAAAAAGAATTAACAATTTGAAAAAAATACTTTTCATTTTTACCTTACTAAATTCATTTATATATTATGCAAATATAGATGTGGTAGTCACCACTTGCCGATTGAGTCTGGAAGGTGGCAGGATTTGCAGAGAGAAAACATAATCTGCCGTCTCTGTGACACAAACAACATTGGTGACGAGTACCATTACATTATGAATTGTAGAACATTTAAACTATAGAAAGAAGGAAATTTTTACGGAACTACTGTTAGTCAAACCCTAATATCTTCAAAGTTGATCAACAGTTTAACTCATCAAATATTGTAATATTAGAAAAACTATGTAAAAGTTATAAATGTGAAAGTCAGTCCTCCAAGTTAATTTAATTGTATCGTTTACACATGCATGTAATAATTTTACCTTATAGTTATGTTTATGTATGTTCTCGATAACTAGTAATTGAAGTTTTATGAGAAATAAAGTATTCGTATTCCTTTTAACCATAAATTACACGAAGACAGCCTACCGGTAAAGTACAAGTGGATATATCATAAAGTATATATTAAATCCTCATCCGTCCTTGTAAATGCAAAACTCTGGATTCTCTTTGATATTTACCTGAGAGATCATAAAAGACAAATCTAACAAGACTTTCAAAGGCGTTTGCCAAAAATGAATTGAAATAAAAGATTTTTGTGTAGACGAGTAACAATATTGCATTAGCATGATTAGGAAATTTGACCAAATGAATGAAATAAACTTTAAAAAAGTAAGTGCACATCTTTCTAGTGGCGAAAACCACGCATATCGAGTTACGTCGACGAAAAAGAATAGGTACATTAATAATAATTATGAAGTCATTTTCATGAAATTATAGGATTATAATTAGAAACAATCTTAAACACGATTCGTGATTCCCCATGTATATAGATTAAAACAGATTTATAATTTTTATTCTTAAATTAAATTCTGAAATACAAAGGCATGGCTCTGATACTTGACAGTTCAGCGAACACTATTACACGAAATGCACGATGCTATTGATCGAAAACAAAGGTGAGAGATTCAAATTGTAAAATCAGCCGCTTGACGGTAGAATTTCTATCAATCATTCAACGGTAATAAAAGACTTTTGAGTGTAAAAGTATGATAGAAATACTTTTAATTTATTGAAATTACATTTTTTTTTATCAAATGGAATGCTTGTTAAACTGTTCCAGTCATGGTTACTAGTAACTGTCAGTCCATTGCGATATTTCATAGCTCTTTACAAATTCTGAAAAAAAAGAAAAAGAAAAATAATGTTCCCATGGGAAAATATATCTTCCCATGGAAGAATTTCAGTTCCCATGGAAGAATAAATGTTCCCAAGGAAAAGGGTGTTCCAATGAAAATAAGTTCCCTTGGGAAATTTAGAATTTCCATGGAAGAAACTATCTACTAATGTTCCCATGGGAAATTGTAGTTCCGATGGGAACTTTAAAATTCCATGGGAAAAGTACTTTTCCGATGGGAACTTTAACTTTCCCATGGGAACTTCGAATATTCCCATGGAATTTTAAATTTCCATGGAAATGTACTTTAATCAGCTGTGGTGACAACAGTTACAACGGTGACATGTTATTTATTTAGAATTTTCCATGGGAAGAAACTATCTACTAATGTTCCCATGGGAAATTGTAGTTCCGATGGAACTTTAAAATTCCCATGGAAAGTACTTTTCCGATGGGAACTTTAACTTTTCCCATGGGAACTTCGAATATTCCATGGAATTTTAAATTTCCCATGGAAATGTACTTTAATCAGCTGTGGTGACAACAGTGACAACGGTGACATGTTGGGACATATGGGAAATTTAATTTTTGATTATCTATCACTTGGGCAAAAATATTTTTGATATCTTGTAAACCGACAAAGTCAGATTTGCCAATTCTGGAATGGCAAATTTGTCCCGCACAGTGTTCAAGCATGACAAATTCAATGAAATTCAAAAACAATCATAAAAAAAAGTCACTTTCTCCTGTAGTACTTCTCCCTTCTTCTAATGCGTGATGTCTTTCTGGGGGCATTCCTACAATAAAGAATATATTATGAATAAAAAGAAATAATTTTTGTCAAGTTTATAGCATAGGCAATTCATTAATTTTTAAGACAGTAATCTGAGACTGAGGATATTATCAAGGGAACCAAATATAAATCTAAATTTCTTTCATTAACAATACAAATTCACCTATCAGACCTCATGTTGTGTGTATGCACCTTGTCTCGTGTGTTTCTCAGTTCTGCAGCGGAAATTTACAGATACAGAAAAATTGGAATTTCATATAATTACAAATTTTACATCATTACATCGGTTAATTACTAAGGCTTGCACATACATTATCCGGAAAACAGATTGTTCATCTGAATGTAAGTTATGGGTGAGTTGCTCATTGACCCGGTCCCACGGACTGGTAATAACTCGAGGTTACTTTCCGGTTTGGTCGGTAAATTCAAGTCTATAACTGCACTTATTTTATTTAAAGTGCTTATAAACAAACATTTATGAACATGTCAAATCTAATGAACATAACACTCTTTTTAAATCCACATTTGTTAATTATTATTTTCTCTTTCGCTGTCAAAAATGGCGGTCGAATCCTTCTTGTCAATCATTGCGAGTCACGTGCCCAGTCACGTGATCGACGACTTACAATTAATTACTATTTGACTGGTCAGTACGGGAAGTGACCAATCTCTGTGTTATAGTAGTCTCAGGGTCGTACAACGCAGTGACAAACACCCTAGCAGCATCTTTATTAAAATTGAATTAAATTAAGAGTAAATTCGTTTATTGAATTAGCAAATACGTGTAATGAAAGACTTGGCAAATGGTTATGCTAATATCAGCATGGGAGAGTTAAGCTATAAAACTCTGTGTATTTCTATAGTCACTTATACTACTAGTAATACGTTGAAAATCAAACGGAGAAGACGTCCTTTCATTTAGACACAACCTCCCCGACCCTTATAAATTTAGCTTCTTTTGCTGCTGTTCTTATTTAATTTTCAGATGCTCGAGTCTTCATACCTCTATCCGTCATGGTAACATATTGAAATACAGTCACACAACCGGAACAAAACTTACTTTTTTGTATGCAGATTATTGATAGCACAGCTGCTAAATGTGATATAATGCTGACTGAACCGCCAATCAGTACATCAGCTTTAATTGCCCAGCTTGCCTACAATGATTAGATTAATCGTCATCAAGATTTCATTGGCTGATAAATAATTTGGAGTGCACTGATGTTGTTGTTGTTTGAATTTAAATTAAATGTTTTCCATGACAATTCAATGTCCAAACAAAATCATTGTTTATTATTTGTTGTAGTGATATACAAATCAATTCATCAATTTAGTCTGTTCGTAAGTTTTGATATTTGGGTAATGTGCAAATGATCACTTTGATCAAATGATATATTCAATAACACAACGTGTTAATGCTACGAGATTACCGAAGCGGCTTAGTTTCGTCATAAGAATGTTGAACACCGACTTTAAACCGATTAAAAAAAAAAAAAAAACTGAAGTGGAATCACACCCAGTCAAGGCATATACGATCGGCAGAATTTCGGTGACAACTGGGCCAATAGACGAAACAATGACAAATATCCGGAATTGAAATGTTTTAAAAAATCTGACGTTTAACCAATTATTTATATAAAATTAAGGAGATGAGGTATGATTGCCAATGAGACAACTATCCACCAAAGTTCAAATAAAGTGGATGTAAGCAATAATAGGCAACCGTACGGCCTTCAACAATGAGAAAAACCCATACCGTATAGTCGGCGATAAAAGGCCCCGACATGACATATGAAACAATTTAATTGCGATAACTAAAGGCCTAATTTATAACAAAACAATCAACGAAAACAAATATGACAGACATGAACCAACGACAACTACTGAACTACAGGCTTCTGACTTGGGACAGGCACATACATAATGTGGCGGGGTTACACATGTTTGTGAGTGCTCAACCATCCCCTAACCTGTGACAGTGGTGCAACAGCACAACATAAGAACAAACTACAAAAATCGATTGAAAAAGGCTTGACTCATAAGATCAATACAAAGAAGAAAAACATCAAATATAAAAACAGACCGGACGTGGCAGGGTATTTATACATCCCTCGTCCCTAACAACAACAACAACAACAAAAAGACACACTAAGCACAGATCTGAGAGAACTCGCAGTTACTGACAGCTAGTTCAAAGCCAATAACAACTTATAAAAAAAGCATGTATCTAAGACTAAAATATCAATCAGTACACATCCAACATCCAATGGATTTAGTGTAAAGACGTCATTAACAGTCAGGGAAAACATGACCTTGTGCAATGCCAAAATAAAAGTATAGACAGACTGTTGTACCGTTAAAGTGCATATATGTATAACAAACCTATTTATTATGATTTTGATTTACTGATAACAAAATCAATGTTTATACCAATAAAACAGTATTCAAAGATCTAATTACAGTGTTGAATTAGTAACCTTTTAGAAAAAGTTTATTTAAAGGATTGATAAGTTTACAAGGATCGTATATAAATTTCCGGGTTCGGTAAACAGCATCACCGTAAAATTTAGGATGTGCTTTTCCGTCTGAAATAAGTTTTTTTACAGGTACAACCAAAACTTGCAAACAAATCTTTTTATCTATGGGAGAATTTAGTAAAGGTTTTACGTAATTTGTTGTTACGAAATCCCTGACTTAATAATTTACCAGTAATAGATAGATTACGCCCATTGAAATCCAAAACCTCACTACAGACAGGAGCATACCGAACGAGTTGGGATATATAAACACCGTAAGATGATGCCAGAGGAACATCACCGTCCAAAAAAGGAAAATTAACAATAGGGAAAGAAAAGGCATCTCTTTGGTCGTAAATTTTTGTGTTGAGTTTCTGATGTAAAACTGAAATATCGAAATCTAGGAAAGGACACTTATTGCTGTTAATATTTGATTTATTTAAAGTAAGTTGCTGTGGGGACATTTCGGCAGTATATTTAGAGAATTCTTGATTATTTAACGAAAAAATATCAAGATAACGGCAAGTGTTGTTAAATTTATCAATTAAATGGAATTTAGACGAGTCCCTACTGAGTTTGACCATAAACTGTGATTCAGAACAGTACAGAAACAAGTCTACTATTAAAGAGGCAGAATTTGGTGCCCATAGGAATACCTACATGTACAATCTGCCGATAAACTTTTTTTAATTTCCGAAACGTACATAAATGTTGTCAAGGAGAAAATTTATGACTGTAATAACTTCATGACACCTCTAGTAAGTATATCTAGCATATTTACCTTTCTCGTTTGAGAAAAAAGCTTTATATGAGTTGCAGCAAATACATTTGCAATTATATTTATCGAACGATCATTTAATTAAATCGGAGAACTTTTGTTTGATAAGATTGTGTGGAAATGTAGTGTAAAGAGGGGAAAAATCAAAACTGTCAACCGAATCAAAAAGACAACCAAAACAACGTAATTTATCTAAAACATCCAAAGATTGTTTACACTCCAAAATGGTTAATTCCACTATTTTCATATGTTTTATTACAAAAACTAATGATCAGTTCTTTTATAGTAGTTAAGGAACTCGTTAAAAGCACTGAAATTCTAGTAAAAGAAAACTTACTAGAGGCCCGGATGAAACGATATTTTACGGGTTTTTTGTGTAGCTTAGGTAACCAATACATAGTGGGGACCTTCAAATGTTCTGAAGAGGCCTTAAGCTGAGCTGTGGTTGTGACATGATTATTTACTATATGACCCTCTGTGGAGCGTACTACCTTGAATGTAGTTGAATGTATAATTTCATTCTTAAGGGACTTCCATGTAGTATTTACGTCATACCAACCCCACATTCCTGGCTGCTTTGTCGGCCGGTACGACCACAAATCGCTTTGCGAGTACTGGAATTTTGTTTTTAATCCTAGAAATGGGCGTATAACTTATTCTTTTATTTATTTCTAAATTATTTTCGAAATGTGATATGCGAATATCAACAATATTCAGACATTTATTCAAATAGGAATCAAGTAAGTTTTTGTCAGATTTTTCCCGTTTACACCCTGTTTTACAATAGGATGAAAGATCATCTTTATTAACCTGACGACACTCTTCCCAATTTATTTATTATTTTGGTCCTTTTTTCAGAAAGTTTATAACCTCTCGGTTTTGGACGATATTGAAGTCTCTTGTGGGGCTATAGGGATCATATCTTAACTTTGATGTTTCTCAGTCTCATGTCGAAAGAGCATTATTTACTATACCGAAGTCCGATGTAACTGACATATTTTTAAAAATTAAACTTTTTTTTACAGGAATAAGACATTTAAGGTGGCTCTATGTTATAAAAATATGGAGGTATCAAGTTTTGAACGGTAGTCATGAAAAATACTAAACAAATTAATAAAATCAATACCTCTTTTAGTGTATTTTATTTTAAATTTATGAAATACTTTTTATGATTTTCAGGTTTGTCAATTTGAGGGAACAGTCTCTGGTGACAAAATGTTGTAATAATTCGTGTACACTTATATTTTGGACTGAAAAACGATACTATTTAGCATACTACTAATTTTCATAAAAAAAACTTAAGCGGAACGATTGAAGTACATGTTTATACGACGGCTTGTACCTTTGATTTCTGTTTCATTGTCGTATACCAAATTATATTTTGTATGAATGACAAGTTTGAATTAAATAAGATATCTTATCAATTATATACGATATGGTATTAATTGAATATGATGTCATATTAAACAAATTGATATTTGTTTAATAAGTTAGATAGTTAATACATAAATTAGATATTTTATATACTAAAAATTATATCTTATATATTAAATAAGATATATTTTGTTTACAAATATATCTCATTTAGTTTGATAAATATCCTGTTGAGGTCATAAGATATATTATTTCGTTGAAAATATATCTTATCTGAAAAACAATATGACATAATGTGTTTGTATTATATATGTATTTGTATTTTTAAAGATATCTTATAAACTTAATTATGCATCGTTTAAACGTAAGTATACATACTAGTATTATAAACTTATAAGATAATGTATAAGCATAACACAGATATACTTTCCATTATCGAATCCACAATCTGTTCTGCTTCCCTAGTTTATCACTATCAATCATCGGTTTTTTATTTTATTTGGCATGACCAACACAACAGTTACTACTAGTGGAACAGAAACTGTGTGCCCCTTCTGGACCACCTGGCATCACTCAGTTCCTGGTGCTCTATATTAAGTATCTGTGCATTTTATTTGGCATGACCAACACAACAGTTACTACTAGTGGAACAGAAACTGTGTGCCCCTTCTGGACCACCTGGCATCACTCAGTTCCTGGTGCTCTATATTTAGCATGACCAACACAAGTTACTACTAATAGAACAGAAATTGTGTGACTCTTCTGGACCATCTGGCATCACTCAGTTCCTAGTGGTCTATATTTAGCATGACCAACACAACAGTTACTACTAGTGGAACAGAAACTGTATGACTCTTCTGGACCATCTGGCATCACTCAGTTCCTGGTGGTCTATATTTAGCATGACCAGCACAACAGTTACTACTAGTGGAACAGAAACTGTATGACTCTTCTGGACCATCTGGCATCACTCAGTTCCTGGTGGTCTATATTGAGCATGACCAACACAACAGTTACTACTAGTGGAACAGAAACTGTGTGACTCTTCTGGACCACCTGGCAGCACTCAGTTCCTGGTGCTCTATATTTAGCATCTGTGTATTTTTGTGTGGCCTCTGTTTTTCTCCTTTATTAAGTAATGCATATTGTACATTTGTCTGTCTCTAATGATTTCGACTACTCCACTTTGTATTCCCAAGACGATTTGACTGACGCTGCAATGCCACAGATCTGACGAAGTTACAGTTGTGCTCATTGACACTGGAGGGCATTAAGTCTGAACTAGAACGGATGAGATCTGCGGATTATGAAGGTATAAAATTGGTACACAGGAAAACTAAACAAATACTGCAAATCTATAAATTGACTGATAATGAAAAACTGAAAGTCTGACGCAGATATGACTGCATCAAGTGTTTCTGAGTTTGACTGATATTGTACTGATATAATAATAAAGACCCACAAAGGAACGACTCATTTATATGACAACCTGGTTCTGGTAAAGAGGTATACCGATTAGCACTGCTAAGTTAGAAATGCAACAAAGGATTAAATCGAACCACTGTTAAAATTAGAAGTATTCTGCTGATTAAAACGGATAAGCTAGAGGCATAACGAAGGATCAAATCGACGCACTGATGAGGAACAAATAGGCCTTCATTTCTTTTCTTTGTACTTGATTCTTGTATTTCAACTGAATGAATCTTGTACTTTTTTAACTGCATAAAACTTAGCTGATTTTTATAGTGGACAAAATTGTAAAATACAAGCACTGCAAGAATAACTGGCTGTTGATTGATTGATTGTTGGTTGCTTAACGTCCAGTGGAACTGGCTGTTGAATAATAGGAGACTTTAGATATTTGATGTGAATTGTAAGTTTTGAGAATTGATAATTTTGATAAATATATATGCATTATGTACACCGTGTTTATTGACTTTTGTTAAATATTGACACACACACACACACACACACACACACACACACACACACACACACACACACACACACACACACACACACACACACACACACACACACACACACACACACACACACACATATATATTTATTAAACACTTCATTATTTAACTTCATTATTTAAGACAATGCGTTTTTTACTGGATTATTTTATAACACAAATGACAACAATAGAAGGATCAGTTACACTGGACAGACTTAAAAAAAAATTATATCACAATACCAGCTGCTAGCTGAATGGAAATGATAGACATCAGAGGTTAACGTTTCTATTTGTTGGCATTGAAAACAATATTTTGTTATATAATTTTTGTGCTTCCAGAGTGTTTTCGGATTTAAAATCATTTGAATACGTAAGGAGTTTATAATCAAACTATACCTACTATTTTTTTTTTCTATTTTAAAGATCCCAAATCACCAAGTTGTTAATATTAACGGCCATCCCTTGCAATTATTAAAAGTAATAATTAATGTACTATTTTTCTTCAGTCTCATATAATTTGTTTACTGAGTTATGGTTAAATATGCCATACATTGTATCTTTTTTTTAAAGGAGACATTCGTCCTGATCTGCAGCGTTTTATTTTTATTTTGAGTGAATGATCACTGAAATAAAATTAAAAAAAAACAATCTAAGGTTGATTGTATTTAAGCTTGACTTAGATTAATATTTTATTTATTCACTTTTGTTCTGTAAAAAAGTTTGAATAATTATGTTTCCCCAACTTTCGGTCGCAAGATCACCTTCAAAATATGTTTTAAAAAAGACTAGTTATTCAAGTCGCAATCAGTAAAAGAGGCAACAGATACCAGAGGGACATTCAAACTCATAAGTCTAAAATAAACGGACAACGCAATGGCTAAAAAAGAAAAAGACCAACAGACAAACAATAGTACACAAAACACAACATAGAAAACTAAAAACTTCGCAACACGAACCCCACCAAAACTGGGAGTGATCTCAGGTGCTCCGGAAGGGTAAGCAGATCCTGCTCCACATGTGGCACCAGTCGTGTTGCTCACGTTAGTACAAATCCGGTAATAAGTCTAATTTGGTAGGTCACATTCTGGAAAAGGTGACGGGATTGTAGTAACGACATTAGAAACATATCCGCTATCATCTGTGAAACGGATATTCCATAACAGTCAACCAACTCGTGATGGCGTCGTAAAACTTACAAAGAGATGGTTTTGTTTTTTATTTATGTACACGAATAAATCAGTCCCTCCCCGTGATCGACTCTCCCACTCGCGAGGTCCTGAATTATCTATTCGATACAAAGCGTTGTGAATCTATGATTTTAATTGATGCTCTCTGGTGAGGGAGCCTGTTAGCTGAAATCTTATCGAGTTTGGTAAATTCAAAGCTAATTTCTAATGATTATTTGACGACTTTCCATTGACTAGGCCTTGTGGCATTAATGTAGCCATCGTAGAGAGCAGCGGAATATAAAGATTGAATTATTCGGGTATGGTGTTAAAGTGTTGTTTTTTTCTATTTTATTGTAAATACATATATAAATGTATCTTTTGTTATTTCAACGATCATGAGATCAAGAGATGGTATTGACAAACTGATGGTTTAAATTGCCAAGCATGTCCAAAGTCAACACTTTGTGAGTGGTTTCTTTTAGGTATATCAAAATGGGTTTGTCCTAAAAAGTATTCGGGAATAATGTATAACTTATCACAACTTCAGACTTTATCTTTGGACTCGATTAATAAAACATTAACATGTGGTAATCGAAACGTGACACGGGGATGAGGACGACGACACTATGGCACGACTATCTTTTCTGTCACAGTGGTAAAGTCAATTAACTAAATAATACGGATAATATTTACATGTTTATTCACAAATGTACATTTCTTCAGAATTATTGGCAAAGCTAAATTTGTAGCTGATACAAAGTTTAAACATAGAAACTGTACATACAAGTTCCCCAGAATGTCTATCGATTCAACACTTAAACAAGGAAAACCACATTTTTACAGTATCACACTGACATACAATCTGTAAGTTTATCTTAACCAATTGACCTTTCTCAGAAAGTTTAATTACCTTCATACATGTATACCCAAGACATCAATAACTTTTTTGAATTACATATAAGAGTGCAAATATAACTGCAGATAAAAAAAGGCATTTATCAAATAACCTTGCGTCATTATTTTTTTTCTGTCCACAATTACATAACTTAAAGCCAAATTAACCAGAGTTCACATATTTACTATCACATACATGTATATTCTTGTTAGGATTTTGAATTGCTGATTTGATGTCTGGTTTATGTACACTCTATAACTTATTGTATACATATTCATTTTCAACTCAGTTAATTTGTGCAATTTACCTTGTCTTTGTATACATACATAGATATAAATAGCCCGGTCACTATATGTTTTTGCATAAACAAAGAAAATTCCAACTCTATAGAATGTACCATCAAATGCTTCTTAAAATTTAACGAGTAATGAATATATTTTATGGATCACCCCAAGACTAATGCTTCTTTCGAAAAAATAAATTTTACATATAATGATATTTAGAATAATGAAATATAAATATTTTAATTTATCGGGCGTAATAAATACCATGTATTCACTACTGATCATATGAATGTAAAATACTGATGAATTTGTAGTTAAAGTCAGTTTATATCAAATGAATATGTACAGAACAAACAATTATTCTATTTCTAATTGACACCTGATTTTGTATATATATTCATGAAAAATACGTCATATTATCATAAGTATAATTAGGATACAACATAAATTTGTAATACTTATCCATATATCCATTCCATATCTGTTTTACATTGATTTATTTTTGTACCAATTTATGAATTGATAAGACTTTATCGAATTATCATGATTTTTATAACTTAAATCTTTGCATAAGTTATAGTTTACAATGTTTAATCTCGCTTTCCATTCATATTATGTTTCCATTTTTATTCACAATTGCATGTTTTTGTTGTGTAATTCTTTGACGCTATCGGTAACTCTTATCAGTGGTAAAACGGCAAAACCCTCGTGTTTTTTTTTATTATTATTATTATCATTATATGCATAAACATTTTTCTGTCTGTGTTTTTCTCGCACAATAACATTTGTTGGAACTGATTGTAATTCAGAAAATATTGCATAGTGCAAGGCGATTTGGTGCCACGATATCTCAGTAGCATGAGTCTAACCCGACCAGGGAATAACAAAAAATTACAGATCCAGCATTGTTGGCCTGACTATATATATATATATATATATATATATATATATATGTTCATTATCATCCATGATTATTACAAAGATGTGAAACCGGTTGGTGAAAAAATGTAAAAGATTAAAGGACTTTAAGAGCATTTTGAAATTTAATTTTATTTCTATTTCTACTAGTGTGGACGGAGAATTCAATTTTAAGTATATATATCCCTCTACAACGAAATTTGTTACATGCACACGTATAAAAATTGCGGTTTTTATCCAACGCAATTATAGGTTTGAACGTTGTTTTCAATTTAGACTTGTATATATATATATTTATACAAATCTAAATTGAAAACAACGTTCAAAATTATAATTGCGTTGGATAGATACAGTATATATAGGTAAAAAAAAAAAAATGAAAATAAGGGTGAAAATGCACGATATATTCATATTCATTACGAATATTCACATTTTGTCTATTCAAACATCAAATTGTTGAAAAATGTTCCAATAGTATTCTACTGGTTTCACTGCTTAACAGATATTCATGGATGAATTGCATATAAATATTTGGTGCATTTTCAGCCTTAATTTTTCCCTTTTTTATGTACAGCGTGGAAAAAATTTAAAACTTCAATATATATATATATTCAATAATGTAAGATAAAGAACATTTAGACTTAAACCAAATGTCGGAGTTGAATTTGTAAATCAACTAACAACACAAATTAACTTCATAACCAATGTTAGTGATAATTTGATATAAGGTCCCAAAACAGATAAGAAAGTGAAGTTTATTAACTATGCGGTTTGGGCTCATTGTTGAAGGCCGTACAGTGTCACCTTTAGCAGTTATTTTTTGTGTTATTTTGTCTCTTGTGGAGAGTTGTCTCTTTTGAAATCATACCACATCTTTTTTATATTGTAGTGTATTACGAACTAAAACAATGAGTAAGAGATATTAACAAGAAATAATATGTAGGCCTAAGCCTAAATAGATACCTAGAATTAAATATACGTTTCTCTGTATGTGTGATATGTAGTTTTATGTAAAAAAGTTGGAAAATGTAGAAACCGTACGTGTTGACGGAATTGTGTTATGAACTTTATGATGAAATGACTATTATCGTTGTTAAGTGGAGTTTTGTTACTTTAAAGTTTTGACACAATATAATGCTTCAATTCTTCCTTATCACAATCAAACATCCTGTTTGTTAAAAGCGGAACCACAAATAATTACAGTCTTTCGCAAAATTCTACCTTTATCAAGGAACTTAAGTTAGCTTTTTGTTTTTATTCATTAAAAGCAGGTATATTTTAGCATAGTTATTTACAATGTTGGAAGTTTTCTCTGAAGAAAATATAAAAAGTAGAATTATTAATTAGTTCAGCTAATTTTAAAGATCAAAATTTATAATTATAATGACAGACATGATTTAATCCTTTTGTTGGATAACCACCTTAATTATAGGTTATAGTGTCAACGAGGGATACATGTATCTTTTTCTGAAAAGAATTTCAATGCATAGGCATTGGTTCATTATTAAAAGGATTTTGTGTACTTTCTTATTTTTATATACATATGTATATCATAACATTATAAGAAATCAACTGTTTATCTATTCTAAGCTTAAATCTTATTGAAAATTATGCTTTTAGGAAATTAAATACAAAAAGCTTAATACTTTAAGGAAGTACAGAACTTAACTTAAGACATATTTCTTATTTTAAATCTATTTTCTTATTTCAAATCTATTTTCTTATTTTGATATAAAAGGTGTTGACTTATTGACATAAATCCATTTGTTTCAAAAGCTAGATATAAAGTAAGTTATGGTAGGGGATCTGGTTGATCATAATGCAGCTTGAGACAATAGATAGAAATATAAAGGCAGTTAATAGGATCCATGATATTCCCATTTCAAGAATAAAAAATAAACTCAAGGTACTCGCAGAGCGGTTTGTGTTCGTACCGGCAGACAAGGCAGCCAATAATGTAGTGGTGGTGTGACGCATATACTACACGGAAGTTCTTCAAAACGAAATTATCAATTCCTCTACATTCAGGTCCGTTCGCACCACAGAGAGTCAAATCGTTAACAAGCATACCACTGCCACTACCCAACTTAAAGCATCTTCCGAACATTTGAAAGTCCTTACCATGTACTGGTTACCGAAATTACACAAAAAACCATTTAAATTCCGTTTCATCTCCGCATCGAGTAAGTGTTCTACTACTAATCTATCAGTTCTTCTAACTACCTCCCTTACTACTATCAAAGAACTGGTTATTAACTTTTGTAATAAAGCTTATGAAAATAATGGTATTAATTATTTTGGAGTGTTAAAATTCTTTAGAGGTTTTAGATAAAATACATGCTTTTGATGGTCCTTATAATTCTGTTGACAGTTATGATTTTCTACTCTGTACACTACACTTCCACACAATCTTATAAAGAAAAGTTTTTGTATTTGATAAAATGGTCTTTCGAAAATCTCATTGTAATTTTATTTGCTGTAACTCGTTTAAAGCCTTTTTCTGTAACGAAAAGGAAAGTATGCTAGATACACTTACTGGAAATGTGAGGATATGATTGAAGCTTTAAATTTTCTGCTAGATAACATTTATGTACGTTTCGGCGATAAAGTGTATCGTCAGGTAGTAGGTATTCCTATGGGCACTAACTGTGCCCTTTAATAGCAGATTTATTTCTATATTGCTATGAATCTCAGTTTATGACCAAACTCAGTAAAGACCCATCATTGTTATATTTAGTTGATACATTCAACAATACCTACCGTTATCTGGATGATATTTTTCGTTAAATAATCCAGAGTTCTCTAAATATACTTCGAAATTTACCCAAAAGAACTTACTTTAACTAAATCTAACATAAACAGCAGCAGTTGCCCTTTTCTAGATTTAGACATTTCAATTTCTAACGGAAACTACATACTAAAATTTACGACAAAAGAGACGATTTTTCATTTCCTATTGTTAATTTTCCATTTTAGACGGCGATGTGCCTTTGGCTCCATCATACGGTGTTTATATATCCCAACTCGTTCGGTATGCCCGTGTGTGTTCTGATGTCATAGATTTTAACGAACGTAATCAATGCATCACTGGGAAATTATTGTGTCAGGGATTTCGATACCATAAATTACTTAAAACTTTTACTAAATTCTTTCATAGATACAAAGATTTGATTAGTAAATTTGGCTGTACCTGTAGAAAACTTATTAAAATGGTATTTCACATCCTTAATTTTACGGTAATATTGTACTTAAAGCGAGGAAATCACTATGTGATCCGTGTAAACTCATCGAACCTTTAAACAAACTTATAAGTAAGGGTTATCGTACCAATATTGTAATTAGATCTCTGAATATAGTTTACATTGGCACTAATATCGATTTTGTCATTAGCAAATTAAAACATAACTAAGTTGTATCTTCTTTTGAGGCGGGATGTTTAGAGACACACACGTTAATTTTATCTCTTAAGAAGTAGCTCCTCACTATCCTACTACCTGTCGATACATTTATTTTTGGCATTGCACAAGTCATGTCTTCTCTGACTGTTCATGACGTTAAAATACTAAATCCCTGGGATGTGTTTTAGTTGATTTTAGTCTCTGATGCATGATTTTTATCATTAATTGTTTTTGGCTTTTAACTAGCTGTCAGTAACTGCAAGTACTCTCAAATCGTACTTTCTTTTTAATTCGACCTGTTGATACTATTTTAATACTTTTTGTTATTTTATATTAATATGGATCTTGTCTGTATACCAGCTTTGATTATTTGGAATATCTACTAATTTTCACTTCTTCGTACTACATTTGTATTAACATCAAGATTATTCTCCTTTAATCTGTACAGGAAGTTTTATTGTTGATATTTACCCTTATGTATCTAGTGTTAAATTAGGTATTTATATGACAGACCTTTCTTGGTATTCCTAATTATTGGAAGATTTTATATAAACAGAAAAGTATACTTAAAACGACAAAGTTATTTTTCATTTACCTGTATATATTATGAAAACCGGTTTTTCAAAAGTGATTATTTTCTAAGGGTTTAATATTTCGCGGTAGTGTTTTGCCATGGCTTTATTTGGACTTGTTTGTTTGCTTTTTGGCCTTGAATGTTTGTCCCTAATATTTTATTAACTATGTATTTACTTTCAGGTATCACAGATCGAATTTATTCGTTCATAGTGTGTTAATTTACGTTTTTGATTGAGTTAAGCCTTCCAATTGATGTTTTATCGTTGTTGTTCGGTGTTCCGTGTTGAAGGCCGTACATTGACCTATAATGGTTTACTTTTATTTGTAAACTCATTCAAACATTGGAAACCGATGCATAGAATAGCATGCGTAATTACATGGTTGATAACGCCACAAAAGATAATACCACAGTATTAGCTATTGATAAAACACATACATATAGATTCTTACATTGATACCAGTGGATTATCGGATTTATCCAATCGAGATAGTTAAATTATCAATTTTAAAGTCTGAGCCTTGGCGAGGACTTTAAAATTTATAATTTAACTATCGAGATTGGATAAATCCGATAATTCACGAGTAACTATGTAAGAATCTGTTTCTCTAATGATTAAAAAATACATTTTCATTTTTTGTTAAACCAAAACCCCCTTCGAGTGCCTTCCACATTTCACAAAGTTGTCAATTTCATTAACACCTGTTAGCATATTTTGAGCTGATAAAGGTTATGACCCTTAAATTCATCCAATCATCTTCTGAGATCACCGGCAACCACACGTTGATTAAATTTTTTTATACAATGAGTGCAGAAAGGTATACATTGTCAAAGAATTAGAGAAAAATATATATATGTTACTTAAATGCGTTTAAAAAAGTAGATCTGAAGACCTCGGGGCCACTTACTATGTAATGAGTGGTAGTGATGAGTCGCTAAAATAGGTCACTATTTTAATTGACACCTGATTTTGTATATATATTCCTGAAAAATACGTCATACATTTGCATCTAAAAAACCAACAATTTTGATATTGCTTCAATGTTTAATTAAAAGTTATAATTGTACTGTCGTATGTATATTGTACGTGGTAAAGCTATTAATTAAACTATATCATGTATATTTGATTCTGCATTCATGCGTGCATGTCATCAACATAGTGACCCATTTTTCCGTTGAAAACAAATACCTGAAACATGGACTATGACACAATATACATGTATCTACAAAGTGTAGTACCTATAGCATAGCCTGTTCACAATACGTATATTAAACTAATCTTTTCCTTTTAACTTTTGACAACTCTCTAGTGTTGACCTATCTCTGTCGGTAACTTCTGTTTTTTCTATCTGATCTGCTAAGTCTTTATATACAGGTTCCTTTTGTAGAGCTTTGAGAAATTCAGTATATCCAATTTCTTCATGTCCGTGTAAAAGAATATCCATCAATGATCTGTTCTTTTCCTTTTGAGTTTTACAAGATTCTATCTGTTCACTGTCATCAGGTGAGAAAACAGATTTTGATATAAGGTAATCTACTATGGTAAGGTGATGTATCTCTCGTATTATCTTGCAATAATTCTTCTGAAGACGAACTCTGTATAATGGAACAGCCCACCCCAATGATCCTACAAATATTTACAAGTTTATATAATAGAACCATTCACGTTGATAATCCCAAAAATGTTAACTTTCAAGTATGCATTTATGTACACACTAAACTGATCATCTATCAACCCTTAAAACAATACTTTCATTATATACAAGCAATAACACAGAGAATTTTTTAAAAGACATTTTTCTTGAACACTATTTCATTAACTTTTGTTTTAATAACTTCAATGGTTTCAAAGTAAAGGTTTTAAAAAAGATTGCATGATTGATTATTAATGTTTAATCGTGGCGACCAGTTTGTATTGATTTTGGAAAGAACAATCGACCTTCAGCAGGAAAACTGCCAATCGTGGTCATTTACAATTGAAAACGAACGCACCTGCCATGACCGGGTTCGAACAGACAACCTCAGTGTTGACATACTAGTCATCGCTGTACTACTAAGACAATTCGGCCACCGAAGACCTTGTGAAACAATAATATTTTTCCGCAGTACACCATGCCTTGCTAACACTATCACATGTCCATGTGCATTGAACCGTAAAATCGGGGTCAAAACCATAATTTTAAAAACTTCATATCATAATGAATATGTGTACTAAGATTTAAGTAGATGTGACAACGACTGCATTGTAAACTACTTTAGACATATTTCAACCTGATATTGGACAAACTGATGGATGGGCAGACGGAATAGAGTACAAACGCATATACCAGAAAGGATAATGCCCTCTTCTATCGTAGGCGGGGTATACACAGTTACAAAATCTTCCGACGAACACCTCGGACTCAGAGTGATGGCAATACCAGGACTTGCCCTTACGATCAGGTGAACTGAGGATATGTAGAAAATAACGTCATCAACAATCAAACAGAAATCTAACACCACACAATAAGTCATTTACAGATCATATAAAAAAATCCTATACAATTGCCTTGTGTCTATAACCCAGAAGACATTAATTGCTTTTAGATAATGAAATTGATAATAACTTAATAAAAAGATGATAGATGCAAAGTGATGTCAATCGTTCAATCACACCATATAGCATGATAATTTCAATTGCTGTATCTTGTGTTATAGTAATATATTACATGTAACTATATATAAATATCTGAATAATTAATTATAAATTAGACTCAATGTAAGTTTCTTATTTGATGATAGGACAAAACCGCACATACAACCATACCTTTATTTTCAGAAAGTGCTGGTGTGGAACCTGAACTCACATCATGTGAATCGTAACTCAGTTTGTTTGCTAGATCTGTGTAACCACTCTTTTTTAATGCATCAACAAAAAATGAAAACGCCTGCTCCTTCCTTGTAATCACTATCTCAAGCAATGCTTTATTCTGATCATCCTGTCGTGGATGGTGTTCAATATAGCGTCTATCATCTGCTGATATCACCAGGTGTGTCATCATATCATCTAAGATATCGCTTATAACTATATCCTGTATGATTTCCTCCCGATGATCGTTAATTCTATCTGTAACATTTATTAACTGGTATTTAATTAGATGGAGACAAGTCTGTGCATATTGCTATGAGATGTTGAAAGGCAATTATTCAATAGACAGGTTACCACAAATTCATATATATATATAACGGGTATTTTCGACAGTAAAACTGGGTTTTTACGTAGGACAATTTTTAAATAAAAAGTGGTTTTCTCTACTCTAATGTAAAATAAACAAAACAGTTCATTTTAGTCATTATTTCGATTTAAAATCTTTATCAAATGAAAATTCTGTGAAATGATGTTGTCTTCTTTGGCAATTTAACATTGTCACATCATAGAAATGTTTATGACGTCATACAAAAAACACCGTGCGTTTTTAGGCTTCGTGCACGCTTCAGAATATAACAACATTTGACAAAAAAAAATGTGTAGGTAAAAAATGTGAGTTTTTGTTTATTGTTTAAGAATTCAAATTGCAATATATTCCGAATGTAGGAATTGCGGCTCCCCTTAATTACAGAGAGGTAAATTGATAATTGTACGCTGATCGTCTGTTATAAGAACCTATATTGTCTAATAATTTATTTTGTTTCAAGTTCCCTTAGCCCAAACCATTCTAAGCAGTACACAAGAAATTGTCCATAGGACACTTTTCCCCTCCTGCCTTATATTTTTATGTTAAGTAAAACATAAAATTGGGTTCAAATCCTAGTTTGGGAAACATTTTAATAGCTCACATCATAGTGAACACATGTACAAAGTTTCAAGTTGAATCGACTCCAAATTATCGTTAACTACTTTAACCAACAATTTTTACCTGGAAATGTACTGATTTTACACTATCAAAATTTCAAGTTGAGTGAACTATGACATCAGGCTAAAACCTGGTCTAGGGCATACCATTTCAAAATGTTCACATCATAATGAACTGGATAACTGAGTTTCCAGTCCATGTGACTACAAATTACAGAATATCATAAGCGGGCATAACAAATTGTTTACTTGGCCTTTACCTGTAATATCTTCCATAGCTGTGAAAGTATTAACATCTATATCTTCTAGTATATCCTCCAAGCAATCTGCTCCTCTTTCAATGTTGACTAAAGCCTGTGCAAGCACCTCGATTGTAGGTTTCAGTTTTTTGTCTTCCCTCCATCCCAATAATACTTTCTTGTTCTGAGCTGCCAAGTCACTGCAATGATTGTGTTTTATATTTTCTAATTCTGCTACAGATAAACCTAGTTCTGTTCCTAGTTGAAAGAACTTTTGGCCAATTTGTGGAGCTAAGGAATCTATAATTTCATCTGTTGGAATACAGTCTAGGATTTCATCAGGAATATCTAAAAGAAAAAAAAACCATTCAGTAAAATTCAATATAAAATCTAACTGCATATAAGAATTGGTGGCACTTTAAGATTTACATTTTATTTCATGTTGTTTTTGCTTTCGATTTGAAGTTTGGCTGATATAAACATGATGACATGTAATGTGTCTAATATACTTGATATACTTATATAGTCTAAGTTTTCAAAATTAACCTTGTCCTTGTCAAACACTATATATACTCATTCTGTTTTATTTTATTATTATCATTCTGTTAGACAGATACTTGCTTAAGAACAACTCATCTTGCCTGTTATAAGTTTCACAGTGACTTTCTCTTTAATCTTAGCAATCATGTAATGTGATTATTTTTCGTGAGAAGTCCATTTGAGATGAAGGTAGTGAGACTTCGTGGTATTTTGTTGATAAGATTTAAACACATAAGTAGATGTTTGCACTAGATAGTTGTGAGTCTTATAAAATCTAATCTAGATGCAAGCTTTGGATATTACTAATCACACGACAACAAAAGTAGTGGCTTGTTCAAGGTTGGTGTAGTGGAAGTTCCCCTTTGTTTGGGTAAGAGGTATTTTTTTGGCATAACATCGTCCAACATTGTTTTTCGCGTTAGATTGTACAAAAATCTAATGTAATGTTTATAGGCAAAGTATAATATGAGGCCTTCAAAAATACATTTCGAAGAAGTCTTGTGATTATTTCACACAAATGTCAGTATTATTGATACAGTGAGTTAATAGCTAAATGTTATTAGATAATACACATGAATGTGTGGAGTATATATTGACGAGAAAGCAACGCATTTCTACAATAATATGTAAAGAAAAATACAGACTCTAGAGGCTACAAAGAGCCTATTTTGCTTACCTGGTTATATATATGCCAAATATACTTTTAAAACCTATTTAAACAACTTAGTTTGCAGCATATAGCTTGACTGTTTCCGGGATTTCTCATATTTGAAACAGTTAGAAATAATTGTTTTTGCCATCGGTGTTTTGGTTGATTTGAACAGAGTGAACAATGGTCACAAGTTTTGTTTGGAGGATCATACATGCACATTGTAGTTTAAGAAAAAAAGAAAATGTAATTCGTGTCTATATGGGAACTTTCATAGAATTATGGCTGCTTATGTGAACAAGCCAATCGGCATATGAGAAATTTCTGTAGCTCTCTAAAGTTTGAAAGATTTTGCAGAACAGAAGTTTAAAACTGTCAGATTATAATCATTAATAGCATATCGCGACATGTTTGTTATGTTTTTCTTTGCCTTATCTCTATGAAATAACCTTTTCATATGTTTATTATCTCTGGCAAGTTTTGTTACAATCTCCTAGTTATGAAAGGCGAAAAAAAGATGTACCTACAAGGTCAAGTTAGAACAAGATAGCATAGATAATAAATTGTGAGTGGTCTACTAATTATGATGCGATTTGTCCTGGTAGTTATATCAAACACGTTTGAGAAAAAAAAAGAAATTTGAAAAAATGTCCGATTACAATAAATAAGTCAATACTGCTTTTTGCATCTCCTAAAGTTGTTTAGTGGATTTCTGTCTTTAGTTTTTCTTTTTTAGAATTAACTAATTTGATTTATATCTAGTTTTTTCGTCCGTTTCTGTGTTTTTATTGAAAATTTGTTTTGATAGATCTTTTACCTGAAATTTATTTGTGAAATTACATGTCATTGAATGGTTTTCAAAGAGGATTGTCCAAAGCGTAAACACTACAATTTAGTTTTACAATTTTGTACATTGGATAGATAACTTTATTTTACATTTAAGACGCGAAACAAGGTTTTGCAGCTTACCTGTCTCTGCTTTTGTGACTCTTCTCACCTGTGAAAGAAAATGTTAGACCATAACATAGTTGAGCGCTCACAGGCATGTTAACATCGCGTTGTTTTTTGTTTGTTTAGGTATACACCAGACTGGTGGTTTTCCCTTTAGCGTTGTATCTAATTCCATTTTCTCTCTCCTATATTAGCTTCTGGGTTTAACTCTTTGGTGAAGGCCGTAGGGTAACATATAAAAGTTCAAAAGCTTTTGATTTGGTCTTTAGTGGATAGTTGTCTAATTGGCAATCATACATGTACCACATCTAAATTGTATATACTGTTTATTTGCAAATATCTTTGATATTTTTTAAACATCTTCGCATATACATGTACATCAGGTGTAAAGTTGAAAAATAATTTTGTGTTTTTGACATTTTTTTGTGTCATCATGTTAACCAACAAAAACATGAAAGATAGAGAGGGGACTAACATTCAATTTTTGTTTATCAATGCGGACTCATTATTACGTGTATCTGTGGGATCATAATTGTTGAGGAGTTCTGTGATAAAGGTGAGCCACAAACAAGCTTTTTTTTTACAGAATTCTAATTTCCTAATGACATGTATGCGGAATGTTTGAAAACTATCCATAGAAATCGGTACCCACAAAGATAAATTGATAATACACATTATATCAATAATTGATATCAAACATAATTTCATGTATGATTACTGTTTACCAGTTGAAATGCCGTAATCCTTGGAATTAATTGAGAAACAATTATACAGATAAATCCAATGCAAAGCTGCGCGGACAATAGCAATTGACCAATTATCCATGTAGCATCAAAACATTTTGTTTGATATTTCAGTTTGATGGTATACTACAACCTGACAATTGCAAAGAGTTTGTTTTTTGTAAATCACAAATATTTCAAATGACTTTTCAATTTTTAAAATTAAACAAGTCCCTGTCCAATTTAATCAATCACTCAATGTGTGGTTAATTTCAGAGTGTGTACAAAATAGTTCATAATATCTTGCATTTTGACGTTATCATTTTAAGTGAACGAATATTGAAATGCTTTAAATATGTATTTGTACTTACATAACATAGCGTATGCGCTGTTAAATTCATTTTTCCTAGAACATCAGCCAGCACTTTAAACTTTCCTTTTGGATTTTTCCTTTTCCATTCAATCAAAAATAGAAATGTTGCAATTTCTATTTCCTGTGGATGATTATACATGATTTTTTTCCATTTAGGAAGCATTCGTAGATGTGTTGCCAATTCATGCATCTTTTCTGGCTCACATTTAGATGAAAAACGCAGCAACTCTGTATCACTTGGGATCTGATTCAATGCATCTACACTTAGACCTAAAACATAAAGAACAACTATGACTATCAGATTTTCAAATAGATCATTGAATTCACTATCTTCAATTTTATGCAACTGACAGATTTCATAAAATTGCACAACCAAATTCTATACACACACTACCACTGAGTAAGTGCAACTGCCATTCCAAACAATTACTATCTTTCCTTATGTTCCTGCAGCCACAGCAAGGCTACTGACACGATCAACATGATACATGTACATTGTTATTGCTAGTTTCCAGGTATTAACATTATTTCCTGCATAGTAGCAAATTTCTCCTCTAAGGAGCATCAATCCCAACAAAATATTCCGATAGACTGATTTTTGAACTCATCCAACAAATTGCTGAGGTTGACTTTTGATTATGTCTGTTTGTTTTACAAAAGAAGTGAAAGATATCAAGAGGATATTTAAAACTCATAAATCGAAGAAAACCTGACAACGCCATGATAACAAAAATACAAACGAAGAAGACGGTGATAAGTTTCATTCGGTGATGTCAAAATCAGGCACCCGTCGTGATACGTCAAGATTCCACGTTTTCGGTAAAACATTCTTCAAAATTTTCTACAAAGTACATACCTTGACAATTATCTTCACATTCTTCTTTTGTCTATACAAAGATAAAAAAGTCAATTAAAATTGTCTTATGTCTATAAAGGATAACAAGAGGTTGCAAATAAATTGAAATGATAACACTGCATCTGCAAAATTACAACAATTAATATCATCGCTCATCTGTCAAAATATATGTTTTACAAGTTGATAATGTTTTTGCAGTTTGAAGATTCTTCATTTTTATTATAGTTTTCTAGTTATTATCAAAACCATCCAAAATTATTTAAAAAAATCGCATTTGAAAAGACAATAATTCCTGTAAGGAGTAATCCAGCGGTTTCGATGACAATGGTCATGTCATTTAAGGGCAATTAATCTCATGAGAAGTCATCCAATGGTTTCAGTTCTATTTAAGAATATCCTTGCTGTGTACAGTTTTTACCTATCTATTATAGTTTTCAAAATCATTTTTGCAAAATTGTATCGACATAAAAAGTATTCACACTGTATAACCGACCTATCGTATCCGTTGGGTTTGATCAAAATGATAAGAATACACTGTGTGGTATCGGTAGCACTATTTCAGTGTATGTAGATTATGTGGTGAAGGTGTGTATATCCTGCGTAAAAATTTGAGAAGCATTCTATAGCCCGTAACAGAGATATGGTTATAGGTACGTCATGGGAAATCTCACTGATTTTTATCAGACTGTGTGTACAACTAATGCATAAGGGACTGCATATGAATGAGGAAAACAAACACATGTAATCTGTATACTATACAAGATTATGCAAATTATATATATACAAAAACAGAGGTAAAAATATAAAGAACACTCGTGAAATTGCAAAAGCATTCAGAAAGATTTGTTTGAAATTATAAGATCTCCAATTAAACCCTGTTCTATGAGCTATATTTAAAAGTAAGACATTGTAGCCACAAAATTTTGTTATTTTAATGATACACAATTTTCTAGGAGGTCAACCACATTTATTTGTTGGAGATCAATCTTCTTAAAAGCGTGAATATATTTTGAAAAGCAAAAGAGTAACGGTGTGACTACATTCTGTGTTGTGCATCATCCTCTTACTTTTCTATGTTTAAAGATATAACACAAACACAAGCATACACCATAAACATATTGTTGACCTCGTATAAATTCTAAGGATTTTGCATGATTTATACCACGACATTATCATGATTATCTCATACAAAATGTAGGTTTGATTTGATATCTTAAAAAATGAAATAATAAGAAAATACATTTATAATGATGGTGTGTGGCAATGTACATTCTTTCATGGTGCTTAGCATTTGATTTTCTAAACTAATTCTGCCAATAATTTAGAGTTGCTAGCTACTCCAACTTTAAATAAACAACATTATTGGTTTAAACTGGATTGCTACAGTGCACTCATATTTAATGAAGAACAATTCTTTACATGAAACGGGTTTGTAACCTTCATATATATTATTTTGATAATGTGTCTTAGAATGGTGATTTAGTTAGAGATTAAAAACGTTATTTTCCCCAGTTTAAAAAAGTAGCAAGCAGACAAAGGTTATTGTTTTCAAAGAAAAAATCAACACACAAAACCCATGTAATACTGGAAATGAAAGACTCTTTATTTATTGCCAATCAAGTAATTTTCTTGACCAACTTCTTCAGCTAAGCTCTTCTTAGAATGTTGCATCAAACAGATAAATGCAGGAAGCAGACAAAAAAAAAAAAAAAACACAAACATTCCGTAACAATACGATACCTATACGTTTTATATGATTAGTTGCATTTTCGTGGATATTTGATATCGTGGTTTTACAAAAGTCTGCACATAAGCCTATCAAAAATATGTACATTGTTGAACATTTAATTTCATGGTTCAACTGTATCTAAAAAATCAAAAAATCGTATAGTTTTTCAGATATGGAACTGACTCCCCTTACTATAACTCGAAGGGTATTTCTATATAATTGAATGAGGTATAGTGCCTAGCATGATGTTATGGACAAATGAATGATATCACAGATATTCTTAGAAAGGTAACGTGGACGGTATTCTGTTTTTGTACCGCACATTTCGAGATGCGCAGTATATTTAACACTTTGGTGCATCATACAGACTTAGTGGATATTTTCCAAATTAAGTGCATAGACGATAGAAATATCAAGGGTTTATTGAAATGAAAATACGATTACATTACTCTAAAAAACACAGAAAAATCTTCATTTTGTCTTTTACAATAGAATTATTGAGCTTGGTCTCCTCTTTTTTATTAACTCGTGAACATTTATCTTTGTTTTTAAGAAGTTATTATTAGATATTGTGATCACTATGAATACTGCCATACTTGTTAAATTAGCATGCACACTTGTGTTAAATTAGTCAAAACGTCGACTTTGTAATTTATTAGGTAGTTTTAGGCAATATTCAGTGAAAGAATAATGCAGCAATCCTATGCAAAAACCGGAAAGACTTAACGTTCAGAATTGCAAGAATATGTTCATGCTTTTCTTTTCTTAAAGCAAACGCTTTCTGTAAAAGAATGTTATCAAATACCGTACGTGTACATGCATATCAAAAGTGTTAAAACGGAAAAAAAATATTGAGGCAGATGTAGAATACCGAGCAAGTAAATTCTGCAAAGACCCTGTTAGTAACCTATCAATAACAGCGATAATTTGTTTAGTAAACATACCTCCCATTTACGAACATTGTTACTATTACACTATTATTAAAAGTTCATCTTTAGAATATACCTGGTCTTGATTCCAAACGTTCCAATGATTTCTTGTATGCACCAACTTATGCTTGTCACACACCCATTCGACTCTTTGCAAGGCCTCCTCCTCAGTGATGAAGCATTCTAACTTGGAGCAAGAATATTCAATTTGGAAAGGTTTGTTTGAACTGCTAGTTCTGGCATGAACTGTGGACTGATAGAATTCTATAATTCTCTCCAGTGTAATGTAGAAGCTTTCCTTGATACTAGTGGCGATATCGGATACTATCAGGTCATTGGAGGTCTTGTGGACTATGTAAAGGTGAATTCTGTTGGCTTCAACACATACAACCACATCATGTGCCTTGTCATACGATAAGCCAAGAAATCCCGAAAATAGGAGTTTGATCTCTTTCTTGTCTCCAGTGGTATCTTTTCCTTTATGTTCTCTATAGGTCTTCACATTCCACATATTAAGACATGCACTGAAGAGTCGGTTTGGCAAAGCTGGAGGAATTATAGCTCCTTTAAAAGTGAAAGCTAAACCGATAGCTCTTTTTGGTGTGCATTCCTCTGTCATGAACTTTGTTGAATTTCTCGCTGTAACCATACAAGGAACAAAGTAGTTAATCCCTGATTGACGACGTCCAGTTTTTGTGTTATATCTACGCTGCTCTGAAACGATATCCAGATGGATAAGCATTTCGAATATATACCTTTTGTGTGGTAATATTTTACTGAAAGCTTCTTGTTTCCAAATCTGGTACAGTTCTTCTCTTTGAATTGATCCACTTTCTGACATCTTTTGGAAAATCTTATGTACTGCAACTTCCCTTGGCCAAAATTGCTTGTCTACAAAAATAAGAAATGTTTTCCATTGTTATCATTAAATTTTAAATGATCACCTAATATAACCTTAAAAAATATCATTTTGAAAAAAAAAAATTAACAGGACTGCTGAAACAAGAATCTGATTCAGTATAATAAGTTAAATATATATATATAGCACGCCTTTTAAGAATTCACGTATACAATGCATGAAAAGCAGAGCTGTGAGTTGTTTAAACATATTAATGAGTACGGCGTGGTTATAAATGATTTGTAATATTAAAGGGCGATGACGCATGTCAAATGTTGAATACTGACCAATGAAACTTTACTATGTTTTTCATAAATTAGATATCTAGATAAAGTTGAGTGCTTACTTTCACTTGATATCAATACATTAACACAGTGGCAGATTCAGGAGGGGGCGGGTCGTAGAGGGCGTACGTCTACTTTGATTGGAAAATATACCCTTTTTAGCATAAAATCGTCCACACAAATTTCGAATCACTACTCTCTTTTCAGTTATATAATATACAATTTTATGCAAATACGCCTTATGAATTGTTGCCGTGGGATTTTCCCCCTCGAAAAAAGATGCAAAATTTTATTCGATGGTTATATGCCTTCAAATCCCAAATAGGACGTGTGGTTTCAGAGGAGTTAAACGTTGTGGTAAGAATGACATATTTTTTTTAAAAGCAATTGTAAAAGTATGCTGCCATTCTCAACAAGAGTAAAAAGATCTGTTAATTAATTGGTTGTTGATTTTAATACGGCCCAGGGACAATATATAAGCAAGCTCGATTCACGGAAAAGGACCATTGTAAAATGGAGGATATAACTGAAAGTGACATTTGTGTTTTTTAATATTAATTCCGAAACGCTAAAAACAGGTATCCAACCAAAAAAGCAAGTTTCTTCTTTTAATACATATGGCGGGGTCGCCAGGAAAGGGAGAGAAAGGAGGACATGGCCTCTCTTAGACAATACTTCTAGGTAAATGCAATCTATGTATTTTTATTACTCTTTTGATGTTTCGAATTATTTGTACCTAGGGGAAAAAATGAAGATACCATACAAGAATGCAAAACCGTTTAGGGAAACTAACTCTCCAAACAGTACAATATGTATACCCCAGAGGGCAAAAATAACAAAAGTTTTAACCGTTGCTAAGCAATGTTTGTGTTGCTTGGTTGATGATGAGCAGCCAGTAAACTGAAATTGAAGTGACCATTCATTTGTAGTTATTTTTAAACAAACAATATTATTTGGAATTGTGCTAATTTGTACAGATAAAACAATTCATAAGTGATAATTTATCTATTAAATGAAATCGTTGCAAGGCAAGCTTCCTTTTACGAGAACATAAACAAATCATTGTTTCCTCAATTTTCTATACAAAGGGTATCAATGAAAAGAATGTAAGATAATTTGGGGAGGGGCTAAACACGCTCCTTCTCACACCTTGTCCTTTATCGATATCGCCTCTTCGTGTGTACCACGTCATATTTTTTGCAGCTTCCCCCAGGCAGATATTTGCTTCAAGTAAGGGAATCTAGTTTTAATTAAGGGTTAGGTTAAGGAGTTTGACTATTGTTAGGGTAAGGTATGAGTAAGAGCTATTTTTAAGACCCCCCTTCAACTAACACCTGAACTTATGTTTTCAGTTTGATGTGTATGCATTTTATATAAATTTATTGGTATATTTAAGGGTCATTGATATTACAGTATGTTTATTCTTTCGTTATCTACAAGTCCAAGGAGGCGGAGCAAGACAATGCAATAACAACTCCTGAGATGGAAGTTAATGCACTTTTTAAAGCGTCTCCTATTCTTTGCTTTTCATGTGAGAAGCGGTTAATACGATATAGGATATACACATACTAAACGAGCATTTACAATGTTTACAATGAAATACTCTTAGAGATAAATATTATGGAAGGCATAGTTTGATAAGACAGTTATCAGTATCATTTGTGACATACAGTGTATGCTACGCACATTAATTCAAATATAAATGTCTGAAACACGAATGGAAATTGACCTGTTAGGTTATTTGATCTACTACACAAATGTTATAGGTTGCACTTTGTAAATACAGCTGTTTCACAAACCACGCCGCTTTTAGGCAGAAATTTATTATTCATAGATATTTTGTTATGTTTACCTTCTTGTTCCCAGATATGATCTTTATGCTTCATCTCGTAGAGACACAACTTGAAAATGTTACCAGTATAAATACACATAGATAGCGGCCGAATTGAATTCTCAGGCAGACCCAAAGTGAAGGGAGGGGCAGTACATAATTTTAGTACAAGTTCAAACTCTTAGAAGTTCGAGGCATATAATTGTTGAAAATATGCCGCACAGCCCTATTTTATACCTTTGCAAAAAAAGTAGTGCATATAAAACTTTCCATTCTAGAATATCATTTTTACGAAACTGCATAGTGAAAGTGGCACAGTTTTAGCCGTAAAAGGATTTCCTATGGGAAATTGCATTGTCTATATTTACAGAATAGTAACCTTAATTTGGTGAAAAAAGAGAACATGTAGAATTTCCGCAAATCTGTTTTATCTTCAGAGTATTTAATGATTTTAACTCAAATATAAAGTTTTATAAATATTTCATGAAGATTGAGAAAATCCAGGGCCTGAAATATGATTACTCAGCATAAATTAACAGTATACAGTATGCATAGTTTACCTAAAGTCCTGTATGCAAAGTGAATTCATAATCTATACATGTATGTAATTTAAATTGTTCAGAAGTGATATATATATATTTACTCTTCGCAGTCATTGAAACTCATAGATCCTTGATGATCAGTTGTTAGTTGTTGTTAGGGTGTTTTTACCCTGTCGAAAATACATAATTAAGCCGTAACACCTGACTGTTCTTTCTTGTGACGGGGGCATAATTAAATCCAAGCTAGAGATACAATAATACCTCTATAAAACTAACAATATTGTGTCCTATCCTAAAAATATACTAAATATTTAATATTCACAGAAACAGCAGAATTATTCAGCAATTTTGAGGTCCCAGAGGCAAGAAAATGAAAAAAAACCTTAACCCTGGATCATAAAACAGATAATGTAACCTGTAAAGGCTATGATTTTATCATTATAAAGGCCTTTTGTATAAAGAACAACAACCTTGCTTGGAAGTTATGCAAAAAAAAAAAAAGAAAAAAAAAACAGATTGTAGTAGTCAGTTCTATAAAACTGTTAATGAATTATATATCAAACTGGTAACTTCATACATACATTTTTGGGAAATATGGCTTTGTTTTAACACGTCTAGTTCATATATTAGCCAGATTATGTTAGATATGTGGTTAGAGATGATATCATTGTGACAAGATTTTATATAATCTTACATGATCGAATGATTAACTATTAAAGTTTCATTTATAGTATCCTGAAATGCTTTCAATTTGTTATCAGAGTAGTTTCATACAGGTTCTAGGCATTTCATGTCAGAAAACATGCACGTAGTGTAAGCTGACAATAATGAAAGTTTTTGTTTTCGAATTCTTTAAAAATCGAAACAGGGGTGGGGTATTAAATGTACTGTAAAAGAAAAGTTAGAGTACATGCAATGATTTCTTTTGGGCTATGATTCTGATAAATAAGTATTGTTGTGAGAAAAAGTGTTTTATCAAGATTTTTCTATTTAAATAAATGTAAGTACAGGTTGCACTTTGTAAATTCAGCTTCCCTCAGGCAGACATTTGCTTGAAGTAAGGGAATCTAGTTTTAATAAAGGGTAAGGTTAAGGAGTTTGACTATTTTTAGGGTAAGGTATGAGTAAGAGCTATTTTGAAGACCCTCCTTCCCAAACACACCTGAACTGATGTTTTTAGTTTGTTGTATATGCATTTTATATAAATGTATTTGTATATTTAAGGATCATTGATATTGCAGTATGTTTATTCTTTCTTTATCTACAAGTCCATGAAGCCGGAGCAAGACAATGCAATAACAACTTCTGAGATGGAAGTAAATGCACTTGTTTAAGCGTTTCCTATTCTTTGCTTTTCATATGAGAAGCGGTCTGGGCAAGATATTTTGTTTTGTTTACCTTCTGGTTCCCAGGTACGATCTTTATGCTTCATTTCGTAGAGACACAACTTGAGCATGTTACCAGTATAAATACACATTGATAGAAGCCAATTTGAATTCTGAGGAAGACCCAACGTTAAGGGACGGATAGTAAAATAATTTTTGTATAAGTTTAAACTCATAGAAGTTCGAGGCATATAAATTTTAAAAATATGCCGCACAGCCTCTTTCTTTTACCTTTGAAAAAAATAGTAGTGCATATAAACTTTCCATTCTAGGATATCATTTTTTACGAAACTTCATAGTAGAAGTGGCACAGTTTTAGTCGTAAAAGGAGTTCCTATGGGAAATTGCATTGTCTATATTTACAGAAGTGCAACCTATATAGATATTTACTTGAAACTAAGCAGTAAGCTATGTTTTAATGAAATATGATAAAACATGTTATCTGTAACATCAAATGAAACTCATCATTACATCAAAAACATATATGCAAAGATACATCTAAACTCAAAATGCTTTAGCTTATGTTAATCCCAAAGCTAATACATTTCTTCAGTGAACATATGAAGTTGACGTAAAAAAGAATAGACGTCAAATACATATTTTCACGAAAGAAAATTTTTTGAAACACTGTATAAGGGTTTAAATGAATGCCAAACAATAGTTTATCTAAATATGCTAAAACCATGATTAATTGAAATGTTTACCACTACCCCAACATACTTTGACTTTAAGCTATGCATTTTAAACACTGAACACCTTTAAGCATTCAACTTAACAATAATCTTGTAAATCAGTAGTATTAAAATACCCCCAAAAAATTATATATTCTACCGTCTAGCTCACCTAAGGCCATTATTGATGCTTCAGTTTTGAAAAAAGGGAACATGTTAAATTTATAGGTATTCGAGAACTTCTCAAGTTCATTTTTAGCCTTTTGAATTAAAAACAAATTGCATGTTGACTCAAAAAGATTTGGCCTTTTTGCATACAACTTTGTATTTGACATCTTATGAACCACAGAGATCTATCCTTTCCTTGTACAAAATATTATGGTAATGGAAAATATTATTCCTACCCCTTGCCAAATTTGAACGAAATAACACATTTTTGACAAATGAAGCGTAGCGTAAAAATCAGATATCTAGAGAATGTTTTGGTTCAAGTTACTTGCATCTAAACCATACAAGTGCATTATTATTAAACAAGGGTGTTCAAATCTATTTTCGTTGCCCAAAATTTCGAAAAACAGACAATTTCTAAATTTCAAACTATTTAGATTTTTCAGAGTTTGTAAATTTTATCCTTCTAAACTCAAATTGCCTATATTAATCCAAAAGCTAATACATGTCTTCAGTGAAAATATGTATTCGACGTCTAAAAGACTAGGAGATCGTTTTTTATGTCAAACAAAATTTTATTTTAAAGAAAACATTAAAATTACCCCATGTACATCATGTATATTTGAGCAAAAGAGTAAACATTTTATTGAGAACGGCTTGAAATAATAAAAATAATTATTTATTTTGTTCAACTTTCTTTCATTTATCAATAAAGGCAACAGTAGTATACCGCTGTTCAAAAGTCATAAATCGATTGAGAGAAAACAAATCCGGGTTACAAACTAAAACCGAGGGAAACACAACAACTATAAGAGGAAAACAACGAAATAACAGAACACAAAATAGATATAAACAAAGCATCTCAAATTGTTCAAAGCCATTTCTGTAACGGTAGGATTAAAAAAAAATCTGATTTTCAAAATGTACAGATGATCCCAAGTTTTGTTGACATTTTACTTTTCTCAGATCTAAATACATTTATTAACATAGAATTTGATCATCTCAACTTATCAGTTATGTATTGGAGTTCTATAAAACAAAAATCTTTGATTAATTCTGCAACATAAATCACAATGCAATTGAAAATAATACCCCTCCCTCAAAAAGTCGTTAATTTAAACATACATATATATGTTTGGGAGTGCGGTATTATATCCCATTAGTGTGCCATTTTAGCAGTAAAATTGTTCAGAGTTCTATATATATTTAAAATCAAGTACATTACTGTCTTCATTGAGTCCATCAAAATCTATGTTAACATAAGTATTCATTTACCATAAAGATGAGATAACAACAAAATAAAATGGAGATAATCGGGAAAAACGAAAGTCTGAAATTTTCTACTTTCTCAAGCCTGTGACTACAAAAATGGCTCTTGTCAATCTGTATTGCTTAGAATATCAGTATTCGATATCAATACAGGAAGTGTAAGCAACTTTATGTTTTATTAGTTATGTAAGTCGGGATTAGCACTTTTTTTATATTTTTTCTAAAAGCAAGGGTAGGTAGATTTTTTTTTTTGCTTTATCATCAGAATTTGTCAGAAGAAAAGATCTCTTAGGTTTGAAAAACGTAAAATATATTTTAGCATTTATAAAAGCCAATAGCTTTGGAGTTAACAAAAGTATTTTAATATTGAATGGATATTTTATATATTCAATTTTCAAATCAGAAAAATTTGCAAATCAGAAATTATCTATTTCTAATTCCTTTGTTTACAATAATAACTTTGAACGATCTTGGTGTCTTAAAATATATCCACTTATTTAAAGTTTATTCTTCTAACCAAATTAAGGTCTTATTGGTTGTAAAAAGTCTTTCAAGGATGACTTCTATTTTCTACTTTTTCCATGTAAATAAAGTTTTATATTTTCAGATAGAAACCTTTCTAAAAATGTTCGTTTATAAATTTCTTAAATATAATGAAACTAAGGTTTCAAGTCCCTCAGACAAATTTAACTTTAGATGGATTTGGCTACTTTAAAGGTCCTTTTTGGTCATATAGCTCTGCAACTGTTTCGGATTCAGTTTTATACATCCCTGCATTTTAAATATTTGGCTTTTAGCGTTCCTGAAGAAAGTAAATCCCCGCATGAAACATATAACGTGTTGTTTCATTTTTTGTAATAGATCCTGGGCGTTATTTATTATATATAATATATATTCTATTCTTCCACAAGGGACAGCCTACAGTTTTGGATATTACATACGTATTTTTATTTTTAAAATGATAAATATGGCTGAATTTGAGAAAAAGTCTGAAAATTCAATATTGTTCATTTCCAAAAAACTTGTGATACACAAAATAAGTGATTCAATTGTACAAGTCAATGCTATACATCAGTATAAATTAAATTAAAAATATGCAACTTAAACTGAACGGTATGTTTGACAACAACTCTGTAAAAGTGAACATGGTGTACCAAGATGTCCCCTTCGCAACGATTTTGAAGGCTCCATCATGCTAATAAAATCGAATTTAAAGGTATTTTTACTTCAACATGTTCAAGAATCTGACAAAAATAAATGATTTTATACGGTTTATCTATTTGATTTGAAATTTTAACTACTAGAAAATATTACAAGCCGTTTTTAAAATATTCACAAGTGACCACTGCGTAACGATAAATGTCCCTTATGAAACGATCTTTATCCACTACGCAACGGGTTGTGTCAACTTCGCAATGGAATGTTGCTTAGTGGACCGTTGCGCAGTCGATGTATTTACATGTTAGCAGCCATTGTTGTTACACGCGGTTTCTCAGATACATGTTTTTATGATTATTGTCTTAGATAATACATTTTATTTCATAAACTCCACGTTTTTTATGATTTGAGGTCAACATTTCTTAAAAAGACGTTGCAAAGTGGACAAGTAAAAAGTACGCTATCAATAGGACTTGCCAATTGATTCAATGCAGACGAACTATATCATCAGCATCCATAGATGACCGCCATTTTACTAAATGAAGTTGTATTAGTGGTAAGTAAAAGGAAAGACTACAATTTAAATAAAAGAATGATTATAATTTTGCCAATTGTTTGTTGTCGTTGCGAAGTGAACATTTTTTTCATGGACGCCACTTAAAAAGTTACTAGCACAAACATATGTGAACTTATCTAAATATTTCAATACTTTTATAATGTTCATATGTAGCTCTATGACAAAACATTGAAAAAGGCACAAATAAGATTGGTAAATTGTATGAAATTTTAAAAATTTGAATAACTTTTAAATGTGGCCAGAACGTTTTTGCCGTTTTTGGGCTCTTTGGTCTGATATTTTCAAAGAGTCCTTACTACAAAGCAGACAAAAAGTGTTGTCGATGATTAATAACTACAATTCATAGACGGAGACCAGACCAAAACAAATATGAATATATATGAGTTTATCACAATTCAAGCCCTAGATAGAGAACTTGTACATTTTTTGAAAATCGTCCATTAATGTAGCCACACGGTTTCCAACTATACGTAGTTACTACTAATTCTTGCCAGATTATACACCGGTTGACGCATTTAAGTTGTATATTTGCGAATATTCACAAATTATACTTATAAATGTTTGGAGATAGGGTACTATTTTTCAATGTTTGTAGTATTTTCGTATTAAAACTACCAATGTCTGGTCTTTGTATGAAAGCTTAACACTCCTTTTCAATTAAGATCAATCAAACTGTATAAGCAAAATCATATTGGTCATTAGAAGCAAAAGAAGGTAAAACCTTGTCAAATCTGGAAATCTTAAAATGTATTTCCAATGTCCTTATATTCAGACTACAAACCGTTATTCAAACTGAAACAAAAATCACGAAATATTTCCACTACCTGAATACTTATTAGATTTTATCAAATAAACAAATGCTGAATGTATTTTGGATGTCTGTTAAGAATTTAAAGAGCTTTTTTTTTTTTAGCATTTTGCCAATTTTTCATTATATAGGGTATGTGTATTTCAATTTTGTAGGAGCTTTATGAATAAAAGGGACCTCAAAGAATAGTCAAATTTTTCTAATGTAGTTGGAATCTTAACTGATGATGACGAATTATCACGTTTTTCAACCAAGGATTTAAAAAGGTTTGTTTCAAATCTTGTCAGTGCAAAACGTTGACTTCTGAGCTGATGGAGACTAGCAGCCCGATAATAAGTATCAACCAAGTAGTAGAAAATAATACTGAATGAATTATGAGAGACAATCGGAAAGTCAGAATTCTAGAATTGTTTCAACTGAGATTAGCTTACAGAAATACCAATCAGGAGTTAGTTTCACAAAAAACTTTCGACAAAGATTGATCGTAAGTTTACGGAATAGTTCATGACTTACGATCAATCTTAGTCGTAAGTTTTTGAAATTTAATATTGCTTAAACATTTTGTAAAACGGTAAGTATAACCATTTCATCTGTACCAGCTTGTCCTCCAGTATCCCCATAAATCAGATCATTAAAAATAGTACTGATCATACCCACGTTTCATGAACAAAATAAAGATTAAATGTACAGCGAAACAGGAAAATGCAGCAGAACGAATAGCAATGAATAGAGATCGCTTAAAATTGTGAGAAAAGAATCTCATTCACACAAACGTTACACACTTCAAACCTGTACGTTGCAGTAAGAGCAATCTGAGCTATGAATACATAGATTTGTTGTTGATAAACATCCAGTTGCAAAAGCTGCATGAATACTAGGGACCAAAACAAATAAACAATTTTGGTTCGACTAGCTGGAATGATTGTTTCTTGCTTAACGTCTAATCGGAAATTTTTTGATGCATATTCAGTACGAGAAACTAATAACAATTAGTCTCAGAATAACAAATATGTTCTGCAAGATGGGACGACAGAAATAAAGGGCGGAAAGTTTACACGACTGCCAATGGAAAAGAATGATATATTTGCAAGGGAATACATTGTGTCTTGCTACAAGCAACCTACGGATCCCTAATCAAATAGTTGTTCTTAGGATCTCATATGCAGAAATCGTGACACTCCCGCTACACTTCAGGTAAGACAATATGAGATATACGTTGATGACATAGCAAACAACGAGATATCAAGGCATCTTATCTTTTATACTAGAAATATGCCTATACAGGTAGTCAAGCTCGAAACCGCCCCATGTCTAAAAAAGTAAGGAATTAATTCATTATAACATTATTAGCCATGTTAAACACTCATGATATCCGGAAAGGCAAAAACACATTTTTGTCATGGAAAATTTCAACCTCTTCTTTTAAACATTGAGCAATGGAATTACAAATGGTAAATAAAAGAAGATGCCAAAAATCAGTACAAAAATAGCACTTTACCATATACACTTTTTGTAGTAAAGTTTTACTAGACTAATATACAAAAACAAAAGTGCAACAAAAACAATATGCAATACCATGTCATGGAATTATCGAAGCTACTGAAGAGAGTTTAACATGCTTAACGTGTCTAATCTAATGATACCATCAGACACTGCACTTTTCTATGATACATGTAATTGATGGCCGACTTTACAACAGGAAGATAAGATCATGTTTAATCCACAGAACACTCAATGTAATGAAATATTTCCATCAAAATTACAATACGATAATGACTTTTACTATGTCTTGGTAAAACACTACATGGCCGAACACTACTATCTATTGCTTACTGTGGTTCTGATCTTTTGTCTTATTAGAACTATGATTATGCCGTTCAATCATAAAACTAAGAAGGGCAAGAGTTTATTTTTTAAGTTAATGTGTGCTTACTTTAGCCTTGTAAAATGAACGGATGTCTAACATAAATGTATTCGCCTGTCTGCTTGATGGTAAGTTGTCAAACAAGCTGTTTCAATATTAGTTGAAAAGGATTTACCTACTGTGTCCTTATGTCCGGATGAACAGATGAAAAACGACAAATATTTATATATAAAAAAGTTCGTTTGCAGAACATTTGCTGGTCAGTTGTAAAGTAAGTCTGCGTAAGGACTTAATTGTCTCTTACAAAAAGGTAAACAGATATTTATTTTGAAAAGTTCAACTTATTATTGAAGTTAACAGTGTTACTAACATAACTAAAAAACATATTCTTTTGTATATTAATCATTTTTAATTCTATGACACAAGAAAGAAAAACTGACAAAAAAGTTACTTAAACATGTTAAATATATGAGAAAATTTTATTTTGATGCTAAAATTTATTTGATAATTACAATGTTCCAAACCATGACGTAATGTTGAGTTTAAAAGGGAAGCCTGCAATACCCGAAATTACATATGACGCTTTATTATAGTGTTCTGTCGTGGAGTTTTTTCCGGCATTTTTTAATTTGACTTTATTTCTAATTGTTCTATTTAATCTTACATTTCAAGTTATAAAAATCATAAAATCCTGGCTCATACGAAAAGAACAGTATCATCCAGAAACTATGAATTGTACCTCATTAAAAAAAATAGTAATTAACAAAAAGCTGCCTAGAAAATATTTCAAGCTGAACCTGACACTTATTGATAAATGTATTAGTCCTATGTTAAACTCACATATGCTGCTGACTAAGAGGTATCAAAGAAGATTTAGTAAAAAATCCCTGTAAAGAAAGAACTACTACCAAGAAAAGTAGACTGATGATTACATTTTATTTTACCTGAGGGGTATTAAAGTAGACATGGCATAGATACATGTACCTGTTACAAAAACTGAATAACCTCTATCATGATATGTGGACTGATGATTACATAATATTTCACCTGAGGGAATATTAAAGTAGACATAGTATAAATACGTGTCACAAAAAAAATCATTACGTTTATTCAGAGTAGTGGGCTGATGTTCATAAAATATCTAAGCTGAGGAGGATCACCGACATCATAAATACCGTGACAAAACCTCTTCAAAGAAAAGTAGACTGATACATGTGATAATTACATTACATCTTATTGCGGGTTATCAAAGAAGACAAAGTATACCGGCTATCTAAGATCGCATTACTTCTACCAAAGAAGTATGGCTGAAGGTAATATAATATATCTTAATTGTGGAGTATCAAAGTAGACATAATATAGATACATACCTGACACAAAAGACCTCATAACTTCAACCAAGAGTAGTGGGCTGATAATCACAAAATCTTTCAGCTGCGGAGTATCAAAGTAGACAATTTTCCCGAGGGAATGTTGGAAATTGAGAAAAGCGTTGAGTTGCTCGGGGGACAGGACAGATACTTGACTAATGGCATTCAATTCTTCCACTTCCACCAAGGACAAGATTTGTTTTCCTTCAGCTACTAGCTCCGCTATCTCAAGTTCAAGGGGGACAAAAGCGTTTGGCATTTTCTCCCCCCAGCATGGATGTTCAAATGTAAGATCTGTAATGGCTGTTTTAAGAATTTTTATATCTGGATCAGCTTTGTCTTTGGCATTAACAAATATCTGAGGGCTGAAGACAAGATGTTGTTTTTCCTCATGGTCTTTGAACAATTCTTCTACTGCACTGTACAACTCTTTACGTCGAGTCTCAACATTCTCCTATTACAAAAGAGGTGTTATATTAACTACATGTATATTAATATATAATTCAGATGCTTATCCCAAAATTTATTGTACATCACGCCTGTTTATGGACGCAAATTTTAGTGAAGTAAATGTAAAATCTGTCGTTGAAACTGACGAGACAAGGAAACTGTTTGGGACAAATGGACTACTAGAGATGTTAAGCTTTAGGTTTATGCCCAAGTAAAATGAAGTATGTTGCCATTTATTTTAAATTTCAAAAGATGTATTATCATTTATAATTAATGACTTCAGATATAGGTATATCTAGAAGAATTTTGTAGGCACAACTACTTAGTGGTTTAGTTTATATATATTCAAGTGAAATTACAAAAACTTGTGTTAAAATAGTAATAGAATGTACCGACTTTGATGTGCATTACGTAAACTGTTTAACATTTAGATCCATAAATGACAACTCGTGCACTGTTCATATCAAGCTTGGTGTAAAGCAAATAGTAACAATGGTTAATCATAGTGTAAGCATGTCTCACCATGTTACTCAATACATTACTCCATGGTGTTTGCTCATGTCAACAATGTTTCTGTGCTTGATCTTACCAAGGCTATTGTAACTCTATTATAGACCGTGGTGACAATTATTAGACGCTGGTAACACTTACTTAAACCATTGTAACACTTATTGTTAATTCAAAAACAATAATGCGACTAGGTGGATATTGTATTAATAAAAACAAGCATGCTGATTTCTGATGCATTTATCGTTAAGCAGATTATTCTGAAATCGCAATAATCAATCTTGTATTTTAGTCCATTCTTAAAAAATGCAATAATAAATGCACGCAATAATTTCTGAATTAACAGTTCTTAGAAAATGGCATTACTTACTTGGACCGTGGTTACAATACTTAAACAATGGTACCAATATTAAGTGAGTGGTAACACTACTAAGTTCATTTCAAAATACTTACACCATGAATACAACACTTAGACCATGATTACTATAATTAGACAAGACAACAGACCAAGGTTACATATGATAAGACCATGGTGACAATACTAGTACGTAGACTATAAATAGTCACTTAGTCTATTGCTTCGAAATTTATTATTCAATAATAAGTCCATGGTTGCATTACTTTGACGTTGATAACTCTTACTAAGACCTTGGTAACACGTGATGAATACCATGGTTACACTACTACTTAGACAATAGGTTCACTTACTTAGACATATTAGACAATGGGAATACTTACTTAGACCGTGATAACTGCTACTTAGAAAATGGTTCAATTTGCTTAGGTCATGTTTACCCTTACTTTTTCCATTGTTACAATACTTTTATCATGGTTTTTACTACTTACTCATAATTACAATACTTATACAACGGTTATACTTACTTATTGAAACCATGGTTTCATTCAATGATACCATGATGAAACTTACTTATTCTATTACTATCACTTACCTAGACCATTGTAACACTTACTTATCATTAAGCTATGTTACAGTGTCAGCAGGTTTCATATCAAAACTAATAATATATCAATTACTCACGGTACAGTGTCATCAGGGGTCAGACACAAACGGATAAGATGTCAATTATTCATTGTACAGTTTCATCAAGGGTCAAATACCAACTACTAACAGGTCAATAGCCAATGGAACTGTTTCGTAATCGGTTGTATCACAGATAGCAAAAGGTAACTTACTCATTTAAGTGTGACATCATGGGTGATACATGATTTTAAAATAGCTTAGTGATTACCTCTTCAATCTTGTCTTTATGTGTTGCCACAAACAAGATCTTTGGAATAGCTTTATATACTGGCTTACAATACGTCAGGATAGAATAGACCCAGTGTTGTAGAAATACTGTAAAAAAACCAAGCTACAGTTAAATAAGTTACAAAAGGCTATGAAAAAAAATGCAATTGAACTTTTTCATCATTCTTTTTTATCTTGTTACGGTAAAAAACATCTGCCAACAACAGACTTATCATCCAAACTTCATATGAACAAAATAACCTTGAAATATGATTGATGTCAGATTAACCTTGTCACACAGACACATACGCTTTAAAAAAAGTTAAAAACCAAATGTAGTTCACTTATTATGTATACTTATTTCAAAACTGACCTGAAACTTATTTTGATCAATGAGCAATGAAGTGGGATTACCACACTTATATTCAGAGAAAACAACAAAAGTAAACGCCCTGCATATACATGTATGGTCTGTTGTAAGCCTGTATTTCAGATGGTTTAAAATCATGTGAATAAACCTATCATAGATACCAAAAAAAGCATCTTGTACGCCAAACGCGCGTATCGTCTGCAAAGGACTCATCAGTGAAGCTCATATACAACGTCAAAACTGTTAAATAAAGTACGAAGTTAAGAAGTGACATCAGGTGTCATACATGAGTTTAGAATAGTTACATTATACTCAGATTGACTAAAATCCCATGTACGATTATCATGATTATTGCTAATGTGTCACCTGTTATTTTATACTTTTAACCTGTTGTATAGGTATAAAAAAATCCAATCAATGTGCTTCAAAACATTCTCCTCCTGAAACAAGCACGACTACTTATGTTTCTATAGTTTTAGTTTTTGTGAACTTCCGACTTTAATGTCAAAAGGTTTTAAAACTTATTTCCCAATTATTAAGTAAATACCTGCTGGGGTAGGTATCATGTGTTGCCCTGGAAAACATAACACATCCGGGACCTGATCATGCAATCCTTTGCTTCCATCAAACACTAGAAGAAACAGAGCTCTGAATGTCATAAAGGTCTGATGTGTTGTAAAATAGACATACTGTCCGCCAAAGTCCCAGAGGATAAGTCGTCCAACTTTCATCTTATATTTTCCACTCTTAAGGATTTCCTCCATTCTCTTTCTTATTTCATCCTTATTCATTTTTGTTTTCATTTTCTTGTGTGACTGCTCTTTACAAAGATGCGTACTGGAGGACTGCTGAGGTGATAAAGGTTGTTCTGCCAAAGCCTGTTGAGAAGGATCACTTGGGATATGTCCATGGGAAGCCGTTGACATGGTAGATTCTGACTGCTGCAATACACCACCTATATTTTTTCTAGCAGTGCGGCTGGCTTCTTGTTTTTCATCTTGTTGACGTTCATCTTCAGCTACAGATGTCATTAACACCTTATTGTACACAACATCCAGGGCATTGTAAGTTTCTGTTATAAGATAAAACATAGTAATATAATAAAAGTTTTCTTTTACACACCTAACGCTGTATAACCTGTAATGGTTTATAAAAATTACCCCTCTTCCTTGCAATAAGGCATTATCAAATATTAGTAACAATTCAATTAGAAACAGGCTGTCATTTGACATTTGTTTATGGATGTCACTTTATTTATTTTAGCTATATACATAAATTAAATGTCTCCCTTCATATGTCTCAACAACAACAACAACACAATACAATTAAAGAATATTTAATTTTTAACTTGTTAAAACACATCCCAAAAATATGGTCAAAAAAGGACTTACAACATGAACAATGCAATTGCCCCTATATTTGTATCTCAGAGGACCTTATTCCCTTTAACACAGATGTTAAGCGCTGATTTTAGAACATCTCCAATATATTGCCGATAAAAACCCTTCCGATATCAAATTCATGCAATTATTCATAGACTGCATTTTCAAGGGCCATTAATTCGTTCAAAATAATTGATCAGTACTGATTTCCGAACTCACCAAGACACTGCTGATATACACATCATTTAATTGAAAATTTTAATCAAATTATACCAAAAATCCGGTGTCCTTTTTTCATTTCTAATAAATTTTGGAAATGAAATTAGTTACCTTTTGTCTTACAGACTGAGATGGCTTTTTTAAAAATGTAATGTGTGATTTTAGTTTCTAATCTATCACATGGTCAATTACAGGACTTGTGTTGTTGAATTTATTACAGTATATCATTTTTTCCCTGTATTCTCACGTTCAACACAAACAATCTACCAAATATTCTAGATTTAATTTTAGTCATTTACTTTTATCTCGAAACAAACTTTGCCTGTTGGCCTTATGAATTTTATAACACGTTTTTTTACCACGTTAAATCTAATGTATGACTTTACAGAATGTAGCATACCCTTTTTCTCAGAATGAATCAAAGGAGTTGTTGGCGACAATTGCCTAACGACAACGATACTAACAGAGGTTATGAAGAGAGCAACGCAATACATTTTGTAGATGTTTAGTTGTTAGGCTGAATTGCTGCTAGAGACGTCCCGTTATGATTGATTGGTTCACTTTAGGGTTATCATTTTTAAGAAAATATTTTTTTTAATTTCATATGCTTATACCATGATACGTATTAACTACTTATGCTTAAGTGTTAAACCATACTGAGGCTTCTGTTCAATATAAAGAAGCTGGTGTTGAACATGCAATTATTTTAAGGTTAGAGTTAGAGTTTAACATACTGAAACTGACATTTAACACACTGAGGCTAGTGTTAAACATACTGTTTCTATTATTCAACATACTGATTCAGGTATTTAACATACTGAAGCTAGTGTTTAACATAATGAGGCTAGTGTTCTATATACTGAAGCCAGTGTTAAACATAACGAAGCCAGTTTATAACATGCTGATTCTTTTTACTATTGAGTGTGTAACCAGTGTAAACATGCCTTCGTAAGTCTTATCGTTGAGTTTAAGCTGCAGACTGTTTATTATACATAACCATGCCTATCAATTTTCCGATGGTGTTTAACATGCAGAGGCTTTTGATTAACATGCCGAGATTGGTGTTAAACATGTGAAGTTAGTATTGGAAATATGCAGGCTGGCGTTCAACATACTCAGACTGGTGATTGACATACTGAGACTCAGTATGTTGAAAATTTTGCTCCCGGTGTTAAACGTGCATAGGCTAACGTTCCGTTAGTTGTTATCCTAATGAGGCTGTCGTTCAACATGATGAAGTTCAGATACTTAAGTATGTGTATTAGTTTTCCAAATAATATGAGGCTGGTGTTTAACATACTAAAAATTGTGTTGGGCATATAAGGCTGGGGTTTTATATACTGCGGCTAGTGCTCAACAAACAGAGGCTAGTGATTAAAATACTGCGGCTGGTGTTTAACATACTTAGGTGAGATTATGGCTTACTAATTTCGGTGTCCCACATGCTGAGGTTTAGGTATTTCATTATGCGTTTGTTAGCTTTACAATTGTGTTAAATGAAATCTGGGTACTGCAATTACATATAACTATCAATTTTCCTACCAAGACGAGACTGTTGTTTGACATGCAGGGAATTGTGTGTAACATGCAGAGAGTGCTTACGCTAATGTTTAACTTCCTGAGGCTGACGTTTAATATGCATAGGCTAATAGGTATGACCGTGTAAGCCTTTCAGTTATCATGGTTATGTTAAATGCAATCTGTATGCTATACGTAAGTATGCCTTTCATATTTCTAACCAGTTTGATGGCAGAAAACGAAACCTCAAGTGTTTAACATAAAGAGGCTGGTGGTTTTCACACACTAGCCGTTATTAAACATTACGAAGCAGGTGTTTAACATATTGAGGCTAGTGTTTAACATACATACGCTTATGTTTAACATACAAAGACAAGTCTTTATCATAGTGAGGCTGTTATTTAACATGTTGAGGCTGGTGTTTATCATTCCTGGTGTCTCACATGATAAGGATGATGTTTAACATATTGAGGATGGACATTAACTTATCAGTTACCAAGTCAAGTATACAACAGTTGTTTCCTTTCGTTTGGTGTGTTTGAGCTTTTGATTTTGCCATTTGATAAAGGACTTTCCGTATTGAATTTTCCTTGGGAGTTCAGTATTTTGATTATTTTACCTTATCTGACGCTGGCGATCAACAGGCTGTAAATGGTGTTTAATATCCTAAAGCTAAAGTGTATAACACACCGAGACTGGTGTTTAATATACCGACGAAGATGTTTAACAAATTCGGACTGGTGTTTAAAATACAGAGTTTTTTGTTATGAACCATAAGACTGGTTTTCAACATGCTGAAGCCAGTGTTTTAAAAAAAAGCCGAGGCTCTGTCGTTTCGGCATGCTTTTGATATTATACTTGAGTTATCTTATCAATTTCTCAACGAATTTGATATTGGTGTCGAAAATACACAACCTGGTAATATACATGCTAATACTTGTGTTCGCCTAGTGTATTACATACTGAGGTTGGAGTTCACAAACTGAAGCAGCAATGTTTCATACTGAGCCTTGTGTCGTACATGCTAAGAAAGGTATTTAGCATTTTGAGAAATCCATTGTGTTTTTAACTACAGAGTCTGGTGTTTAACATGCCAAGGATGGTTTTAATATTTCTAAAAAGTAAAATAACAAAAATTTCGAACTCCGAGGAAAACTCTGAACGGAAAGTCCATAAGCAAATGGCAAAATCAAAACCTCAAACACATCAAACGAATGGATAACAACTGTCATATTCCTGACTTGGTACAGGAACTTTCTTATGTAGAAAATGGTGGATTAAACCTGGTTTTATAGCTAGCTAAACCTCTCACTTGTGTGACAGTCGCATACAATTCCATTATATTGACAACGATGTGTGAACAAAACAAACAGACACAATAGGTAAAAATGTCAAACAATAGGGGTACAGCGGTCAAAATTGTAATATAATCTTAATCACTATAAAAAAAAAACAAATATGTCAACAAAGAAAAACATAAGGCATATAGACAAAGCACATTAGCAAAAACGAAAGACAAGAATACAAATAATAACCATAGCACAATAACACAATGACGGGATGTAAAAGTACCGAGCCACGGCAAATGGATATTACCAAAAATAGACTAAACAGTGAAAGTAATAATTTACAAAGACAAATAAATGAATACTATAACACGTTTTTTCATATGATAAATAACGTCAGTACCTAGAATCTATACTTCAAGACCATCATGTATTACTTGTTAAGTTGATACGGAATATTTATCAACAAGGTCTTGGTATATTCCGATGAACTTTTTAGAAAAAGGACGAGACGTTCTTTGACATACCCCTGGTTAATCAACTTTCTGCTCAGACACTGGTGACGTTTTACAAAGTCTGATTAGCAGCTGCAACCTCTTGAATACCGAATGAGTTGGGAAATGAATATCCCATATGCAGGTGAAGTTGGTATATTGCTACTAAGGTGGGAGAAATTGATAATTTCAAAATTAAAATCGTCTCGTTTGTCATAGATTCTGGTACTGTGATGACCGATTATGTCAAATTCGAGGTATAAGTCTAAAAATGAGGCAGAGGAAGCCGTGTCTGTTGTTTCTTTAACTTCTAGTTCTGAAGGATATACTAATGGAACCCAATAAGAAAATGTGGATTGTTAATGGAAAGAAAATCATCAATATATCTGAATGTGAAATTAAATGATCTGGCTTCTTTGATCTTCTTGTTTTTGACAATCGTCTGAAGGAACTCCGACTCATATGAAAATAAGAAGAAGTCGGCAAGGAGAGGCGCACAGTTCGTTCCCATAGGAATGCCGACAATTTGTTGAAAAAGTCTACCTCCAAATTCAACAAATATGTTGTCAATAAGAAACTCCAGCATACTGATCACTTGTTCCTCTGTGTAGCATGTTTTTCTTTTTTGTTCACTATTAACAAAATATGCCGTATGATTTCCCAAAGTAATATATCTATAGCGTAAATTACCATTTTTATGTTGAAAATCATTGTGGATTATTTCTTTTAGACGATTTTTCAATTTCACATAGGGAATAATACCACTACGCGAAAAAAAAAAAACAGTTTCACAGTATTTCTGGAGACCCTATTTCACTGCGGACAGAATCTTTGTCAATCTAATGGACAATTCTTTCGTCGAACATGCAAATGAGCCGGCAATGTACCGTTGTTTATACGAAATTTTGTGAAGCTTAGGTATCCAATACAAACACGGTAAGTCCTCCGATTTGCTGTTCAATGTAATGTTCATTGAAGCCATGAAAAACTTATGATTCGCCAAATTCTCATCCTCGTAAAATGATATGTTTTTGTATGTGGGATTACCTGAGTGCTCATTTATTTCTTATTTTTGTACAAGACACTCGTAGTAGTACGATTTACATACAAAGACAATATTATTTGAAGCTTTGTCCGCAGGAACAACAACATACTTATCGTGAAGAGATGATAGAAATTTCACAGCCTCTTTGTCTCTGAAAACGGATTTTGGTAGATCATTCACACAGTTTTTCAAATTATGAATGCGACTTTTTATCAGAGACCTGATTGTTTTGGCCCATTCTGACAAAGTGTCCAGTTCAACTTCTTCTCGTTTAGCCCATGCTGTAGCGTAGTCCTACAATGAAGCTTGTTTTTAACCAATAAAGGCTTGTGTATAACATACAACGACAGATGTTTGACAAACTGAGGCTATTGTTAAACAAACAAGGCTGGTGTTTGACATACTGGGACTGGTGTTTAATATCCTGAGGTTGATGATTAACAGATTTAGTCTGGTGTTTTGCATACTGAAACTATTGTTCAGCATACTAAGACTGGTGTTTAACAAAATAAAGGTGGTTACCATACGGAGCTGAGGCTGTTGTTTTACGCAGTTAGGATAGTGTTTATCATACTGAAGCTGATGTAAGATAAAATGAGCCTAGTGTTCTACATACTGAGGCTGGTGTTTTACACATTGAGGCTAGAGCTTTACATACATAATCTTTTTGGTTAAACATACTGCAGCTAGTGTAAACATGTTAAAATAGGTTTTTAACTTAATGAGCTTTTATGTTTCAATCAAGATTGTTTAGTTAATGCGCATTATCAATTGGCAGAGTATGAAGTTTAACCTGCTAAAACAAGTGTTCAACATATTTAGGATCGTATTAAACATACTCAGACAAATTTGAACAAACTGAGACTAGTATTTTTCATGCTGAAGCTGTGAATTTGTCATACTGAGGAAGGTGTCTTACATGTTGAGCATGATGTTGAACGTATTGAGGATGGTGTTTTCATTACCGAAACCGGTGTTTAACATGCTGAGAATATTGTTTTCGATACTTAAGCTAAAGTGTTTTTCAAACTGAAGTTGGTGTTTTAACATATAAAGGCTAGTGTTTAACCAACTTAGACTTGGGTTAAACACACGGAAACTTTTGTTTTTTACAATGAGGCTATTGTTTAGCATGCCGAAGTTGATGTTAGAAACAATGAGGCTACTGTTCAACATGCTGAGATTATTGTTTATTTTGCATATTGAGACTAGTATGCAACTTACTGAGGCTAGTGTTTAACGTACTAGTGGTGCTCACCTAGTGATGCTTAATCATTATCTTGAAAACGATTACATGACTTCCTTTTTTTAAATTGGCATTTGGTTGGATTATGAATGACATGAATGAGGATTATTTGTTTCATTTTTTATAAACAAATCGTCGATGTTATTTTTTAAATAGATAAATATACAACATAAAAGGCGTTTTTCCCCTAAAAGCAAGACAATTTTATGAAAATCATTATTTTTTGAAGAATTGTTAGACAAATTAAAAGCATACTTATATAAAGAAAATATTTCAAATGTCCCGTTTTAAATCCGCTTGTGTTTATCTTTTGAAACACAAAAACAAATATGAAATGTCTAAGAACCAGATGTTTTGAGTTAATGTCTAAAAAATTGATATAGAAATAAGAAAGTGTGGTATGATTGCCTATGGGACAACTCTCCACCAGAGACTAAGCAATTTTCAACTAAAGGTGGCCGTACGGCCTACAACAATGAGCAAAACCCATACTGCATAGCAAGCTATAAAAGGCCCCGAAATGACGAATGCAAAACAGTTCAAACGAGAAAAGAAACGGCCTAATTTATTGACAAAACAATGGACGAAAAACAAATATGATATACAGCAACAAACGACAACAACTGAATTACGGGTTCTGACTTGGGACAGGCACATGCAGAATGTGGCGGAATTAAACTAGTTTGGAAACTCCAAACAATCCCCCTAACCTGGGACAGTGGGGTAACAGTGCAACATAATAATGATGACCCATTTATCTCTAAAAGTAGCACATGAAGGCATTTGTTTTTTATTACAAATTTGAAAAAAACTAAGTGAAAAATTACTTGTGAGCAAATTTTCGTCAAATAATCACCGTTGGATCTAAACTGTAACGTATACTTTTAAGAATGCCTATCAATTTTTAACCAGTATGATATGAACCTGAGGCAATTAAGCTCAAAATATTGAGGTTGGTGTTTAAAATGCTACAGTTAGGTTTTAACATGATAATCCTGATGTTTAGCATGCTTATACTGGTGTTTAACATGATTAGGCTCACTTTGCAATAGAGTCAGGCAATGGCCATTTGGTCATTAAAATTAAACAAAAGCGAAACATTCATGTTGGCATCCTGATCATTTTTGTATCTCCATATATTGTTTCACTGATAAGATTATGATGAATAAAAGGTATGTCACAGTAATACAATGTAAAATTACAACACAACAATACGTATGATATAACAAAAGAAAACCCTTTTTTTTCCTGAATTTAGACAGGCCCACCTGTTTTGATTGAACTAAAAAGTCTTTACTGAAAACATCAATAGTTGAAATTCGAGAAGGACCAACCTTTTTTTAAACCATCGCCATTTGTTTTATTCTTAGAAGAATCTAAAACAACTGATGTTTTGTTCCAAGCCACATACAAAATATTAGTTCTAACACGTGGACATCCAACAGTTAATTGAGTATTATTAGTTACATAGTTTGCTAGTGACCTAATACGATATATATGGGGTCAGTAAATTCCATATGGAATTTGCTGACCCCATATATATCGTATTAGGTCACTAGTACATTATGTAACGAATTTATCTTACCGACTATCTGAATATGACTGTGGTATTTAGACTAGTGGCCTATCAAATTGATCAAGTCATCAATACCGTTAGTATTAAGAACCTACTTCCATTGGTCTATACAAAAACAAATGCCAACAATAACAACTTGTTAGCTTTAAATGTGTTTTATGAATTTATTTCAATCGTTCATCATCAATTTCTTCGTCTGTTGAAACTTTTAAGATTTTCCTTCAACACCTTGTTGTTTTTATAAAGGGACGTAACACCACTACTTACCGTGTATTGAAATAAGCCCCGCCTACTAACCCAATATGGAATATACGCGGTCTCCACGCGGTTGCTTTTAACCAATCATATTCCTAAAAGTGTATAGGAGGTAAGATAAATTTGTATATAGTGCTTTTGAATATATTCTTATTTAGATCAATAGGAAACCAATCTCTTGTGTCTATGTCTAGGACACAGAGACCTTCTTTTAGGGAAATCTCATTTGTATGATGAAGACGTCAAACACAATAATAGATTTTATATTGATATAGTGTTTTAGAATGGATTCTTACCTGGATCAATAAGTATCCACTCTCTGGTGTCTATGTCAAGGCCACATCGACCTTCTAGTAGGGAGATCCCATCTGTAGCGAATCTTTCATCTGGAATAGCATCACCAACTAAGAGCTTTACAAGCGTAGATTTTCCGACTCCAAACTGACCTGTGACCATACAGCGCATGTCAAATGAATCATACGTCCCCTGGCCTAGCAATCGATTTAACATGGCAGATTGTTCTTGTTTCTGGAGGAAATCTTTATTAAAAAAAAAAAAAAAAAAATTACTTCTCATTTTACTAGATTTCGATAAACATCATCATTATAATATATATATTTGTTTTTATTTCATAAACATTTTTGTTGATTTGATATTCTCTTTGTAAACATTGTCACGAAGAGAGGTTCTAAAAGGACGAGATCAAATGTTTCATCGATACAATTATCTAAAGAGAAAGTAGATTGAACAATCCCAGTAACATTTAGTAATCCTTGAAGTTTCATTAATTAGGCAAACCTGAAATGATGAAGCTCTCATATTGCCTTGGTTTCTACGTGTTTTCATGCGTGAAAACAGTTTGAGTATTACAAAAATGCACACGCTGAGATAACTTGACTGTATTACTTAGACGAACTGAATTTTATGTGGAACGTTTTTTTAAATTAAGGTGTCACTATACATTTCACATACACTTCACATAATAAATGATCCATAAAATAAGGTCAATGTCAGAAATCCCGGCTGCTTGACAGACATGAAGGACCGAAAAAGCATACACAACACTAAACATAGTTGATATTTACTGATGAAATAGGTCTTTTAAAAAAATTAATGAACCACGAAAATGACAGCTAACAAACATCTTCACCTTGCAACAATTTATAAACCAAATATAGTTGACCTATTGCTTATAAAATCTGAGAAGCAGATCAAATAACAAATCTATCGATGACAATGAACTATTTAAATGGGGTCAATTTCTTATGAACCTGGCAAAATGAACATTTACAATGTCGCAATGATTTTATATAACCAACGAATCTCAAAAACATTTGTTGAACGGTTGATCAGTTGTTATTCGGAAACGACAGCTCCTTTTCCTTTTTCAAGGAACATAACTCATGAACTGCAAATTTGACAATCGAAAATAATGAATTTGACCTCATTTTTGTCATCAGTATATGTAACAATATTTTAAAATTTGAAAAACAATGGTTGACTACTTTGTGTCAAGTAAATGCACGGAAACAATTGGAGCTTTTCGTCCGCTTATGCGCAGCGCAGCCCCAAATAATTCACCGGATTTCCGTTGGAAAACAGTTTGAAAGTATATTCAGTTAAAAATAATATCTAGTTTCTGCTGACCAGGTGTACTCATTAGAGTCTACACCCTACTTTACATCTGGTTAAAGTTTCGACATATAGATGACATAGTTTAAATTGTACACCTGGTTTCCATGTGCCACATGATGTATACTAAAAATCAAGAAAGTAAACACACGCCCTGATATAGCATTATCATCTTTGAGAAGTATACATATTACTAGTACATATGCATGCAAGCGCAGCTGGGTTAGATATCAGTAGTGGATTGTTATAGTTTTAAGACCTTTACTTTACCAGATTATAAACCATTGAAAAAATTAATTCTCCAGACCTACTCTTTTACATTACCGAAAGAGAAAATTTGAAACATATTTTTCTCAAGACAACGAATAGATCTAGATGGAAAGATTTTGTGAAATTGAAATGTTTTTGTCATTGAGGAATATTGTCGTTAGTGAACAATACTTGATATTCTGTTATACTCATTTCCAAATTTTTGCAACCTTAATACTTTTGTATGCTGAGAGGTAGTTGCCTCATTAAAAGAAAAAAAACATCCCACATATCCTTTTATTTATACCAAAATTCTAACCTCCAACTATTGATGTTGCCTCTTTCTGCTGAGAGATTCCTGTGGTCACTTCTTGGTCTTCCTTTGACATGAAAGTCTACAACATAAAGATTTTTTAGCATATATTGCATGTAATATTTTTAGTAAGAATTGTCAGTTGATGTACTTTCATATAAAATATGAGGCTCTAAAGTTTACCATGAAATTACACAAATAAATAGTATGGTGAGTAGAATCAAGTTATTTCAAATGTAAGGATCAAATGTAATACACTAGAGAGTGATGTTAAAATCACAGAAACTACCACCCACACAAACTGCGTGATCATGATTTTGGTTTTTAAACATTTTTAAGGATATGGAAACATTATTTTCAGACGTTCAAAGGTGGTTTTATATTTTGTTCGTAGCCAATTATTGCAATTAACTATATATGATGACAACATTGTAACGCAATTGACTATATGTTGCGCTTTGTAAATATAGCTGTTTCACAAACCACGACTTTTTAGGGAAATATATAATATTCATAGCTGTTTTGTTTTGTTTACCTAATGGTTTCCAGATATGTTCTGTATGTTTCATCTCATAGAGACACAACTTGGGAATTTTACCAGTTTTAATACACATGGATAGCGGCTAAAAGAATTCTGTGAAAGACCCAAAGTGAAAGGAGGTGTAGTACAGAATTTTAGTATATATTTACACTCTGAGAAGTTCGAGGTATATAAATGTTGAATATATATCGCACAACCTTTTGTTTTGACCAAAGATAAAATAATCGTAGTGCATATGAACTTTCTATTCCAGGATATCATTTCTTACGAAACTTCATAGTAAAAGGAGCACTGTTTTAGTCGTAAAAGGAATTCATATGGGTAAATACATTGTCTATATTTACACAAATGCAACCTATAGAAACAAACCGTGTCTTACAGTTGTATGTTCCTTTATTAGTCCCCTACCGAGGAAGTCGAAGGGGACTTAAGGTTTGCACTCTGTCTGTCTGTCTGTATGTCTGTCTGTCAGTCCGGCAAATCAGTTTTCCACACTTTTTTTCTTCGTGCTTGAAGATATTGATTTGATATTGGGTATATAGTTTTATCATGACTAGTTACAGATCAAGTTCGAATTTTGTTCCGGTCTGATAATTTTGTGCGAAGTAATGGTCCTTGGACTTAGAAAATTTACGCAAGTATTTAGTTTTCCGCACTTTTTTGTGTCATGCTTAAAGATATTGATATAATATTTGGTATATAGTTTTATCATGACTAGTTATAGATCAAGTTCAAATTTGGTTTGGTTTGGATGGTTTTTTTTTTTTTTTGGCAGAGTTATGATCCTCGGACTTAGAACATTCACTCAAATAATCAGTTTTAACACTTTTTTTTGTTATGCTTGAACATGTTGAAGAAATTGATTTGATATTTATTATAAAGTTTACACCATGACAAGTAAAATATCAAGTTACCATTTTGTTCAAGTACAATGGATTTTAAACCGGTAGGGGACTATGTATTGCCATGCAATACTCTCAGAATGCTTGTTTCAATTTGTGTCGGGTGCTGACCTGAATTCTTATGTTAAGAAAATCAAACAAAACAAACCGCAGGTATTTTTTTATCAATTTTGAAAAGATGCAAAAGTAAATTAAGATAATTACGAGTTATAACTGTGGTAGTTTAAACAAACACATTTGGGAAACATGCTTTTGTTTAGGATCCAAAACATTCGATTAAAATTTCAATCTCCTTTTTTCATGTTTTCATTATCTTGAAACCACAAACTAAAATATTGTACAACAATAAAGTTCTATTCTGCAATGGTAGAGAACAACGATTTCGAAAATCAATTTTAACATGTGTTTGGTGATCCAAAACATAAGTTACATAAAACATTTGTGCAAGCTTACATCTTTACATATTCTGTCATTTTCAATCATTTGAGCCGCTAATTTTAGATTAATTTAGGTTCCATGATGCTATATAAATGTATACAAGGTTCACCATTTCAAAATTATTTACAAACATATACATATATATAGTACTGCAACTGATCTCGAAAAACCGCATAGTTAACGAGTTTAATATACCGGAATAACGCACGGCTGTACATTGTTTTAGATAAAAGAATAATATTTACATTTTAGTTTATGTCTGGTCGTAAAAAGTTTCTTTGGTCATATTTTTATAATTTAGCCCGTTTATGGGGTACCCCTAAATTAATGGTTTTCGGTAGTATTTTTACAATTAAAAAATGTTCAGTTCTATTTCAGGCACTCTGCGTAATTATGTTCTATGCCCATATCACCAGGGGTCCTCGGAATGTTGAACACATATATAAAATACAATTTTCGAACACAGTTATTAAAATAGTCGGCAGTAGTTAAGTGAGGAATTTAATGCATTTATTTTTTTAAATCTAGGAAAAGATATGATTCGAAAACAGAATTGTATAATTGAGTGACAAAATTTGATATTGAGATACTGCATGCCAATTTAAATGGATAAACTCCAAATAGTTTTGTTAAAAACACAGAAATGTAAACATCTCTCATGTCTCCTTTTTCATTACGGATATAACATCGACAATCAGCTCCGTTTTTAAAGGATATCTCATCAAATCAATTATTAGGGCGTTTTGTTCAACAATTTATTTGTTTGTTTTGAGGTGATTTTGTACATGGCCTGTGATTTATTGGATATTTTTGAGACGTTGAACTGTGTTTTGATCACGTATCGTTGTTCTTTTGATTCATTTTCTTTTTATAAGTTATATTTGTGTTGCTTGAAGTTTGACATTTTATATTAGTTTAACCGAATCCTTGTAATAAGATTTTTTCCGGATAATGACTAGTTTTGGTATTCCTTTAAAAGTTCATTCCTATATTAAGGAACAAGCACTATTGTAGTTTGTTTTTAATATCCTCATAGTTGTTTTGATGTTAACTTATGTTTTTTTTAAATAAAACCTTTAAAAGAGACGGATAACTGCACAACATTGATTCACGAGAACGTGTAACAGTATATTGTTATTCGCAAATGAAATTAATGATTTATCCATGGTAAAGATAATCGCAAGTGCATAATTATATTTTTTAAGTGACATACCAATCAGCATACAATTAGAAGAATTTATTGAAATCAACAATCATGCAATACAGTTACAAAGGGATCTGGCTATCGTTTCACAAAAGATCGTAAATCGTACGATTTACGACTGGTCGTAGGATATGTTACCGACCAAGTTTACGAGTGTTTCACAAACGTGTCGGAATAATTATCGTACGACTTCCGATTACCGACCTCGGTTTTAACAGTTCTTTTGTGTGAAGGTCAGAAAATGGAGTCAACACGCACCTGTCAGTTCGAAATAAACAACTTTGGATTCTCGATTGTTCAGATTGTAAAAGTAAAACGTGATGGTTGTACGAGAAAACGTTGAAATGATAGCCTTACAGGTAAATATGTGTTTTGTTTCTTTTTTATGCTTTAATCGTTTGGTAAACATGGTAAAACCATCCCGTGTAACTTTCGTAGATTTCAAGCACCGTCACTCAAAAGCAGACGACACACCACAGGGGTTTGTTACAATTTGCCGGGTTTACTATCCATACGAACCCCGAAAAAGTGATTTTTTCTGGGTTCGTATGGATAGTTATCTCTGCAAATTGTAACAAACCCCTGTGGACACACTAAAACTACTCTAGTCAAAATAATTATGACGTTTTGAAAGGCTATTATATTTTTTTTTGCTTTGACGCCTTACAAGATGTCATAATTATTTGGACTAATTAAAACCTGACTGATTCTATACAGGAAAACCGGTAGCTGAAAAGGCCATATGAGGGCCATTTATTCCCACTTCCCTTCCCTATTTCCCATACAAAAATCTGTGAAAAAAACTTTTCTTACTCATTATCCCATTTACCCCCAACCCCCATTCTCCTCCCGCTTCTTCTTCCATCATTCCAATGTTCCCATGTCCAACCCCTCTAATAGGAAAGGCGAGTTTTTGGACTAGATAAGGAACAAGCATACTCTTGATACTGGTTTTATTAATTAAGTTACAGAAATATTCAAACTTTAAACATTTTGATGAAATGGAAACCCTATCATTTGCCAATATCTTACCAATATTGACACATAAAAGATACTGCATGGGAAGGATTAATACTCAATAGAGGGACAACCATGGTGGTGGACAGGATAATAAGTTTCATCTGTTGCTATGCAAGCTTTGTTTTTCAACTTGATCTGGTGTACAAATCTGCATTTTGTGTTGCAGAAAATTCATTTAAATCTGGTTTTGGTCAATATTTTATCAGGTTCTTCCTGACTGAGATATTCATTTTATACATGATGCGCTCTTAAACATTGCGTAATTTAAGGGCCCCTTTTTTCAAATTAAGGTACTATAAAGATTCAAAATTATTTTTGTCTTCAGTCTTGATCTTATGAGCATATGTCAAATGTAAGCTGTGAAAACATAGCTATTTGGACAGATTATACATCATGTATATATAGATCTAAGGTTGCACATCCCAAGGACCGTGAAAATAATGTTATTATTCCACATCTAGTCATATACTCTACTTTCAAAAATGGAGTATCATTGACATGTCTACATCATATGATCGCATATTGCTAACCTGACATGCCTGATACTACTTTAAAAAAATAATGATGAATTTGAAATAAGTCATTTGATATTGTGTCACAAAACAAAAAGTTTCCTCAAGCCAAACAAAAAATATGTTTAGGGCTTTCAATATAATCATATAATAGTAAATACTATTGAATCTATTTCAGCTGTTTTGCTTGGAAATATAGAAAAAAATATTGCTTTATCAAATTGCTTTATCAAAATTGTCTCTCAAAACGTTCTGATACAGACATTTGGATAGACATGTATGGGAAACTAAAAATTGAGGTATAACTTAAGTTTTTTTGTGTTCATTTTTACCTATAATACAGTTTTCAGACACTTTGGCTATTGTACAGTATTGAATTGTGTTATAATTCAGTACAGATCACAATTGAAAACTTTTAAATATGATAAAATCACTCTTGAAAAACATTCAAATGTCAATAACAGTTCAAAGCTGTGCCTTTATAGTAAATTAAAAAAATTAAATTAAACTGGAAGACTACTTGCACAATCTAAACAATTTTAATAGTCCTCAACTTTTAACCAAATTCTGTGTAGGTGACCCTTACTTGGAAATTGAAATTATAAAAAGGTCGCTATAAAAAAAATCAAAGAGAACACACTGAGTAAAGTATTTAAAATATTAGATGATGAGGAACACTTTTTCCTTCATTGCCAAATCAACAGTAATATTAGAAATCCCCTTATGAATGCAATAAAAACCCAATATCCTAATTTTAACCAGCTTGACTCAAACTCTTAACTATTTTAGATCCCAATAAACAATGATAAAGATATTTTGTCTAGTGTTGTAGGCTATATAAAGCAATCCATGGAATTGCGAAAATAAGGTCCACATTTGTCAATTATTTATATACTTATATTATTAATATTAACTTGATTTGTTTCACACTTTTTCATGTGTATGAAATATTGTATGTTTCTTGTGTATATTAAGTTTGCATTCTAACCCGTCAGGATTTTACTTTTTTGCATTAAAGTTATATTATGTATATACATGAAATGTACATTATCACAAGGACTCAAGGAGTATGTATTTTTTACAATTCATTGAAACCCCTCCCCTCTTTCTCACAGTATAAACCTGTTTATGTGCTTAGAAAAAGGACAACTAATTCCAGTTAAAAAGACATGGCTTGATCTCCAAAGTAGTGCAAGTTAATACAAAGGATTAATAAGTTCCAATTACAGCTGTATGAGGGTTAATACCGTATTACTTTCATGAAATTTTTTATATTAGAAACAGGTTGAATTTATAAAGAAATACAAGTACATGTAGTATAAATATCATGAATACTGGCAGAATTGTATGAGATAAACAGTAAGAAAAATTCTAACTGCACAAATAGTTCTCACTAACAAAAGAGGGTTCAAATCATATGAAAAGTAAATTCATTACTCTTGGGTTATTTGTCATATTTAACAAAAAAATATAATTAAGTATAGCCTCTTTAATATATCCTTACATGTATATTTCAGATACTGAGTGTTCTCTCTCAGACTCAGATGCTACTGTTTCAGGGAATGAAAAAGGCAATTAATGTTTAGGTTAGAATATATTTAATAAGGTAACACAATTCTGATTCACAGTACCTTTTGAATTTTTGACTGAAGAATTTTTGGGTCAAAATTTGATTGTTTCTCATTTTATGACTTGAGTGATTGATCTGTTAGACTTGATTTAGTTGAACTGTTAAGAATATTCATTCAGATTTTATTTAAAAGAAGTTCACAGCATATATACATACCCTTTTTGAGTGAAAATTGACATGTGCAAGAATTTTTCTCTCAAAAAAGTGTCACACATATGCATGGCATAACAATATTACACCCCTGTGTTTTAGAGTTTTACTGTTGGCCCTGCATTTGAGTTGTTTCCTTAAAAAAAATGCAAAAATATCTAAAATTGGAAATTTAAAATGAATAAATCAAGAAATTAATAAGATATCTATAAATGTCTTGTTTAGTTAATTAGATACCTTATTTAGTTTATTATATATTTTAATATTCATGTTATACAGTGTCTTATTCAGTTGAAAAATAGATTATGAATTAAATAAGATCTTTTATAAAGATATATCATTTAGTACATTATTAATTTGATATATTTATCACTTTAGGTTGAAAGATATCTTTTTAGTTATAAAGATATATTTCATAAACTTAATAAGATATCTTATAAACTTAATTAGATAACTTATAATCTAAGTAAGATATCTTATGTATACTTTATACAATATCCGAATATATTAAATCAGACAGATATCTTATAAACTAAATAAGATATTTTGTTTTTGTTTGAATTGTTTCACATTTTTCCTGTCAGAGCCTTTTGTAGCCAACTATATGCGGTATGCGTTTTTATATGACGGCCAAATTTTTGATTAAGTATAATGTTATGGCGTTGTCTATGTGTCGTCCCAAGACATTTGGTTTCCAGAAAATAACTTGCGTAAAAGTGTATGGATCTCGAGGAAATTCACAGAACCACAAGGTCCTATACCAAAAAAGGAATGTTGGGATTGATTTTTTTGAATATGGCCCTAACCATTTATGAATAAAGGGGTCAAAAACAGTACTTTTCTAAGGAAGCTACCATTTGATTTTTATGTGGGGGCTAGGATGAAAAATGTTGTCCTACATTTTTTTAGTTGTAATCTCTATCCTGCCTTTTTATTTTTCACTCTATTTGGTCCTGCCCTTTTCTTTTTTTTTTCTTTTTTGGTTTTTCCTGACTTATTTTTCATAAATTGTCATCCTGCCTTTTTTTGGCGAAGTTGCTCATCCTGCCCTTTTTTAAATCAAAACTCCTGCCATTTTTCAAATTTCATCCTAGCTTATTAAGTTATTTTCTTGATCATTTTAAATGGGGTTTAATTTGAAGGCAGCAAAGTCATGAATTGTTCTGGTTCTTGCTGAATCTGATCATGTATTAAGATTTTGGATTCTTTGGCCTAGTTTTTAAATTGGTCAAAATTCAATTGAGGTCCAAAGAGTCCAAAGTTAAACTTTGTATGATTTATTAAAAAAAATAATTCTAGGGGTTCTTTGATATGCCTATTCTAATTGTATATTTAGATTTTTAATTTTTGGTCGTGTTTTCAAATTAGTCCACATAAAGGTCCAAAATTAAATTTTTGTTTTATTTCCACAAAATTGTATTATTCAGGTCCTATGATATGCTGAATCTAACTGTGTATTTAAACTTTTGAATTTTGGCCTGTTTTTCAAACAAGTCTACATTAAGGTCCAAAATAAACTTTGTTTGATTTCAACAAAAACTGAATATATGGGTTTCTTTGATATGTTGAATGATGAAATTAAATCTAACCGTGTATTTAGATTTAGGATTAAGGGTCCCATTCAAATTGGTCCACATTGGGATCGAAAGGGTCTAAGATTAAACTCTCTTTGATTTCATAAAAAATTAGTACTTGGTGTTCTGTAATATGAGACATCTAGCTGAATATTTAGATGTTGCATTTTGGGCCCAGTTTTCAAATTTATCAATATTAATGTCCAAAGGGTTCAAAATTAAACTTGACTGTGTTTGATTTAACAAAAAGGTTCTTTGATATAAATGCCGAAAGTAACTATGTATTGGATTTTTGATTTTGGGCCTAGTTTTCAATTTTGTGCAAATCGGGGGTTTAAAATTAATCATTGTTTGACTTCAACAATAATTGAATGTATGGGTTCTTTGATATGATGAATCCAACCATGTATTTACATTTTGGATTTTGGGCCCAGTTATCAAATTGGTCAATATTGAGGTTCAAAGGGTCCAAAATTAAACTTTGTTTAATTGCATTAAAAATTCCCAATATTCTTGGGGTTCTTTGATATGCTGAACCAAATCATGTATTGAGATTTTGGATATTGGACCATAATAGGTAAATGTTCAATTTCAAATTTTTGAGTTCTTCAACCACATTCCTTCTGTGTCAGAAACCTATGTTGTGACTAATATTTAATCAAAATCCAAATTCAGAGCTGTATCAAGCATTAATGTTGTGACCATACTTGTCCCAACTGTTGAGGGTTCTACCTTTTCGGTCATAACAAGCTGTGCATTTTATTCTCATTGTTGAAGGCTGTACAGTGGCCTATAACTGTTTACTACCACTTCATTTTGACTCTAGTGGAAAGGTGCCTCATTTGCAATTATACCTATCTCTTTATTTTAAGCTCACCTGACCCAAAGGGCATGTTAGTTTTTCTCATCACTTGACGTCTGTTGTCTGTCAGCTTCTGACTTTTACAAAAATTTTCTCTGAAACTACTGGGTCAAATTTAACCAAACATGGCCACAATCGTCATTAGGGTATCTAGTTTAAAATATGCCTGCCTGCAAACAAGATTGCCGACATGTCAAGAAATATTCAAAGGGGTAAAAGTCAAAGGAGAAGCCTGAGTTCCGGTAATGGGCTAGTTTTGGCCTAATATTTGAAGTTCATCTAATGAAAGATTTTTGACATTTTTCAAACACTTAAGTGTCTTCTTTAGTTGATTCAATTAGTTTAAGTAAAAGATTTGAACTCATTTGGTCATTAAAGACGATCAAATTATTAAATATGAAAAATCTATCAAATATGCCATAAAACGTCACTTTTCAGATGGTTTTTGTCTAAAATTGAAGTGGCCGCATTAGTGCTCAGTCTCAACCTTTATATATGTTATGCATTATCATAAAATTCAACATCTATTTAAATATTAAGACTGAACACTAATGCGGCCACGTCCATTTTAGACAAAAACAGTCTTAAAATCAGCACAAATGCTAAAATTGTGAAGATTTCAGTAATATTGCACAAATTCATGATGCTATTACCTGCTGCATGTGCATTGTATTGTCAAAAACAACCCATATTTATGGAACAGAAGTATTCTACTTTCCAATTAATAGCTGAAAGAGTACATTTTAACATATTGGTAAAAATGCTATATTTTGGGGCCAAAAAGGGGTCTTACCGGGCCTACTCCTTTGTCTAATATATATAGAGAAAATCTGGTTATAACAGAAATATTTTGTAAAAGTGCTATACGTTTGGGCCAAAAAGGGGTCTTAGCAGGCCTACTCTTTTGAAAAATTTAGGTGTAGGAATATCTTTTCACTTAATCGATTCAATGCTAGAATCATCATTTTAAAGACTAATTTTAAAATATCTGATAATTCAATCATATAAGGTATCTTTAAGAAGATTATCGTATATACTATATAAGGTATCCCAAGAAGAATACAAGATATCTGATATATTACCGGTATATACTTAATAAGATATCTTGAAATTGAAGAAATATAAAAATGACTTGCTTTACACTTAATGTTAGAAATATATTTTGCAATTGTCCTTTTTAAATTATCAACAAGATTTTGCTTTTTATTTTCAGAATCAATATCAGAGGTTGAAAACAAAAAACTGAAAGGAAAGAGAAAAGCTGCAGATGCAAGAACAAAACTTATAATGAAAATAATAACTCTTGATTTATGGAAGGAATGTGTTGCCTTCAAAGAATAAATTACAGATCTTGTTTCTTATTTCTAAGGAATGTAAACTGTCTCAAGGATTCAAATTTTAATATTTGTTTCATTGGCAATATGTACCTGACAAGAGGAGTAAAAATCATTTTCATTTTCTGTTCATTTGAAGACAATTTCAGCTGAAATTATTCTCTGACCAAGATATATATACTGTTGAAATAAAAAAAATAATGGTGAAAATTGAGTTAAATTATATTATAAAGATACATGTATACAAATAATGTGAAGAAAATGCAACTTAAATACAGGAAATTAGAAGTTGAGTTTAACTAGTTGTAGAAAATCAGTTGTTTAAAATCTTTTGACACTTTGTTATATTCTTTTGTATTTCTGAATATTGCAATTTCAACTCTCCTAAAGGCATTGTGAGCTTTTGCCATCAGTTACAAAATTGCTGTCTGTCGTGCTGTACTTTTTCAATAATCTGCTCTAAAAACTACTGATTCTATTTAACTCTAATAATAACCAATGCAACCAATTTCCATAGGATTTGATGTGTTTGACCTGTATGTGTGTCTGTCTGTCTGTCAGCCCTGTTCTGGTCACCACAACTCTTCTAAAATCACACAATGGAATGTCATGAAACCATGTAGATAATAAGGACATACTGTGCAAATGTGCATATCCACATGAAATTGTGATTCAGTCATTCATATTTTTTCTAGAGGCTATTGCCCTATGAACTTAGAGAATTTCAGATGCAGATCCGGGATTTTGAAAAAAGGGGGAATAGGGGCAAATTAGTAAAAGTTTGGAGTGGAACAGGTAATTAAACCCCATCTATGGAGTTGTACCCCGCTATGAATGAGAGGAGTCATACTGTTTAACCTTGTTCTTCCATGCATTCCACCACTGGACGTTAAGCAACCAACAATCAATCAATCAATGCATTCCATGAAATATCAGTTGCATTTTTCACATAAACTACAATTAGAGCTTCCTGAAACTTGTTTTATAGCATCATGGCAGCATTTCCATCTCAGTGTAATGGTTGTAAAAAGGCGTTAAAGCAGTAGGACAGAGAAGACCAAATCAACCAAGAATGATATTGATTTTGAAAGTTTATGTTTCTGTAGTAAGAAATGGAATCTTGTGTATTTTCTGTTCAATTCATATATAACAGTTAGTTCAAATTGAGCATAAAATTGAAAACTGGTTGCCATGATATAGCCAATACAGTGCTGATAATAGTGTTTAAAACCACCAATCAAACAACCCAGATCCCTTAAACTACACAGTTTGACTGCACATATATTGCAGTTGTGACCTTTCATAATTTAATAGTTTGTTTGTTTTTCCAATTTTTCCAGTCTTGGCAATGACGATTTTTTTACCAATATTTTAGGTTTTTTTTCCATTAAAACTAACTACGGTAGATAGACAAAAAACAGAAAAAGGCAAACATTACCATGCAGTTAAAAAAGCCATACAAACAAGTTGCTTTAAAAAAGAAATGCAATCGTGAACCTATTAGATATAAAAAGATGTGGTATGAGTGCCAATAAGAAAACTCTCCAAGTCTCACTTTGTTTAAAGTAAACCACTATAGGTCAAAGTACGGTCTTCAACACGGAGCATTAATTAATATGGCTAAATACCTGTTTGGTTTATAACATCAGATATATTAATTGTAATATAAAGATGCATGATTATACATGATTTTTTTACAAGATGTAGAAAACAGACATGGATTCTTAATGAAACTGCTTTTTAATGTTAGATGTATAATTTTTAATTTTCTTGTTTCTTGTTAAAAAAGTGTTCTATCTCTCATCCCTCTCTCTCTCTCTCTCTCTCTCTCTCTCTCTCTCTCTCTCTCTCTCTCTCTGATAGACAAACATAACAACATGCTAAATAGAAGGCAACCACTGTATTTTCCATTCTGGGTTGCTGTTTTCTGAAATTAGAGGTAGCTTCCTGGCTAAATTCGACATGTAAATGGGAAAACAGTCGATTGATAAGACGTAAAAAGACATGAATCATGATTATTTGTTTTTGTAGTCAGTTTGAAAATAGTTCACAAAGCTATATTCTTATTTGTTAATCCCGTACTAAAACCGTTCTGGAAAACCAATTAGTAATTTAGGTGTCAGACCACCAATTACTCCCTCCAATTTAAAACGTATGTAAAAGTAGCTCTACTCTGACACAAAATAGTGCTTTTGATGTCCTTGTTTACTTAAACTAACCAACAAATTTGCAGAAATGAAAATTTTGGTGAAAGAGAAATATATTTGGACCATTTTGAGCCAAATTTTACTTGTCTATGAGTTTGCATTAAAAATTGAGGATTAATGCGCTCCATAGTATACTAATTTAAGATTTCCAGAAAACCATGGGTTATTTTTGGAGTACCCCTATTGGAAGGTCAGTTTTTTTCTTAGAAGGCTTTAAAGGTATGTTGAAAATTGGCATGTAGAAAGCTGATACATGTACAATTCAGGATATACCTGGTTTCTATAAAGTTAAACTTAAGGTAAAATATTTAGAAAGCTTTGACAATTGCAAAATTTGGTAGAACAGATAGGGATTTTTAATTGGTGGTCTTACCTGTATTTTAATCAAACTTTTAAATTGCTAAAACAACAAAATACCTTATACCAACACCTATAGTTCTATGTTTGTAGGAATAGAAGGAATATGTATTTATAAAATGTAGGAATAGCAGGAAGACACCATATAATTTGGCCATTAGGGAGCTACCATTTGATTTTTATGGGAGGGCTAGGATGAAAAGTTATGTCCTGCATTTTAGTTGTAAATTCTGTCCTACATTTATTTTTCACTCTATTTGGTCCTGCCTTTTTTTCTTAGTTAATCCTGACTTTTTTTTTACATAAATTGTCATCCTCCTTTTTTTTTTTTTTTGCCAAGTTGCTCATCCTGCCTTTTTTTTAACTAAAACTCAAAACTCCTGTCCGGCCTTTTTTTAAAATTTCATCCTAGCCCCCCTCCTAAAAATCAAATGGTAGTTTCCTTAGCTATCATATACAAGATATGCTCAGTTGTGGATTCCAGGGTAAAATTGCATTATAAGTATGATTTCTTTTAATATATGAATCAAAGTACTGAAGTACTGAACATCTGATGACTGGAAGTTCTGGTGGATGGTCACAAGCACTTGTCTAAGAAAAAATAAATTGCTTCGCCGAGCGCAGCTGGATACGACCGCAGAGGTCCAACCCTGAACGGTTGGGGCAAAAATGGACAAAATATTCACACTTGATACAGGTCTGAATTTGGATTGTTATTAAATATTTGACACATAATAGGTTTCTGACACAGAATAACTGTTGTCAAAGAACTTGAATCGGTTATGTGATTTGAATTTATATTCATTTTTTTGCTTTTGTGCAATACACTATGCTGTTGCGAATTGACCCCCCTCCCCACCCCACCCCACCCCCCGATATTTTCTTTTTAATTTCTGAAATCTTCAGAACAAATTGTCCCCACTCCCCAATTTTTTTTTAACCTCCCCCCTTTTCCAAAAAAACTTCTTTCCCTCAAGATATGGTCATAATCTCAATTCAAATTTCCGATGGAGTTTGCAACCATAATAACCCATTTAAATACATCATAAAAGTCTTAAAATAGAAAATGACATACATAATAATGGCTAAAATTAAATTACCTTCATCAGCATTTTTAAAATAGTAACTTCTAAAAATAAATTGACAGCTTATCACCTCAAGACAATACAACATTTCCTTATAATAATTTAAAAGCAGTGTAAGGGAGGTAATTAAAAATGTTGTGTTTGAATTACCTCCCTTACACTGCTTTAAAATTATGTTTTGTTCTTAAGTAATTGTCCATTAACCAGGACACCTTTGTTTTTCCCCTTTTGGCCCCTAATTCCTAAACGGTTTGAGCCATAATCCCCAAAGCCAATTTTTACCATCCCTTTGTGGTATGGAAACTTGTGTAATTTCAGAGAGATCCATACACCATTTCACAAGTTATTGTCCGGAAACTAGAAAAATGCTTATTTGGGCCCCTTTTTGGTCCCTAATTCCTAAACTGTTGGGACCATAACCCCCAAAATCAATCCCAACCTTCTTTTTGTGGTCATAAACCTTGTGTTCAAATTTCATAGATTTCTATTTACTTATACTAAAGTTCTACTATTCTAATAATAGTGTAGTGCAAGTGCAAGGTGGACACTCTTAATAATCTGTAATAATTCGTTTTTCTAATAGATTGGATTTGAGTTAGAATTCATATTTTCCCTCAATACGTTCTTGAAACATTCTTCCGCATGCGTTAACACAAATTTTCGGTATTCTCGATTTGTTATTGATATATAATATATATTTCTCACGACAAAACATTTTCATATCATTTATCCATGTTCTTAAAAATTATTTTCAAGAATATTTATTGATGAAATTAATATATTACATGTGATAGGGAATGTTATTTTGCACTCGATAATATCCGCATAATTATACGAAATACGTTCGGTTATCAGTCAATAATGCAAGTCACGTGGGAACAATACACCTGAATGACCTGTCACGGTCATCCGCTGTAAAAAGGGAGATGTTGGTGTGATTGCAAATCAGACAGCTCTCCAACAGAGACTAAATGACGTAGAACTAAAGTTAACAACTATATGTCACAATACAGCCTTCAAAAATTTTCAAAACCCATACCCTGTAATAAGCTATAAAAGACCACGAAATGACAAAAGTAAAACAATTCAAATAAGAAAACTAACTATGTCATCAAGTTGTCGTTATTAATGTTTGTGTTTCCTTCTTTACAGTTTGATTGAAATCTAGAGCCTTACTATGAATAGTATATTATCTCTGACTCTATCCAGGTCACTAGTGAGCAATATAGGCATATAGGAGCGCCTTGTTATGTAATAATCAACATGAAATTTTCACTATGTCCTTAAAGCCTCTGATTAAACATTTACCTGGGTCAATCATTGTGTTGTTATGATATTATCTGGCTTACCTATTTCATTGGATCTTTTTCATTGAACTTGAAATAAAAGAATTCACCACAAAAAGCTCATGTCTGCGTCATACTGGATAACGAAAGTTGGTTAAAATAGTAATAATCAATCATTGTGCTGTTATGATATTATCTGGCTTACCTACTTCATTGGATCTTTTTCATTGAACTTGAAATAAAAGAATTCACCACAAAAAGCTCAGGTCTGCGTCATACTGGATAACGAAAGTTGGTTAAAATTCTAATAAAAGAGATGATTTGACTCAGAGGCAAATTTGCATGGGGAAATGGAACCGGGCTCCATTATGGAATTACTTGTATGATAAATGCATAGACTTTTTACATGGCCCCTCATACAACGTTACCTAGTTTGCCCCCTCCCATGCCACTGACATAAAAAATGTGTGTAAACGTACCTAGGGACAACGTGTTATTGGAGCAAACAGAGTCGATACCATATGGGGTAAACGTCAATAAGACAGCAATCAAACAAGAAGAAACCACACTTTGATGGCAGTATATAGTGTTCAACATTAGACAGGTCAAGTTCTAAATCGTCTCGAATTTATAACAATTGTGAATAAATTTTATAGAAACAATCAAAGATCGGCATTAAAACGCAATTCTCCAAAATATGTTACAATTTAAGAGAAAGCCTGAAATATAAAAAAAAAGTCACTAGTAATATTTTAAAAGCTATAAACCTTTTACAACGCAAAGGCGTATTTCCCTTTTCTTTACTTGACAAGAAAACTCAAGTTACACAGGAACCGTGGAGTATATATATAACTTATCTGCACGGTCGGGGCTGAGATCAGTATAACTAATATATATGTTCCTGGTCGGGGCGAGTTTAAAAAAAAATTGAAAAAGACTTTTTGTAACATCATGACCATGATGTGAAATGAATTCAATGGGAATTGTTGTTATTACCTCTTAGCAATTTTGTTACTATTTTTGTACTAGAAAAATGCTAAAGATGTATTTATAAACAAAATGTTCCAATTTGACGATTTTCAGATGTTGACCTCATGAGAAAAACAAATACAGGAGATTTATATTTTTTTTTAAGTTCGGATGATTGTTGTGTTCTTATCTCTTTGCATTTTCATCATAATTTGTTCATACTAATGTTCAAATTTCATTGTTTGGACTAATCCTGCACTACTGAGCATTTTAATATGGAGTACAATTCATGTATTTAAAGACTAAAGACTTTCAAGGAATATTCAATCATGATTAATTTGAAAAAAAAATAGGCAGGACAGAGAGTTTTGAGTTATAAAAAAAAGGCAGGATGAGATTATTTGCCGAAAAAAAGCAGGATGACAATTTATGTAAAAAAAAAGTCAGGATAAAATTAAAAAAAAAAGGCAGGACCGAATAGAGTGAAAAATAAAAAGTCAGGACCGAATAGAGGGATAAATAAAAAGGCAGGACAAAATTTTTCATCCTAGCCCCCCATGAAAATCAAATGGTAGCTCCCTAAGTATAGTAGCAGGCTGGCCATTTCGTGCGAACTCTTGTTTACAGGTTTAGTTGACGAATACGGCCCATGTCCGTGCCCACGTCTATATATATATACATGAATATAAAAGAGTACCTTCACCTTTATTTGTCTTTTAAATACTCCATGTTCATAATTATATTTAAGAGTCAACACATGAATTCAGTAAACGATTATGAAAATAAAAATCTGTCGTAAATGCAGATATGATAACTCCATCAGGATAGACATTTATTATTCACTATTTCATAGATGAAAAACACGTATCGTAATACATGACCGTTTACCGTTTTGTTTCTTATTTTTAAAGTCTTTCAAGGGAGATAAATTGTTTACTAGTATTGAGACAGAATGACAGGGGCTCAAATTATTAAAAAATAAAAGGATTTATCAGCCGCAGAAGGGCTGGAATTGCATGACTTCTTAATGTTAGACTGACAATTGAACCTCACGCAAGTCTACGACTTCCATTATTCCCGCTATTGGCAATTTTACCGATTTACGACTGCTCAGACCAGTCGGGAATTTGCGACCAATATTTCTCGTAAGTCGTAAATCGTAAATATTTGTGAAACGGTCGTATATTGTTAAGATGGTCGTACGACCTATTTCACGATTTACGACCTTTTGTGAAACGGTGGCCTGAGCATGAACATGACGACCTGCTCTTGTATACGAAGGATTGATCGTATGTCGCACTCCCTCGACAACTACCGATCGATTTTGGCCCTGAATGTCTCCCACCCGTATTTGTCTCAAAAACTTCAGAGCAAAGTAATCAGTTATCAAGTTAGTTCCAATCCAGGCGCAGCGTGACTAAGGGATGTCACATATAGTGTGTAGTTATTACCTTACTATAGGGGATGCCATCGCAGCCACTGGAAAATTAAAGTCTTTGCAAACATTTTCAGAAATTCCTCAACTTGCAGGTGGGCCTAATTTCAAGTATATATTTTATGAGGAGCAGTTGTTTTAACTGTCTGCTAGTGTTCGTATGTCCTATATTGAAAACCTTTTTATTTCCTCTGAAGACAGCCATATGGTCAATGAAACTTCCATCTTCCCTTACCTTTGGCTAGGGAAGATCTGAAACTTCGTTAAGTATATCAATAGGATGCTCGCATTGCTTTTCAAATTCATTTGTTGGTAATCTGTACCGTATATATCAGGGACGGAATGGCCTCGGTACAGTTGTTTTTTCAATATAGCTGTACAATTTACATTTTTAGAGATACTTGGCTCTACAGTTTATTCAGAATCAGTTTTTAATATTATCCAGTGTAACTTTTCAAAACATTATTTTTTTACTGTTTTCCCCTTTTTAATAAATATCAGAGCTAATGCATATAGCTCTTCAAAGACAATACATATGATGGCTTTCACCGATTGTCAAATTGCAACGTTAGAAAATCAGCGTTCTAATCAATCACTTCTTTACAAATTGTTGAGTCTGCATATCATTATCACGATAATCCAACCAAGAGAATGTCCGTGGCATAAAACTGATTTTGCTTTACAATGAACCAATACAAGTAAGTAAAACAAAGCGATTCACACCTCACCTTCGCCTCGGTTGACAATGATTTTTTTTTCTTTTGGTTATAAACGGTCAGTCGACTTTGCAAGTACACGATATTTATTTATCTATAAAAAAATCAGAAGGTTCGAAGTGAACGCCTTTTAAAATGATGGAACGTCATACAAATAGTCAAACTTGTCGTTTTAACATCATATGTAATTTATGCTTGCGATAAGATCGTTTTTGTAGCATTTTGCTGAATATATATCAGAAAATTCCATCTGGTTGTCTCATGTTTGAAATGATGATACATTTAAGGTTTGACCTTTGACCTCAATTTCACAAAAAAGTGACCAAACTGGGTTTTTACGACCAAACTTTTCTTATTGTACACAATTTCCTCTTTCCAACGATATGCAATATAGGTGTGTGTTCTACCGGTACAGTAAAGTTTTTTCATAATCTACTATATAATATGCAGTTTTTGTCTTTATAAACTACATGTAGGTAAATTAATAAACTAAAACTGTGGGTGAACTCACAAAAGCAGACCCCTCTCACAATACTACTAGTATATGTAATATATCGAAGAGAGTAAATTTATCCCGTTATCATGTTTGACTGGCATTATATTCCTTCATCTAGTTGCCTTTCAAGAAATACAAAAGCAGTTACAATCTTTTTAAATAAATCGCTAGTCAAACAAACATCTTTGTATAATTTCAAATGTCTCAGAAACACACTTCTACCCCTCAGGCCCATTACTTGCAAATGGCTAGGAACGTAAGTTTCAGTGTTCATTGGCGAATAAATTTTAAAAAACATAAACGGCATACGCTTCCCTGCTTTCCGGGCGTGCTTAGCCTGACATTTTATTTTTAGTTATATACATCATCTATGTGCCAAAAGGACAAGTTTCACAAAGGAACATCTAGTTGAAGCAGAATTCATTATGATATAATCAATTGTCTTAAACAGCGTTTTAACAAAAATATCTTTCCATTGTTCCTATGCCCTGTTAATATTTAATATTTATCATACAAGTGAGAGGTTTAGCTAGCTATAAAACCATGTTCAATCCACCATTTTCTACATAAGAAAATGCCTGTACCAAGTCAGGAATATGACAGTTGTTATCCATTCGTTTGATGTGTTTGAGCTTTTGATTTTGCCATTTAATTAGGGACTTTCCTTTTGAATTTTCCTCGGAGTTCAGTATTTTGTGATTTTACTTTTTTTTATTATAGCATAATATATTTCCACTGAAATTAAATCATGATCGTTTTGTACTTTTCTTTAAAAATCCAGTCAGTTTATCAAAGAATACAATTACATACTTGTTTTCCCCAACATGTTTATACCAATACCTTATTGACTACTAATCATTGTTATTTTAGTGTTATCGATTCTGTCATCAGACAAGACTCTAAAAAACAAGGTTCGATTCTGGGCCACATTGTTCTTAAAATTAATTGTATTTGGAAGTTTCAGAAATTGACAGAATTATACTTTAAATCTATGCACCTTAATCAAACATTGCAATTTTGTGTTGCCAGCCATGTATTATGAAGCCTTCAAAAGTTATGTAGAATTAAGTAAAAGTGCGATTTTGCCCAAAAATGTGTCAATTTCTTCTAAGAAATACGATAGCGCACAAATGTCAGGATGTTTGATCAAAGCATTGTCTAGGTTTTGTACGACATGTGAAAAGACGTAAAGACATATTGACTGCGCGTCTGTCAGACAATGAGGCGGACGGATATGCAGAAGTATAGCCATAAAACGTATGATGGCTGTATAATAATGGATCAAAAAAAATACAATGAAATATGTCTATTTATTACAAATCTATCTGATGTGTTCATTGAACAAAAAACTAATTTCTCAAAAGGTGACATCTAAATTTAGATATATATGCAAAGACATGTGGTATGATTGTCAACGAGACAACTATTCATCAGAGACAAAGATAAGAGAATGCAGCTAACTATTGGGCATCGTACGCCCTTCAAAAATGAGCAAACTAATATCATAAAGTAAGCTATAAAAGGCCACAGCATGACAACATGTAAAAAAAATAAAACTAGAAAAACCAACGGTCCGACTATTGTTTAATTGTTTTTGCAAGATATAATTAAAAGAAACATATCACATTTAACATGTCTAGTTTGTCTGTGATACACATTTTAAGGGCAATTGTTGATACTATAATTTTATTATTGTTTGATCAATATCTGTTCATTGGTAAATTGCTCCAAACAAAATAACCAAGGACTTATTATTTTGAAGAAGACATTTATTTTATAAGTAAGAATAATGATTTTAATGAAAATTTAATTCCATGTGATTATGATACTGCAAACAGATATTGATATTCAGTATATATACTATGAATAAATGGGGATGTCTGGTGAATATCAATGAGACATTACCAAAAAGACAAATGTTACCAAAAAGCAAAACAGACACGCACGCGCTTACAACTATTTGTGTCACATTTTTCAGACACTTCTGTAAAAATGGCTTAATATTTGGTTAGCAGCTTTATAATGGTAATGTGAGATCGTTTTTCGCATCAGTCAGACGATAATTTCTTGTTAGCAAAACATTGAACCTTTCAATACGTTTAAAGAGCTTTATATTTTTGTCACACATATCTTCAGTTAAAGAGTATGGATGAATGGATCAATTATATAAAATTACAGTTTAAAAATGTGCATAACTCAAAATATGAAATAAAATGAATATTGTTAAGCTTAAATGCACTCTCAAATCAAAGTTTCTTATAATAATCAATTTACGTATGTTTCATATGTTGCTTTACTGCAGCTTTGAATGCGTTCAGGTCATGCATATGTATGTTTGAGTTGGATGCGCATTTAATCTTTCATAGTATGAAAAAAATGTTGAGTCCACTCTATTAACTTTAGAAACAACAAGATTTACTATCAAGTCCGATTTAGCGTGAGATCCGTGTTTTATTTCGACTTTTCTAAAAGTTTCTTTCAAATGATTAAGAAAAATATAGCTACTAGGTTGATACACCTCTTTAGATACAATCCTGTAGCTAACGGTTTGTGTGCGTTGATGATCATTTATACTATTTCTATATCTATTAACATTTTTAAGATAAAAAGCCTCTATACCAGAAGAGGAACGATTCATACATTATCCCTTAATCATAACATAGCTTCTGTTAACGATTCATGATATTGCAAGAAGCTTTGGCATTGTTATTGATGTCCATAATTTTTTTTAACCCATCCGAAAAAAAATAAAGAATTATTTTTTTTAACAGTTTGCTCCGGAAATTGGCATGTGATAATGAAGAAGCATCTGTGCAGGTTTCATAAAATAACGTAAAGATTTGAAAAGGTGATTGATGTCTGAAAAACTTTAAATGATCACAGAATGAACCTTAATGATGACGACACCAACAAAATATAAAAATAAAAAAAAATAAAATATTTTAAGTAGAAAAAATCGACACCCATATGTTAAGGTCATAGAATGTGTTAAAGGTCTGTTCTGGTCTTTAGTGTAACCCATCAACGCATACGTGTACATTCTACGACACTTAATTTCAAAACACCCAGTCACAATATCCATTGAGAATATCGTAAAAAGTATGATGAAAATTAAAAGGAAATACAACAAAACATATTAAAACATGAGCATGTGATAAAGGATTGATGTTTAAAACTTAAATTCTGTATTTTCGTCTTCATTTACTGTTTGTTGTTTCATAATTTTGATGCACACACCAATTTATCAACCCGCATCCGGGATCATGTGTTCTGTCTATGAATTTCCAGATGAGGCTTAGAAGTTATAAAGTTATGAAGCACATACATGTTAAGGTTTCATTCCGTGACAATTCAAACTTGAGTAACTCTTTCCGATAATATACGACGTCAGACACATTAAAGTCTTATTATCCCTCATCACAGACCCATTCCCTCAAGGGAAACAGTCTAAATGTCGTCATGCAGGGGCAACAACAAAACTATTAATTGGCGCTTTTAGTTTCGATAAAAATTTTGCCTATAAAAACTTTATAAATTATTTTCATCAAAGTCCTTCATGAATTGCAACATGTGCAAGGATGGGTGACATGAAATACAATTTTCCCATAATTTATTACATATTCAAAACGGAATAAATCGCTTAAAAATGAAAAGACAGATTTGTGGTCGCTTCTGTTGTTTATTTACGACTTGTAAACTTGGTGATTTCAAAATAGGCATTACGGTCAAGAAATTTGTATGTTGTATATTATGATACTCATTTAGACCTTTATTTGATTGATCTATTTTTTATGATAATTGTGTTTTTGTTATCTTTTAAATCGTTATTTTTAAATTTAGAGCGTTTCCGTTACTGATGTGTGTTGTATGAACTTCCATGTACATTTTCTTGGACTATTGCTAGATATTAAAAAAAACAGGATTTAAATGGCAACACCTTAACATGATTAGTATATGCATGCACTGACCTAACATGCCTTAGTAAAGAACTGTGTAAGTTAATGGTTATTTGAAGAGTTTAGTGTTGATGGCAGATCTTTGATTATTTCTTGCTTTACTTTATAAACTGCAGATAACTTAGATACGGACATATTGTATAAACACTTGTCTTTTTTGAAGACTGCATGTTCTCTAGATATGGGTTGGTTATTTGGGTTGCTGGGTTGCTATCTACATATACATGATATATATCCCACATCTTTAAATATTTTTGTTCTGACTGGGCAAAAGGAGGCTGGGGTTGCTACTTCAATGCGTATGTCGCATCTCTTTTTAAACAGTTAAATTCTTTAAAATGGCGAGCGTAATGTATTAGTATCCCTGATTTATTGGCCGGGTCTCCTTTTTAGACATCTGCAAACATATGGAAAAATATGCTAATGAGACTATCTTAAAGACTATAAAACTGTCAACAGTCAACGAAATGTATATTGAAAAAGACAAATAATAACATTTGTTAAAAACATATACCAGAAGTGTAAGGCAGTCAACAAAAAGTATATTGAAAAGATACATTAGATGATAACATATATCAGAAGCGAAAGACCGAAGAGCTTGAACCTGTCAAAAGTCAACAAACTGTATATTGAAGAGACACTTTAGTTGATAACAAAATTCAGAGGTGATTGGCCAAGAATCTTGAATCTGTAAACCGTCAACAAACTGTATATTGAAAAGGTGGACCAACAAGCTAACCTCGAATCTGCTAACAGTCAACAAACCGTATATTGAAGTTACACATGCTGATAACATATTGGGTAAACGACACTTCATAGAAACATAACAATCAACCCTTTTAGTTTTGATTCTTTTTACCAAGTTTTTTCTCCCTTATAAATAAAGATGTATGTATAAGTTGTAAGCTTCTCGTATCTGATGGCAGTCAGCCTCGAAGAAATGAGATGATCACATCTTATTTACATAGAATTAATAAATAGATATTTGATCTTTTCTTTTGTTCTAAAAAGAGCAATTAGTTTTGATGAAACAGGAAAAGTGTCATCATCTCAAATTTTTCAGATGCAGTAACACTATCAGAAGATGTTTTGTAGTTAAGGATGTGGAATAAAATCTTAATTGGGTCTATTTTCCGGTCATCAAATTGATACCTTATCACTGTTTTTGAATGGCAATATCAATCGCTATACTATCTTGTCTTTTTCTGGTTTAATTGCCAAAATCTAAACTTTTTGCTGATAAATGATAACACTTCTATGCAAGTCTGCTTTACATAATTGCTTAACTTTTCCTGATATTTCATCGAATAGATTGGAATTAAACAAGGTCGTTATCAGGTACTTCCCCGACAAAACAGAGTGTGCCTTTGATGCACTTCAAAGAGATGAAGAACGAAAGACATGTTTATTTGAATGCAAATCATCTTAAAATAAGATGAATTACATGTATTATATGACAAACTCACTCTGTTGCAATTTCAAGCACTTGACTCGTAGCAAAAAATTGATCTGGCTACTTAATGTAGGGAAAGTTGATATCTATAATACTAAAATAACGAGGTCCAATTTGTCAGCCGTCATGACGTAAAAACGATGAATAAAAAAAATTCAACTTTATATATAACTAATATAGTACAATGGTGTTGATTAAAAATTATACCACTCCAGGCCCATTTGTTTTCCACGTAATTAATATTGCCAATAATTAAGAAGTTCCGGGTCGAGTCCGACACCGATACCAATAGTATATGTAACATATAGCTTCCGGTCGCATCACAAAATAACATGTAAGTTGAACGTTCTGGAAAAACTTTTATAAGTCGAACTCAGCTGAACTGAAAAATAAGGCGTAAATACTTTAATTCAGTCACGGACCCGCGATGTCACGGGTGTGTTCTAGTATTAATATATGTTTTTGATTTCATTGATTAAAGCAATACATAGATATAATCTGCACTAGGCACGATGATGGCATGGTGGTACCGAGACTCACAAATAAAAATGTTTTTTTGTATGCTATTTTAGACGAACAGGATTATGTAAGCTATGTGCATATAATTGATATATTTAACCAAACATATATACCATATGGGTCTATCACACACAATGCCATTGATGCCGCCCATTTATGTCATGAGCAGTTTTAAACTGTTTGTACTTTGTACGTTTACTTTACTGGATTTGTTGTCTGATATAGTGTCTTATATTGTACACTGCTCCTTGTGAGGACATTCAATGGAAATACTTATCTTCTTCTTCTTCGTCTTACCTGTTTGTTATATAGTTATATACTGATAAATGAAACATAACATGTACCTTCAAGAAGTCCATTACTCTTTTATTTCTCAATTCTGAATAGAAGATGTCATCCTTCCTTTTTTTTGCTGCAAGGTTGTATGGAGTCTCACCCTGAAATACAATCAAAGAGATATAACATGTTGCTATCCTTTAATTGCTTCACATTTTGTCATCAGAATACATCAGATATATAATGTAACACGTTCTATCTTTACAAAATATCCGTTGATTCAGATTGGAAAATATTTTTACAACCGTAATTTATAGACTTGACCATGAAAAACATATACATGATATATAAAATGTTAATTAACTTTTTCACAGACGAGTGCCTGTGATTTTAAGATAAAATAGAATATTATACAATTAAAATACAAAACACATAAAACCTTGATATACATGGATTTAAAACCGGGAATAAATGTCAATGATAACTAATCAATGATGCATTTAACATTTAGAGACGCAAACCTTTTCGGTGCGTCTAACAGACGGACGCCGAAAATGGATGATTTATAACGGTAATGGTTATAACGACATTTCACTACCTAATAGTATGTTTATTTGAATGTTTGCATCTTAAAGTTTGAATCCTTACATGTACGTTATTTAAAACCAAGCAAAAATACAACATAGACGGGTTCGTTCTGAAGTATAGTTTGTACAGAAATCGCAATATGGCTCTGGTAAATATTTTATATACTATTACAAAATATATTTATGAAAAACAAATCTATATTGTAACATTGTTATAAGATACATTGTATCTCAGATATATTTATATAAAACTTTCATCTGCTGCACACCATGAAATATTAAACAAAATTATGTTCGAACATCAACAATGACATCATTTATTTCCATTTAGAGAACAGATCGGCTATAACCCCCACGCTGTCGCCATGGTTTACCATCATTAGGTCAAAAGTTACCAAATCGAAACTATACCGACTGTGAGGGGAAATTTTATATTACAATGAACCACTGTAGTAAGTTCAAGCAACTTTTTGATTAAGGACCTTGAACTAAAACTCAAAAGACTAAACAGCCTTATGTGAAGGCACAGTAGCTAGCGAATTGTAATGTAAATGCTCTGTAATGTTGGCTTTCTGCTTGGCAAAAAAAGGCAGATTATAGTATCCCATTTTGAACAATTTGATAGATTTAAATATGATGTACTGTGTCATATGACGAACAACAATGGTTCTAGTGATTCCAATTTACAAATTGCACAAATGTTCACAGATGGAGACGCAGGAGATTTTATTTTTTTCTAATGTTTGAAGTAGTCTTACCTGGATCATGAAAAAAAAACTGGTCTTTATTGAGTTGTAAGTTGTCACTTGGTCATTTCAAAATGGCTTCGGGGAATTAAGATTTTGCTTACTTGCACTTCTTGATGACGTCTTATAGCTTAAGGTCAGCATTTTACTGAGATTTCAATTTTTAATATGACATTCAATCAGAAGTTTGAAAAACATTAATGTTCCTTTGATCAAATTAAAAAAAGTAACTATTGGAATAAATCTAGCATAACATTTTTTTTACTATACTACTGAACAGAAGACAAGACTTACATACTGACTTTTTTCGATTTTCAGTGCCAACAAGTGTGTACGTTCTTCCACCTATGTCTTTCTTTAAACAAGGACAATGTAAATCAAGATTCGAAACTTTAAAATTTAGACTGTTTTGGTACAACACAAATAAATTTTTATAGAAACTTAAATTACAATTTGAAATGAAACTTGTTTTAATCACGAACTTGATGTCTTTGCTGGCTTATTTGTATTGTTTAATTACTGTCTCATTTGAAGACCCATGCATGATAAGTACATCTTAGATCATATTTTAGTCGCTAAATGCTTTTTATTACTGTCTATAATGGTCAAATTCATTATCGTTCAATAACATTTAAGAAATAATTCCTTCATGTCTTGCTCTATACTCATTTCAACATGGGAATGCAATATATTTGTCGAAATTTTGCACTGAGCATTAGCATAGAGCATGAACGAATTATTTCTATTCTAATTGGACAAAAACAGTAATGTTATCGGTCGAAGCATACGAAAATGCATTATTAATGCTTGGATGTTCCTGTTTCCTCCCAATGAATTATGTACACTGCATTTTCATATTCAATAAGTTTTAAAAAAAAAGCAGTGTAAATATATGATGCTTTAATAACAATATATTATAACATTTTATTTAAGCAGCTAAAATATATATATTTTATTACGATAACAATGCAAATAACTAGAATGTAAACAGTAACTTTGTGCGCATGTGTCAAACATAGTTCGTGCTTATTAGAACACGGCTTTGTTTACATAGCGAAATAAGGACGTCGTTTTATAATCAGAAATAATGAATGCACAATGAAGTTTGTCAAACGTAACAATACAATGCCAATTTGTCAAGGCGTCAGTACACGCGTAGTGCATACTGTCGATGAAGTAGCTTATATACATTTTATTTGTTTGTTTGTTTGTTTTTCTTTTTTGGTCAACCTAAATCGAGAACAAGAGGTTGGTAAAATAACAGCAATTCGTGTTTATTACATTTATTCGTGTGATTGTTCAGCAATCGAAGGTTGAACTCCTGAAAGGCAAATGAAAAATGCTCAACACCAATCCTCATTCCCCTGTTGTAGTGAGAAACAACATATTGGAATTTAAAAGGATAGGAACTAGCGTTGAAAACTAAAATACATTTCTCGGAACTTTATTTATATATTTATTTTATTTATTTTATTATTATTATTTTTAAATTTGTTCATTCATTCATTCATTCATTCATTCATTCATTCATTCATTCATTCATTCATTCATTCATTCATTCATTCATTTATTCATTCATTCAATCATTCATTTATTCGTTCATACATTCATTCAGTCATTCATTCATTCATTCATTCATTCATTCATTATATCATTCATTCATTCATCATCATTCATTCATTCATTCATTCATTCATTCATTCATTCATTCATTCATTCATTCATTCATTCATTCGATATATCATTCATGCATTCATTCATTCATGCGTTCGTTCATTCATTAATTAATTAATTTATTCATTCATTATATCATTCATTCATTCATTCATGCATTCATTCATTCATACGTTCGTTCATTCATTAATTCATTCATTCATTCATTCCATCATTCATTTATTTATTTATTAATCTATGTATTTACTTATTTATGTATTTAATAAATAACGAATTGCAAGAAATTGTGATAACAAATTTAAATCGTATTTACGAATTACAAAAACAGTTTTAACTAATTCCGGAAATTTGTTATCACAAATTCAATTTGTTTTAACAAATTCTTCAATCCGTTATAACGATTGAGAATCGTGATTTCGAATTCAAATATATATGTTTGTGGGATTCTAACTGGGCTTCCGTAGGTTGTCAGGTCTTTACGAGATAACTGTTAATTGCGGACTAAGACGTGGGATGTACAACTTTTAAGTAAATTAACAGTGACAATTTTAGGACGGATATTTATTTTCTCTTAAATAGTATTTCCATTTTCAAATCCTACTGGAAATTAAACTTTTAAGAATCTATAACAATAACGTACACAGTAAGATGTTTCACAGATGTGTCACAATTTTACATACTTCCATAAAATACAGCAAATTGTTTTTCAGCTCTAAACGTTTTTGTCTAGGCAGTTTGATACAAAATTACAAAACGGTAGAGTCAATTTCCCATGTATTTGTTTCACTCATAGGGTAAAATTTCAAGATGTGTTTTATATATGTGTCTTTATTCTACTTGAAATTAAATATAAAGGAGTCTATATCATATAAATAAGAGATATTTTTACAATTTTACACATTTCCATCAGCTCAAAATACCATTTATTGCTACATGTTGCTGTTGAAGACATTGATACAAAATTATGAATTTAACATGTTTTTGTCACATTTTGCACCGAAGGACATCGATAACTAAAATGAATTAATCTGTATCACAAAGGCAAGGATAGTTTTACTTTCAACATAATTCTTGTTGTGGTTAACCTGTTAACGATGATTTCCTTCCTCTAAATTTGTTGGATAAATACTCGAAGTTTGCCAGAATCGGCCAAAATCGTAGTTTTGAGCGTTTAGCGTTTATACATGAATAATTTAGTGATATGTTTAGAATTAAGCCGACATATTTGTCTCATTGGCAATCATACCACATCTTCTTTTTTATATATTGTAAGAACCTTGAAGAGTACACATTCGGCTGCGGTACTATGATTCTTAATTAGATTGAAAGACTTTATGAAATTTATACCTGGAGCGGAATTATTTCAGGGGAAATTGGCCCTACATTACCTCTTTTACATGTATTTGACAAATTATATATATATATATAGAAGGACGTCGCTAACCAACATGATTAAATCTAAATCTGAAAGAAAATACAAAGCTTTACTATTGTTTACCAAATTTTGGTTAACTATGTCATTCTTTTGAAAATACTAAACAAATTGCCAAAATCTCTAAAGCTCTTTTTGAGTTTACAATTTTGTGATCTGGTTAGAAATACGCAATTATACATTTATATTGTTAAAGTCTTAGCAAACATACATTTGGCTGTGATACTATGAATTAGGTAACGTTTGAGATATGTTTTGAAAATAGCCGTTGTGGAAAATTAATTCAAGGGAAAATTGGCCCTTCCTCTTTGAACGAATTGTGTTCTTATTTGAATGATACCGTAAGATAGTATGTATAACTACTGGTGTTGAAAGAATGGTTTGATAAGCGTAAATACATATTAAATAAGTAAAACATCTAAAATAATATACTAAAATTATAAACGCCTAAAAATAGGAAAAAAATGAAAAGATGTTTTTATTAACGTTTGTATTTGAACGAATTGTTAACGTAAAATTTATACCATAGTACAATGCCTAAATAACGTTATTGAACAACGTTAATTTATAACATGTATATAATGATAAATTAACATAATAATTTAAAATTTGAATACTAACCATGGTATAACTTAATATTCCACGCTGGAATGTGAAGTCATTTAAAAATTTCAGAAAGAGACTAAGATGGCGTCCCATTACAAGTAGTAGAAAATTGACAATTTTTTGTTTATGTTTCATCTTTTTCTGCATTTTGATTTACCAAAAGCAAAAAAAGAATTTAATTAATGGTGAGTAATACTAAATAATTCTGTCAATCTTTTGTAGAGATTCATACCACATTTATAAATATGCATTATTTTTTGAGATTTTCAATGAATGACTGCATGGTCCTTATTATAATGCCGTTGTACGATAAAAAGCTGTATTTTTTAAAAGAAAAATTCAATGTATAGTCGTGTAACTTTTAGTAGAAGTAATTTATTTGCTTTTGATAAGTCTACAATTATTCCATGCTTTAAGACAATCACTTATAACGTTAAAATAACGTTAGTATAACGTCGAAAAAACGTTCTTGTAAAGTTAAAACATAACGTCTTATAACCAATGTTGAACTTGCGTAAATGTAACGTTAAAATATAATTTTTTTCTCTATACGAAATTATAACGTAAAAGTTATACGACAGTACAACGACTAGATAACGTTTGTTCAAATACGTAAATTTTCAATATTTTGTAACGTTAAATAGACATATTAATTTACGTTTAATTACTATCAATTATATAACATGATGTCACATGCTGGTATATGACATCATTACAAGAAAAAAAAATTCTTTGTTTACATTAAAAAAAACATAGAATGCCATTTCCATGATTACAAGAATTTTAAAAAGAAAAGACCAACAGAAAATGAGCAATTTTTTCTTTGTTTACATTAAAACCTCAAAAGCAAATTAGGAAATTTTGGTTTGATTTTGGACCAGCACTGAATATAGACGACCATTTGATTTTCTTATGTTAATGTTCAATATCTTAATAATTTTATATACTGCTCCTTTACTAAATTATCATTCAGATATTGAATGATTAAAAGAAGGGATATATATTATTGGTTTTCAATTCTTTTAAAGGGTTTAAGATGTCTTTTCGGGTTCAAGATAAAGATGCACTCGTGTCCTTTCTATTTAAGTTTATATATTTCATATTTAAAAACTAGTTGTAAAGTTTAACAGTATTAGTTAAATTTTTAGCATTTCTGGAGCAGTAGCTTTACCTTTCTGGTTACTATTTGTGTGTTGCATATGCTATGAATAGTAACACTTCTTAGTGACTGGATAGGTTGAATAAAATCTTCCACGAAAGAAACCTGCAAAGAACTTGTTATCGGAAATTGAAACATTAAAAATAGCAAATTATGCAAATACAGTTCCAGGGTGAAGGTACAGAAATGGTTACATTAGAGGGGGTGTTTCATTTCAGTTGATAACGGTTTATAACTAACGTTATCTATGATGTTACTCAACAATGTAACTTAAAATTTTTCTCTGTCAAATACTAAATAATTGTTATAAGTAAAAGTTACAGTTACGTTAGTTTTAAGTAAATATATAACGTTATAAGAAATGTTACTGTAATGTCAGTTTTATGTATGTATATAACGTTATAAGACATATCACTCCAACGTTAGTTTTAGGATAATATATGACGTTTACATGGAGGTTACTCTAACGTTTGTTTAATGTAAAAAGATAACGTAGAAAGAAACGTTACTTAAGGGGGCTCGCGGGTTCAAATTTTCGCGCCTACTGCGTCCAATGATATCGTAAGTCATACCTATTGTCGTAATTGGCAATAACAATACATTTTGATTATTATAAATAATCTATTTTATTTGAATATATTACCAAAGAGTGTTGTAATTGAAAATTGTAATTTAAAAATTTTATAAAATTTATTATTGCAATTTTCATTGTTTCAAATGCACTTCCGTTTTCGGGAATCTGGCATGTTATTGCCGGTGAAAGGAGACAATAACAAGATAATTCATAATAATCGAACACGTGGGCTGCTTTTCATGAATAATGAAACGCAGATCGAAAATAATAGAACACGATCTTCATTTTAGTAGCTTATGAAGCAGTTTCATACTTGTTTTACACTAGAAATTGACCAGGAAATATGCGCAATATTTTGTAAACAAAGGAAATATATGTTATAGATAATGCATATTTTAAGGTTTTTCTTGTCGTAGAAAACACCTCGGGGTGTCAGGATTGCCCAAAGAAGACCTCCCTACGGTCGGTCTTTCATTTGAATCCTGACACCCCTCGGTGTGTTCTACGACAAGAAAAACCTGAAAATATGCATTATCTATAACATATAATTCCTTTGTTTACCTCGGGGTGTCAGGATTGCCCAAAGAAAGACCTCCCTACGGTCGGTCTTTCATTTGATCAATCTTGACACCCCTCGGTGTGTTCTACGACAAGAAAAAACTTAAAATATGCATTATATGACTTATATACCGCCAAAACATTATTATTTTCAACAAATTTTTGTAGAATTAGCATCCTATTTTATCGACCACCTAAAGTTGGATATTCCTTTCTGATGCGTTCAGGTTTTAAAACGCCCTACGGCTATTTAGAATGTGAAATAAAACTCACTAATTAATCTAGATATAAACGTTAGAAATCATTATCCAGACACAATACAAATATTAATGTAACTGCATGAAGTAAGACACACATGAATTGTTTGAACGGTGTATGAAAAAATACAAGTCATTTTGTAAGTAATCTATTGTACCAACTTAGTTTATGGAAGGGGGTGCTATGTAGTTTTTTTTTTTTCTATTTGTAATGACATTTTTATCGCGGGAAAGTGATTATTTTTTAAACAATTTTCAAAGAATGAACTTTTCAGAATAATTTTCTTTTGAATGGCAATACATTTTTTTTAAAATAGAGAATCAGGATTTAATTCTATACTCCCCCTGACCCCATTGTGATATACGTGGCTGTTATAAGATAGAATATAAGAATATTTTATCAGTTGATCATTTGATAGAGTAAAAGGTATATGTATAGACGTAAAAAGTTAAGAACTGACACGAAGAGAGCACAAAATCGTGATACATGTACATGTACCACAACAACGAATATCAATACATGTAGGTAACAGTATGATTTCCTATTCAGCGTTAATCAATAAGATTTTCAAAATCCTACACACGAATATGTAAAATCTGGCTTGTTTTTAAAAGTGTTATGCAAAATTTTACTTTAAAATTCATCTCACATGTATGATAATGTCCCTTTATTGTAGCGATAAATTAACAAAACTTCACATCATTTATATCGAAAGTTAAAATGCGCGTCAATGACGATTATTTGTTTAACCTATCAAAGATGGAACTTTAAAAAATAAATTCCCTAATTGGCAACAACAAATTATCAAACGAATTAAATGTTGAAGTAAATTATACATGTTATAGTTTGCATTTTTAACAAGGAAAATAATGACCTCACACAGGTCATTATTTTATGCCTTGAAGCATATTTCATTGAAACATGGTATCGTCCGGGTAGATTCTTCGAAAGAATGACCTATCGTTCTGAAAGAAAATAACTCCATATAGGTATAAAATGTAATGTAAGTATTTCTTCTTTAAGTTTCTAGCAATCCTTCATTTATTGAAGATTATTCGCCGGATATTTTACATCGTCTGCAAATGATTCCAGCACAAAAGTGATTCACGACCATAAAATCATTTGAAAGCGTAAAATTAATGAAAATGATTTTCAGCTAAATTCGTGAAAAAAATAGTGACAACCATGAGTGTGTATTATAAATTATATAAAATTGAGAATTGAAAAGGGGAATGTGTCAAGACAACAACCCGACCAAATAGCAGAAAACAGCCCAAGACCACCAATGGGTCTTCAACACAGCGAGAAAATCCAGCACAACGGATGCAGAATCCAGCTAGCCCCTAAACAATAATGTATACTAGTTCAGCGAAAATGGACATCACACGAAATTCCGAAACATATAAATGAACCAAAATTTAAAAAAAACATACAAGACTAACAAAGTCCAGAGGTTCCTGGCTTGGAACAGGCGCAAAAATTATTTGCGGCTGGGTTAAACATGTTCTGTGAGATCTTAACTCTCCCCCTATACCTCTAGCCAATGTGGAATAAGCAAACACGCAGCAATACACACAGTAAAATACATGTAGCTCATGATACAATGTACTTGTGATAAATGTTTTGACAAATTATTTACAGACCTTTAATAGGGTTCAGGTGTGTTGACTACATCACCATTTATTTGCGGACCATAGAGTCCAGCCTGGCAGGTGTGTTGTCTACATCAGACACCATAAGTAATGACCATTTGATTTTCGGGAAAAAGGGCAGGAGTTTCTTTTGCAAACTGAATTTTCATTTACTCTGTTGTTATATATAAAAAGAAGATGTGGTATGATTGCCAATGAGACAACTCTCCAAAATAGACCAAATGACAATGTTGTCTAGTTTATTTGAATATGAGTCGTTTTTCCCTGATTCCTGTTGTCACATACATTTATTTACTCGTTTTCCCCCAAGGTGTTTCTCACTAATTCCTGTTTGTACTGCGCATGCTACTACTGGGTAATCTTGCCGGGATTGTTTTATAATAAAACTAAGATTAAAAAGAAATTGGTAAAGAATATGAACTTTTTAAACATTTTATGTACATGTTTTGGTTATGCACTGTTTCACAGAAAAACTTTGATTTCCAATCCCCAAAAAACTAATAGTTTTGCTCAGCTGTATATATTCAATTATTGGGGAGTAACCCCACCTCCCCCTTTTTCAAAAACTCTAGATCCGCACTTGTAGATAATTCATGTAAAACTTGTTACATATCAAGCGGTGTTTAATATTTAATGATACATTGTAAGGTGAAGTTCCATATTAAACTACATTGTATATATTTTAAACAATTTACATGTACTATTGGATTAGAATTTGTTCTCTTTGCAAAATCGTATGTCAATTGCCTTAATTAATAAAGTTATACCAGTATGTGTTTTGTTAGAACAGTACACTTTTCATGGACAGAATTAAAAATTTAGATTAAATCAAATCAGTCTATTGGGATTGAATAATAGTTCTTATAATTATTATCAGAGTGGCAAAATGTAAAAGGTTATTCATCATGTTCATGTTATTTCACTGATTTGATACTATTATAATTTCTTTATTACATATAAATGAACTTACATATAAACTTATGGGAAGTGAAAGTTTGTGATCTTTCCCTATTTCTACATTTGAATGCCATCATACAATGGATCTGCATAATATAGGATCCTTGCGTCACTAATTTAGCAAATGCTAACAGTATGGTACACAGCATAACTTTCTATTTTGATAGATTAATGTTTAATTTTAAAGTACATGTTTAATGAAAATAACACTCTAATTCTCTGTATTAAGAGCTTGTCTCACAGAAAACCATGCAAAATTTGAAAAATCGTCCAGGAGGGTGGTTAAAACTTTTCCAGCTAATAAAGTTTTTTTTCATATCTTAGGTTCAATGGAAACCAGAAAATATATTTTAGACTTCTCTGAATTGTGTCTATTTTTAGTAACAAGCTAATTTGCATAATTGAATAAAATTAGCCAAAAATTCCTTCAAATATACGTTTATTTGAAAGTACTTTAAAAGTCACCAAATTAGTTCTATTGGGTTTTAAGCCATTTATATTGTGGAAATTCTATATAAAAGATCATAAATTATGCATTTATAATTTTTTTTTTTTTTTTGACACTTAAAGGGTGCTCTCTTTAATGCCTTATTTTGTATATGTCATTTACTAGCCAAGTTCAAGTCACTGGTTTTCGAAAAGGTGAGCACATAAATACATGAAATAAATTTCTTTACACAAATTTTTATTGGATTAAAAAATATTAAAATCCACCCATGGCAAATTAGTAAAATAGCCTTATTTTTTACTTTAAAACTCCACCTCAAGCCTTTTCCCACATTTTTTACTAAACCAATTTTGGGTATATATCAAACAAAATATGATGTTATTATCATTTTTAATGTTCAATTTTGAACATTTTAAAGATTTTATTCAGATAAAATACTTTGCAAATGTACAACATCTGAATAAATAAGATATTGTAACTTTCACTGAATAATTGTTATCAAGAGTTATCTCCCTTTAAATTGTTCTCCACACTACTATAAAGAAGGTAACTGCTCAGATGCAGACTTCCCTGAAACTAGCAACTACGCCTTTTTGTGTTAGTAGGACCTTACCTAAGCTCTTTGAGTGGCATAAAGATACATCAAACTTTGTATTGATGTCAATGTTGCAATATGAAGAGCCAAGTCTGGAATTTTCTCACATTTTGTCAGCTCAGTGCTTCTGCACGAAAATGTCCTGTCACTGAGTGTCAGATAATGAGATATTACAGAAACGTAGAGCTGACACCGAGAGATTATGTTGAGGTGAAGTGGAGAAGGAATTTAGTTTGCTGTTGCTTTTATGACCACAACGAACGTCAAGTTTAAAGCAGGTCTTATAGAAAATGAAAGGATATGGAGTAAATGTACATGGGACAAAATCGCACACAATACATAGACATGGACAATCTGCTAATAATCCCTCATTTTCAATTGTCAAAATTTACATTTTTTGTTTAAAAAAATTATCTATCATTATTAAAAATGTAATAATTTTTCTTCTGAACTGAGATTTACTTTAGGTATGAGACCTTGATGTTTAGTACATTTGTACTAATTACTCTCTCTATCATGTAATATTGAATTTCTGGTTTGCACTCCCTCTATCTGTCTGTCTGTCATTCATTCAGTGCGGGAAATCAGTTTTCCTCACTTTTTTTCTTTGTGCTTGAAAATATTGATTTGATATTTGATATCTATTTTCATCATGACAAGTTACAGATCAAGTTCAAATTTTGTTCCGTTCCGATGATTTTGTCCAGAGTTATGGTCAATAGACTTAATAAATTCACTCAAATATTCAGGTTTCCGCACATTTTTTTATCATGCTTGTAGATATTGACTCGATATTTATTACAATACACCATGCCAAGTTATAGATTAAGTATAGCATTTTGTTCCAGTATAATGAAATTTTAACCGGTAGGGGACTATGTATTGCCATGCATGATACTATACTCTCTCACTCTCATAGTTATTGTCATGATTGAAATTCGTTATTTTAAAAATGAGTAAAAGTAAGTTAAAATTTAAATTAACCAATTCTGTTTACATTACAATGTTAACCATGCAGGCGAAATCGAAATTGTTCTCAGGGCGGGAATACATAAAATTGAGAATGGAAATGGGGAATATGTCAAAGAGACAACAACCCGACCAAAGAGCAGACAACAGCCGAAGGCCACCAATGGGTCTTCAATGCAGCGAGAAAATCCCGCACCCGGAGGTGGTCCTCAGCTGGCCCCTCACTAAAATTGTGTGCTAGTTCAGTGAAAATGGACGTCACACTAAACTCCAAAACATATAAATGAACTAAAATTAAAAACATACTAGACTAACAAAGGCCAGAGGCTCCTGACTTGGGACAGGCGCTAAAATGCGGCGGGGTTAAACATGTTTTGTGAGATCTCAACCCTTCCCTATACCTCTAGCCAATGTAGAATAAAGAAACACATAGCAATTTGCACAGTAAAACTCAGTTTAAAAGAAGTCCGAGTCCGATGTCAGAATAGGTAACAAAAGAAACTAAGCAAAATGACAATGATACATAAACGAACAAAGGACTACTAGCAGTTACTGACATGCCAGCTCCAGACCTCAATTAAACTGATTGAAAGATTATGTCTTCATCATATGAAAATCAAGTGCAATCCCTCCCGTTAGGGGTTTAGTATCATACCATCATAAAATATATGAGAAGAACATAACCCGTATCATGCCAACAACTGGTTTTAGAATAAATGTGTTTATTTTCCATGCAAAGACCCTATGAGTGAATCAATATTAATACCAAAATATGCAATCCTTAATGACTTGACAACAGTATCGTAACTATATCCTTTCCGAATAAGTCTGTTTAAAGGTTTGGTTAGCTTTTGAGGTGAATGCCGACGTTTTTGTGCTTTGTAAAGAATATTACCATAAAATATTGGATGTGAAATACCTGAACGTATAAGATGTCTGCATGTTGATTTATATTTACGAATGATGTCCTTGTGCCGATGATAAAATTTAGTAAATGTTTTGACTAGTTTGTGATATCGAAAACCCTGGTGTAATAATTTTTCAGTAATACAGAGATTTCTTTCGTTGAAATCAAATACGTTGTTACATACACGAGCGAATCGAACAAGTTGAGATATATAAACACCATAAGATGGCGACAAGGGAACGTCAATGTATTTTTAAGGTTGGGATTTGGAAATCTAATTTAAAGTTATCATATTAGTATACATGTACATACATGTACATGTATAGTTACATCAGTTTTTTGCACACATCATGCACATGAGTAAAAGAAGATGTGGATAATATGTCAATGGGACAGCAACCCAACATTATTGTCGATTGTATTAAAATTGTTTTTTATTATATATAAGATGTTGTTTCTTTCTGTCATACTTTGGTTTCTGTTCAAAAGGGTTATATTTGTATATCTAACAATGTAATTTTTTCATGTTTCAGTCGTCCAGGCTATTCAGTGAGCACATACTTCCGAAGCTATTCATTGCTAGAGCAGTATAACCCATATGTACAATGTACAAGAAAACAAGCCGCCTATGAATGAAATTTCAACAGTCAAAGCTACTTACTGTTTAGCATGATGCACATGTTATTTTTTTTCTATTCATGTCCTGATCTGCATAAATCATGATAGAAGTTGTGGAGAAATTTCATATTTGAAAAAACATGTAGAAAATGTTTCAAATGGATAGAAATTATAGTACATGTTTAATAGGATAGGACAAGACTGAATTTCAAGGCTTCAAAGTGCAAATATTCATGTGTGGATATGGTCGATATATTGAACTTAGCAGTTACGTAAGATACTGAATAAAATGTCAGCAGATATTCAGAAAATGGAGTTGAAAAGGCTACATCGCAGTAAGAGAAAAGTATTAAGATTCACACTGCAAGTCCAAAACTACTTATAGATGTATCTGTGAAGCTGGTGTAGAACTGGAAAAAATCCATATTTTATGTAACCATGGTATTTAGTCATAATGACGCTCCAAATTACATAAACTACAATAGTTGCCTAAGTTGGATAAATTGTTAAAAAGGAAACCGATTAACAACTTAACAAACTAAAAGAATCAATGCAGACTATTTACCGGATTTGTAATAACATAATAACACGACGGGTGCCACATGTGGAGCAGGATCTGCTTACCCTTCCGGAGCACCTGAGATCACCCCCAGTTTTTTGGTGGGGTTCGTGTTGCTTAGTCTTTAGTTTTCTATGTTGTGTCATCTGTACTATTATTTGTCTGTTTGTCTTTTTTTTTTGGCCATGGCGTTGTCAGTTTGTTTTCGATCTATGAGTTTGACTGTCCCTCTGGTATCTTTCGTCCCTCTTTTCTATACGAAAAATTAGAGATCTCAACCACCAAACAGTTAGTTTCTGAAAATGAAAGTGAATAAGTGACGATAGAGAAAAACCTACCCAAAATAAGAATTATGCTATTCATGGTAGATATTAGATGTGTTGATCTTGTTTTTGTGAATATACAATGAGAATTATAAGCCAGAATGGAAGTGACAATTCATAGAATAGTACAAAGACAATGATATGGGTACTTTTGCTGTAAACTGAATGTTGATCAGTTTTTGCCAAGTCAGCAGGTATCAATGATTTTATGAACTATAAATTCTATAATCATGATAATGATTTGAATGTCATTATGGGCTATTAAAAAGAAATGTAAAGGATTCAGTGTCTTATTGTATAAAAACAAACAAAAAAGCTAAAATTTTGTGTAATTTACACTGGAAAAAAAAAATTCTGATGGGTTTTTTAGTTAAAAATTTATAGAAAATTATTCTTTCATCACCTTTTCAAACCTGACCTACATGTAACCAAGCTCTTTTCATTTTGACTAATGTTAGGATTTATGTTTTTCTAATTTTACAGCTTCAATATCAGGTACTATTGGACCAAAATATTGAATAACGGGCATAATTACACACAAATTAATGTTCATGAGTAGCATGGAAGATTTCCAACAACATTACATTTGAATAAATATGCCAATCCAGCACATTTCTGTGCTTATATTTCATTATGATTATTAAAGTACATATAAAAGCAGGTGCCAGCTATACTCAAGGAAACAGGTTAAAGACAAAACATGCAATTAGCAGTTTCAAATTGGAGAATTTGGATTTTGAATCTAACCGTCTTTTTTTTTAATTTGTAAAACAGAGCTTTCCATGAGAGCTTTTAATACTTTGATTATCGTTTTCACTATGATTTTGCTTTGAATTAATAAGAAACAGCAGTTGAAGTATAAAATCACTCATTTTGATAAGAATTGCACCCAATTTGTGACTTTGTGTTAAGAAAAGATTTTGTTACATGAAAATTTTTATAAAAATACCTGTGAGACAAGGTGAACAACATTGTTTAACAACGTAGAGTTAAGAGTAAATTTGTTAAAAAGCAATGGCCTTTTCCGGCTTTGAAATGTTTTCACTTCAAACAAATTTGTAACTGTCTTTACTGCATCTAAATTGTTTATATGTTTGATCGTGATTAGACCTGGTGTTTGCTTTGCTTTTAATTTGGATGTCATTATAATGTATGGTATGGCAGTTTTGTTGTTGGTTAATCTATTGAACCATGTCTCGTGTAAAGAGAGAGTCACGATCTTTGCACGTTAAGAATCCTTGCATAATTTTAAGGGATCCGTAGGTAGCCAGTTGCAAGGCAAAATGTCTGTCTCTATCTAATAAACCCTCATTTTCCAGTGGAAGTCCAGATTTCCCCGACAATCATACCAGACGGCCTATATGAGGGTGTGGATGGGGATTTACAGAATAGAGAATAATGGACAAAAATTATAAAGAGTAGAGAAAAATGGACAAAAAACATAGAAAAGAGAATAATGAGGTGCTAAAATATAAAGAATAAAAAAATAATGGGCAAAAAGTATAAAAATTTGGAAAAATGGCATGAAAAATTAATGAATACAGAAATAAAAGACCGCCATCCAGACCCTCCTCTATAAATTTGATTTGATTTGTTTGATTGGTGTTTAACGCCACTTTCAACACTTTTGTGTCATTTCGTGATGGTCAGTTTTAATTGGTGGAGGAAGCCGGAGTACCCGGAGAGCACCAATGAAATTCGGTAGGAAAAACTGAGAATCCTAGTCAATTAAGATTGGAGTCGAGTGAACCTGCCCCGTGCGGGATTCGAACTCACAAACTCAGTGTTGACAGGCTAGTGATACAGTAGTTCGACTAGGCCACACATAAAAATATTTTGGTTTGCCCAAACCCTACCCAAAGGTAGAGACAGTGGGTAGGTAGGTAGGCATTTTCAAATTTTCAAATGTCAGATGTTTGTTAGTCTTCATGCCTATCTGATTAAAAAAAAACTTTTTCACATCAGGACAATAAAAGATTTTGAGCAGGCAGCTATTTTCTGGGTAGGTAGGTAGGGTTAGGACAAACAAACATATTCTTTTTTTATGGCCCTACTTTTTGAACCACTCGGCCACCGATGCCCCCTCCTCTACCTATTGTATTATTGTTAATATGTTCTCGTCCTGAACATACAAGAAATGTTTGCGACTTGACGTTAACTGACCAACAATTAATCCTTTCACGAAGAATACCCGTGGCCTAAAGTGCCTTAACAGATTTTGTGAGGTAGACGAATTCCGCCATAAAATGATCAAATTGACTTTTAATATACAAAAAACAAGGCAGATTGGTCTCATATGATTTCATAAACTCGCTGCTCTGATTTTGATTAAATTGGAACGATAGCAGCTTAATAAGACTGTAAAATGCTATTTTCTGTTACAGACGCGATCTATTAACCTTGCGTAGACGTGCGTAAAATATATTACAATGTATTTCTTCAAAATAATAACTTCTTTAAAGAATGATCTGTAAAGATTCTCAAATTTCTAAAGATTGCGCTATTTTAATACTGTAAAATCACATGTATTACGATATTTTTGTGAAAAAACTAATAACTGGAAAATCGAACCTGTCATACGTTATGTTTCATTGATCAAAATAACATGTAAAGTTTGATGGTCAATTAAATTACTATACAAGTGTGCTTAAAATGAAATGCAAATTAACCTGTTGTCAGAGATACAATATATAATTGCATTTAAAAACATTTAGATAAGGAACTTGTACTGTTACACGCCTGTCCCTGGGTAGGAGGAGGGTTAGCGCCTTTAGACTAGTTTAACCCCGCCGCATTCTGTATGTGCCTGTCCCAACTCAGGAGCCTGTAATTCAGTGGTTGTCGTTTGTTGCTATGTAACATATTTGTTTTTCGTTCATTATTTGTACATAAATTAAGCCGTTAAATTTCTCGTTTGAAGTGTTTAACATTTGTCATTTCTGGGTCTGTTATAGCTGACTATGCGGTATGGGCTTTGCTCATTGTTGCAGGCCGTACGGTGACCTATAGTTATGAATTTCCGTGTCATTTGGTCTCTTGTGGAGAGTTGTCTCATTTGCAATTATACCACATATTCTTATTTTTATATTATAAAAGTTAAATTATAACTTATTTAAAGTATGAGCAAAATGTGCCTTTTTCACGGACAAGTGCTTGTGAAATTGGAATGAAATAAAATGCTATACAATAATAATCCATAGCACACAAATAGTCAAATTACCTTGAACCAAAACTCAAAAGACTAAACAGCCTGATATGAATATCTAGTAGCTAGCTATTTGTGATTTAAAAGCTCTGTGATGTTGGTTTCTGCTTGGCCAAAAAAAAAAAAAAAAAAAAACTTGCCATATTATAGTGTCCAATTTTGCACATTTCACACATTGTCACAGATTGAAATACGATGTACTGTGTCAAATGGCATTTTCTCAACAACTGAGAATACGTGCCACATAATAGCTACAGAGCATTAAACAAAAATGACCACAAACAATACCTGTAACATAAGCGTCCACTAAACATATTGACATTTTGTACGTGTATCAATGAGCAAAATTAAATTCTCGACAATAATTTTTGAATTTTACAATTCATATATCTTTGTTTTAAATTTAGGATAAACACAAATAGTTTTAGTGGTTCCAATCTACTCGCACAAATTTTGACAAATTAAAGGAGACCAAGGAGATTGTATTCGTTCTTTGGAAGAAGTGGTCTTAGCTAAATGCCCGGTATTTTTATGAAGTTCAATTTGATGTTAACTTTTCAATTGACAAAAATCGTTTAGAAAAAGTAATTTGAATTGTATTTTGTCATTTCGTTCAATCCAAAATGGTCTTTGGAGAAATGAGTTTATATTTTGCTTGCTTGCACTTCTCGATGACGTCTTATAGCTTAAGGCAAACATTTTACTGAGACATTCTTTAATATGAAATTCAATCAAAATTTGACGTTTGAAAAAGTTTAATGTTCCTTACACATGTTACATTAAATAAAATAACAACTATGGGAATAAAATCTAACATGACATTTTTTTACTTTCAATAAACTGAACAGTAGAAAAGACTTACATACTGTAATTGTTTTCGATTTTCAGTGCCAACAAGTGTGTACGGTCTGCCCCTATGTCATTCTTTTAACAAGGACAATGTACAATCAAAAGATTCGAGACTTTGAAATTTGGACTGTTTTCGTACAACACAAATAGTGTTTTTTTTAAAGAAACTTGCAATTTGAAATGAAAATTGTTTAAATCATGAACTTGATGTATTTGCTGGCTTATTTGTATTGTTTAGTAACTGTATCTTTTGAAGACCCACGAATGCTTATTACATCTTAGATCGTATATTTTAATTCGCCAAATACATTTTATTTCTGCCTAGAATGGTCAAATTCTTTATCGTTCAATAACATTCAGAATTAAGAATGCACAATGAAGTTTGTCAAACGTAACAATACAATGCCAAATTTTCAAGGCGTCAGTACACCCATAGTGCACAATCTCGATGGAGTAGTTTATATACATTTTTTTTGTTTTTTTTTTTTTGTCAACCTAAATCGAGAACAAGAGGATGCTAAATTCGTGTTTCTTTTACATTTATTCGTGCAATATTGTTTCAGCAATCGTAGATTGAACTCCTGAACGACAAATGAAAATTCAACACCAATCCTCACTCCTCTTTTGTAGTGAGATACAACAATTTAAAAAGGATATGATCTAGCATTCTTACGTTATCACTCATTCAGTACCATTTTCCAATCGATCAAGGGCCATAACTCCTGATGTCAAAAGTGAAAATTATAAATATCGAAAAAAAGTGTATACATATGTTCATATGGATTGTTCCCTTTATTGAACAAATCTGATGATTTATAGTAATTGAATTGTTCTCATCAACCAGAGTAAAATCTATCACTTCGAATTATGAAAACTAAAATACATTTCTCTGAAACTGAGATTTATTTATTTATTTATTTATTTATTTATTTATTTATTTATTTATTTATTTATTTAATTTATTTATTTATGCATTCATTTGATTTTCATTGCTTTATCGAACTTGTATAATTCTTATTGTATAGCTTTAGTTGTTTAAGTATAAAGTTGCTGTTTTCTTTTGACGAAGTATTGATGAGTTTAAGTAACTAAGTTGTTTGTTTTTGCTTTATTGCCTTTAAAGATTATTAGTTTATCCTTTGGAGGTTGAAGGGTGCCTTTTTGGAAAATTTGTAGTTTTATTTGGCTGTAGATAAACATATTTTTACCTCGGTAAAAAGATGGTAAAACATGGGTTCGCTGTTATACACAACTAGGCTTGATTATTCTTTGTTTTTTTGGACAACATATTCATTTCATGATTTCTCGTGTGTTTTGGAACAAAGTTATTTATTTCAAGTTATTACCAAACCCCTAATAATCAATTCGTTCTACCCTAGTCATGGTAGGATTAAAGTCATAAGTGTTTAAGTGCGCCATATTCTTAAGATGTATTTGCACGTCTCAGTATTTACGTAAGCATTCTAAAAAATGTTTAAGTGCCAAATTACTGGACGAACACTGCTTCATATTTTCTAAAAATCAATTCAATCGGGTGCTATTCAATTTGTAACTTTTATGACTGTTATCAGTCTAATATAACAACTACGTACTGATTAGAAAACATGCAATGTCCATTCTGCGCACGTGTTCCTTTCATTCATCGTACATTCTCCATACGTGCACTCATAAATCATCGTTCCGTGTGTTTCCGTTCAACGTGCGCTCAACAGTTCATTCATCGCAAAAAGTGCACTCATTGTGCGTTCAACCTTAATCGTGTAATGTGCACATATGTTCAATATAGATCGGGTGATATTCAATTTTTAACTTTTATGATAGTTATCAGTCTAAAATAACAAATAGGTATTTGATAGAAACAATCTTTTGAATTACGAGATATTCTCAGAGTATCAATGTCCTTATAATACTAGTATACATTAGAGACATTGTATTATGTACGTATATTGTTTTGTTATAAAAATAGGTCAACTACCATGTGTATTCTGTTTCTTTAATAACTTTATTTATTTGCATGACATTTGAAACAGAAAAAATATCAAATCTCCTGTTTTAGAATTTGTGCTATACAATTTACTTAAGTCTACAATTGAAAGGGTACTTATTTACGGAAGCCCATTTAGGACCTCCCAAAAATATATATTTGAATCCGAAATCACGAATTTAAATCGTTATCACGAATTCAAAAATTCGTTATAACAGATATCACGAATTTCCAGAATTAGTTATAACAGTTTTTGTAATTCGTAATTACGAATTAAATTCGTTATCACAATTTTTGTAATTCGAGATAACGGATTAAAATCGGAATAACGAATTTTATAAATCGTGATAACGAATTGTATTAATCGTTATAACGGATTTAATTCTTTATCACGAATTCGTAGAAATACATTTTTTTGGTAATTCGTGATAACGGATTAAAATCGTAATAATGAATTTAATAAATAGTTATAACTGATTAACTTCGTTATCACGAATTCGTAGAAATAGATATAACGATTTTAAACCGTTATCACGAATTACAAAAAAATGTGATAACGAATTTAATCAGTAATCATGAATTACAAAATAAAACTGTGATAACAAATTACTCACATTCGTGAGAACGAATCTAATCCGTAATAACGAATCATAAAATTCGTTATCACGTTTTTTATCCGTTATCACGAATTACAAAAAATTGTGATAACGAATTCAATCCGTTATTACGAATTACAAAAACTGTTATAACTAATTCCATAAATTCGTTAAAACGAATTTAATCTGTGATAACGAATTTTACAATTCGTGGTAACGATTTTAATTCGTGATATCGAATTCAAATTATATCTTTGGGAGGTCTTAAATGGACTTCCGTACTTATTAACCTACTATCTAATTCCTAGTAACGAACTTCTGGTAATACATACTGATTTAGAATATAAACTCGTTTTGGGGTTCCATTGGACCTGATCTTGATAATAACGTTCAACATGAGTCATTTCTACCAATGTTGAACTATGCTAGGTTATTCTTCGCTTATTTTGAAAATTTCTATCAATTTAGATATTCTCATTTGGATTGGATAAATTTCATAACAGTTGTGCCTTAATTGCATGTCATATTTGTCTTATTTCCTGGTGTTTATTTGTATATGAGGGTATTTCATTAAGAATATACAATATACAAGGTTGTTACAGAAGCCCGTTTAGGTCCTCCCAAAATATAACTTGAATTCGATATCACAAATTGAAATCATTATCACAAATGGTAAAATCGTTAACACAGTTATCACGAATAGTTATAACAGTTTTGCAATTCGCATTTGTTATCGCATTTTGTTTTGTAATTCATTATAACAAATCAGAAACGTTATAACGACGAATTAAATTCGTTATCCCGAATGTGTTTAATTTGTTATCACAGTTTGTTTTTGTAATTCGTGATAAGTGATAAAATTCGTTACACCAATTTTTGTAATTTGTGATTCGTTATAACAAGTTGTATAATTCGTGTAACAGATTAAATTTGTGATAATGAATTGGTTGAATTGGTAATAAATTCGTTATCGCCGATTTTTATAAAATTTGTCATCATGATTATATCAAAAACATTGTGATAATAAATTACAAAAACTGTCAAAACAAATTTCAGAAATTCGTTATCACGAATTTAAACAGTAATAACGAAAAACTTCAATTCGTGATAACGATTTAGATTTGTGATTTCGAATTCAAATGTATATTTTTTGAGGTCATAAATAGGCTCCAGTAGGTTGTCAGTTCTGAACGCGATAAATGTTGATTGCTGATTAAGAAGTGGGATGTCAAACTTTAATTAACATTGGCGATTTAAGACAGATACATGTATGTATTTTCTCTTAAAAAGTATTTCCATTTCAACTCCTACTGGAAATTAAACTTAGTAGAATCTATATGATATCAATAACGTACACAGTTAGATACATAATTTTATATTTTCTATAAATCAAAATGTTAATCAGCGCTATTTGTTGCTGTTGTAGGCAGTTTGATACAAAATAACACAGGAGTAGAGCCACTTTCCCTTGTATTTTGTTCACTCACTGGGTAATATTTTACAGTGTATTCTATATATTTCGTTATCATACCTAAAATTGAATATAAAAGAGTCTAAAATCAATGATTGCCTTACTTTCAACAGAATTGTGGTTGTGGTTAAGCGCCATGTCTTTCTCCTATATGTTTGGGTTTGCCAGAATCTCACAAAATCGCAGTTTTAAGCTTGAAGCGTTATAATTTGGTGATATGTTTAAAATGCAACCAATAAACTGTAAAAACCTCAAAGCGTAAACATTCGGCTGTGGTACTTTGATTCACAGTAAAGATAGAAAGACTTTAGGAAAATTGTCCTGGTGCGAAATTATTTCAGGGAAAATGGGCCGTACCTCTTTTACACGATATTTGACAAATATGATATCGAATTGGGTGTTGGCAAACATGATTAAATCTGAATCTAAAAGACAATACGAAGCTTTCCTTTTTTTTTTTCCTTGGTTGACTATGTCCTTTTGGGGTTCAGTTGTTGACCGGGTAAAACTATTTTCATATAAGACAATACGACATTTATAGAAAATTATAACTGTTAGTCTGTGTATGAAACATGATTCCTATACATAGTTGTGCATGCAACTTTTTTTAATTTCTTACAATAAGGCTTAGGGTATACGTGAAATAGACAACAACCAAACAAAAAGGATCATATATTTGTAATATTGTGAACTCAGGAAAGTAGATCGTCTACTTTGTTAATTGGTTGGTGTAAAATTGACAGTACATTACAACAATGGCCCTTAGACGAATGAGATAACGCTCGGTCTGGGAAACCAAGTCATCCGTCGTACTCGTCTGTTTACTTTAAAAAATATCTTCTATGAAACAACTGGCATAATTTAACCAAACTTTGCTGCAATCCTCATTGGTGTTTCTAATAACTCACTTATTTGAAATATTTCAATGTATTTTTCTTTCAAGAATGAGATTGAGGGAACTTATCTGCTAATATCCAAACTAATTTGTACTGGTTCATTCATTTGATTAGGCTTTGTATTCCCCTTCGACGTAATATTCGTAATAGTAAAAGTTCAATGATAAGTTAGTATTGACATTAAAAGGCTTTCGACAAAAAGGGATATTAAGATCTAGGAGCCCGAATGGTTCGGACATTTTTACAGTCCTTTTACTGTATTACAAACAGTCAAACATTTAAGAAAGGTACAGAAAAACATTTACAAAATATTATTTCCATAGAATAAGCGATTCTTGATCGGCATAATTGAATTTTACATATACAATACCCAGACTGATATATACAGTTACGCAATTGCCTCGAAAACGAACCGATTACATGACAGTTACATGATTTATTTGTAAAATTATTAGACATGTGTTGCTTCAAATAGATACAATGAAATGGTTTTATAAAGTTAAGGGTACATTTATATTTCTATCCCTCAAATAATCAAAATAATGTTTTTTTTATACCCTATTAGTTATTTTTACCCTATATCTACCTAATTGACAAACAACCAATAATGTTTTGGACAAGGACTTTTTGTTATGTATATTTAGCCTTTTTAATCCGTCCGTAATTAGGATAGAAATTCTTAACAAGCAGTAGCTCTTTTCCCAAAAATAAACTTACGCCTGAAATTGATTGTAAGTTATATTGAAATGTTCCTTATCTACCTACGAGTATTTGTTTCCTCGTGAGATCTTCTCTGAAATAATTGCAGACATTGTAAGAAAACAGTAAGTAAACTTCTTCCAACAATTCGATTTTCAAACAGCTTGTTGTACAGCTGTCTATCAAACAGATCCAGATACACAAGGTTCTTCGGTTTATTTGTGTCAATGTTCATAAGAGTTCGTAATATGCAAATGCAAAATTATTACAGTGTTCTCTGTCCAGTCAAATTGATTGATATATCTTGTTTTTGTATTCAAAATTACAAGGCCTGTACACTTCAAATGATACAATAGTATTTAAACAGCCTAACTGTACATCTTCAGGAGCAAGTAATGAAGGTTAGATTGGGTCGCTCAAAACGTGTATAGACGAGATATTTGGTAAAAATCGATCATTATTCTTAAATACAATTTACCACAAGAAAACAGTTATTGTTATTTTAGTCATCCGTCGTATTCCCTTACAAAAAATGCCTCACCTTTTCTTGTTTTACAATTACACGACATAATCATATATAATAGAATGTAATTAGAGAAGAACCATGGTAAAATATATATAGTAGTGATTGGCCATGCAGTGTTTTGCAAAGAAATAAAAAAAAAAAAAAATATTAAAGTTATAATATAAATCTTGAAGATATTAAGCTAGATTGACTTTTATTACTCCAACTTTGATTTACAATTTGTATTTCCACTGATCGCGATTAAAAAGGAGAGGATGACATTTTTAAACCGCACAAAATGTTCTTGTGTCTGTCGGTATATCTTTTAATGGCAAATAATGCTTTAATTTACTCCTGACTTTTTCAGACATGAGGCGGTTTCGAGCTTGATATTATGTATTGACATATGTCAATTATGAAAGACTGAATGTTGACTCCAGATGTCTTGATAGTTCTGTGTCGTTCGAGTGCTGTCTCATCAATGTATACATTATATCTGATTTTATTTAAACCCGAAGAGCTGACTAGGATATTGACATATTGTCTTCCTTAAACTTCTCCCGAACAACTTAGCACTTGTTAATACATTTAAGAAAATGCTAACACAATACAAAGTGCTAACATTTTACAAAATTGAATTAATTGCCAATTGACTCCCAAATTTCATTGCTGGTCTCAAAATTATAGAAACCGGATAGGGTTGGGGGAGCCAGGATCATTTTGGAAATGAATATTCTGGCCCGGTTAATGCTGTAAATATAACCTTAAAATAACCGTACACAAGAAAGTAGCTACACTGCTAACAGGAGGAGTGACTTACAACGTCGGAATAATACCACCTGTCCCCACTTCCAAGAATATCAAATGGTCGTCCCCTAAATCAGACCGTTGTCGTTGTTACTTTAATGTTTATATTTGGAATCCATTCAGGGCCATACACAGCTTACTATACCATGCAAGTTTAACTCCTTTTTGAAGACCGTATGGTGACCTATAGTTGTTTATATTGACATTATTTAATCTCGGTTGGATTGATGTCTCTTTAGTTATCATATTCCCGCTCTTTATTTCTATATCAATCAAGCAATGCGTTAGTTACAATAATTTGACAGTGTGTGGTTACTTATGTCTATTTCCAAGTGGTGATCCATAAAATGGTATGTTAAACTCCGATTTGGAGCATTAACTTATTGAGTTTTTCTTAATTGATTTTAATAACACATAATCGTCCTGATTATTCGTGTAATATTGGCTGATGGACCTTATTATTCATCAATAATTACCAACTTTAATTTACAAACATTTCCCGTTTTAAAACCAAATTTGATTACACGAGTTCGTATGTTTGAAGACAAAATACCAATAATATTTTTATATTTATATAATTCAAATATTATTTATAAATCAAAAGGGATAAAACCACTGATTGTTGGGCACTTTATTGAGCCTCATTGCCGCAAAGCAGTTCGAATTCCCTAAAAACGAGATAAACAACCTCAAATTATAAATTAAGAGTACAATGCGTGGTTCTAGAGAATAGTTTTTGGAAAAGGCTATACTTTAACAGGCGGACCTGTTGTCTTATCAGTAGTAACCTCCATTGTTAATGTGATAAAGTAATAAAACATATACATTTTTATGATCTTCATATTGTATGTTGTACTGTATAATATAAATTTTTAATCAATTTGATACTTAACATTTACGTTTATATGTCTTTTTTTATAGATAAATACAAGACAATCTGAAATATAAAAATAAGGAGATGTGGAAATGCCAAACGAGACTACTATCCACCAAAGTACAAATGAAGTGGATGAAAGCAATGAAAGACATACACTCTAAAAAATGTGTTTAGGGCCTAAACATAAACCTATACATGTTACTTGTAATGCATTGTAAACACGTTTTTATCCTAAATATGTTCTTCTCCTAAACATGTTGAGGAAAGTGTTTAAAGCTTAAACATGTTTAACCCTCTATGTGTTTAGCCTGACAACATGTTGAAGATAAACATGTATTGGTACTGCTCCTTATCAACAGAATCCGAAATATTTTAAGTAAGTTACCTCAGAACTTAGATTAGGCTAAAAACTCATTAAAACTAAACATATATATACATTTTTTTTGTAAAACATAAACTTAGTGTCCCATAAAACATAATAAAATATTTTATAGTGACCAAGGCCGCAAATATAGTAAATAGAATCTTTTTGCATTTGCCTTTTTTGTATCCATTAAAGAGCTTGCTGTGAGGCGTGGTTCTACTCGCCATTCCTCGTCCTGAACATGCATGAAATATTTGCCACTGGACGTTAAGCAATCAACAATCAATCCTCGCCTTTCCATGAAGAGTACACAATTATTTGTAATTGTCTTTCAAATTCTACATGTAAAAATAAGTGGTCGCGACCTTTACAGAGCCCTCTATCAATTTGTTCATTGTTGAAGTCATTACATCAACCTTTAAAGTAAAGAACAGCAATAAATGATATGTTCACCATGTTTTCTCCTTCTAATTTTTATACATTCGTGTATATTAACAACAAATATTTCTCTATTCAAACATACGGTCAATGATTGCTCACAAAATAAACAGTAAACTAATATATTGTTTGAAAATTTTACCACAATCCAGTAATTTCTGCAGATTTCTAAAACTGGTATAAAAATAAGGAGATGTGGTATAATTGCGAATGAGACAACTACTGAACAAAGACCAAAGGAGGTAGATGTAAATAACTTATTCAACGTTGAAATCATTTTACAATGTGAACACAGTAAGAACTAATTCAGATGCAAAATAATCATAAAACTAGCTTGTGCATTTCAGATAACTTTTAATTTGAAGTTTCTTTAAATCAAATATACATATATATTATACATAAATATACATATTATATTACGGTACATACATAAAATAAAACATTTCTTAAATCCAGTTGAATTCTTTTGGGATGATGGTTGGCAACATTTTGACTTAAATGGGAAGAGCCAATTTTGATTCAATTAGGTTTTAAATATTTTTAGAGAAATATCAACCTTTATCACAATCAGAAATTTGTTGAATACATATTTAGTTGTAAACAAGTCATGTACGCAAATGGCTGTTTCACTAACAAATTAATGTGCTAGCCTTCTTACAACATGTATACAAGTGGCTGTTTCACTAACAAATTAATGTGCTAGACTTCTTACAACATGTATACAAGTGGCTGCTTCACTAACATATTAATGTGCTAGCCTGTTTACTCCATGCTCACAAAAAATTGTATGTAACTTATAAAGAATGATAAATATTATGATATCCTATCAGGCTATTAGTAGTTTGTCTTCATATTTTTGGGGAATTTCATATAATTTTCCCTCTTGTGGAATTTGTTATTTCTATCTTCTAATACATATCGTTTTATAAATCCCAACAGCTGATACTGTTTGGGGTATGTCAGGTCCAATACACAGTAACAATATAAGAGTTTTGATAGTGAAGTCAGTTATTTATGGAGTTGCCTTCATTCTCAATTGCTACTAGCCTTGGTGCTTCAGTTTTCTAGGAGCTGAAAACCAGGTCTGTTAGCTGTAAAATAAAAAAAAATAACTGTAGAAACACAATGCTAAAGTTTCTTAGATAATTGATGACATGCTTTTTGTGTGTTTTTTTTTTTTTTTGCTCTGCATGAACTGATTTTGTGTCATGGATGGATACCACATATCCTTTGTTTTTCTATCAAAAGTTCTTATGTATCATAATATCTAAATTGCATTATCACATTTTTACATGAAACTTTGACAAGTATATATATTATATTGTTAAACTTATTGACACCGAAGAAGGCTATTTGTTAAGCCGAAATATTTGTCAACACGATTTAATAACAACATCTTCGTATAATACCATCTTATATTAGTATCGTTGTGCAAATGTTTAGACTTATATATATATATATATATATACAGTCAGGAGCCTGATGTTCAGTGGTTGTCGTTTGTTGGTGTGGTCAGTAGGTGCTTCTCGTTTTTTTTATATAGATTAGACCGTTGGTTTTCCTGTTTGAATTGTTTTACACTAGTCATTTTGGGGCCCTTTATAGCTTGCTGTTCGGTGTGAGCCAAGGCTCCGTGTTGAAGGGCGTACGTTGACCTATGAGTGTTGACTTTTTATACATTGTGACTTGGATGGAGAGTCGTCTCATTGGCACTCATACCACATCTTATTTATAGAAGTTTTATATTCTTGACATGCATTCACTTCTTGTCAATCAGTTTGGTTTAAATGCTGGTGCATTGAATATAAGTTATCCTGGATAAGATACTATGTGCAAGACTACAAGTTTGGTCAAACTCCTTTTAATGAACATGGCTTTAGTAGTAGCAATTAGAAGAAAAGCAAATGAACAGGATTTCATCAAAGCAGACCATGCATGCTACTCGAGCAACATAAGAAAAACGTTTTAGTTACCTTTGATCACTTTGCAAATTTCAATGCTAATTTTCTGACGAACCAGCCACCCGTAGACGTCTTCAAGTGTCTAGTATCTTTCAAATTCATCTTGATAATTAAAAAAAAAATTCATATATATTTTATTTATATATGATATATGCACTAAAAATAGATAAAGTAAGATGTCAAATTTAATGACTCTAAATTCAAAAACAAATATTTTGAATTTCTCTCTATAGTAAGTTAACTGATATTGGAATAGTAGCAAAACCTCAGTTTGAATATTTACATATAGTGAAAATGTAATTTTGATTTGTTCAAAGCATTTGCTAGCACAGTTATTTATAGTTGCCTTGAAATGTTTTTCTTCTTCTTTTCGTGACAATGCTGCATGAATGTTTACTCTCACATTTCAAGGAGTTACTTTCAAAATTTTGGATTGGATTTTTAGGGTTTTGTTGCTAGTCATTTCAAAACATGCAAGGCAATGTAATTTTTTTCAAATCTCATTGCACGCCCACGAGGTCGAATGGTCGTCCTGTTTAGGCTTTACACTGAACTGAAAACCATTTAATTCACTCACTCCTTTTTTCACTAACCAGAGCACAAATTCTGCTGTGTCGAACTTTCCATTGCATAGATTAACTGATATAAATGAATAATTTTGATTTTTTACTCTTTGAATAAAATCACTTCCCAAATCAGGAGAAGATTTTCTAACACAGTAGCAGAACAAATACTGGTGTGTATGTAAAGTGATTGATTAAAAAAATTCTCAATCATACTGGTGTACGTGAAATCAAACATCTATATTTCTTTTAAAGATTTTTCAATATAATATAATATTATTATGAACGCAGATATTATGAAAGGAAACAAAAAATAATCCAATGTTATGTAACCTCGTATGGTAATGAAGTCAAAATAAATAATGGTCAGTTTTTCAGACCATCCTACTTTTCAAGAGAACAACTTACACTTACAGCAGCCGTGGTATTAAAAGAATACTTCTTATTTATATCCAAAAAGACAGAGGTAGCATGTGGCAATTGAACGCTAAGCCTGGACTTTAATTTACAGTTTTTATTTAACGTTCAATACAACTAATTTAACTTCGTATGAATTAGGTGCTTTTACATTCTAACTTTGGCAAAAATAACTAAACAAAATAATAAATGAATACTTACAATGAAATTGTGGCTTCTTTATGTTCGTTGGAACTTGTTTCTGTGATAATGGCTGACCACAGTGCTTCTTTGTGTAAAACGATATGTTTCGGCCTCGAGATTTTGGCGGGATTATAGATTTCATAGATATGATATAATATACATTTTCTAATCCTACACATTATTCCCCTAACATGTTTTGACGATTAACATATTTAGCTAAAGACGTGTGCTCATTTTATATGTATAGGATTTCAACATTACTCTTAAACATATTTAGGTAAAACATGTTACACAAAGTGTTCAGGGCCTAAACACAATTTTTAGAGTGTACTTACGGCCTTCAACAATGTGAAATACTCACACCGTAAAGTCGGCTGTAAAAGGCCCCGACATGAAAAACATGAAACAATTCAAATGAGAAAATTAACGGCGTAATTTATAACAAAACAATTTACGAAAAACAAGTATGACAGACATGAATTAACGACAACCACTGAACTATAGGTTCCTGGCTGGGACAGGCACACAAAGAATGTGGCGGAGTTAAACATGTTTGCGCTACACCCCTCTCCTATCCTAGGACAGTGGTGTTACAGCACAACATCAGAACAAACTTTACAAATCAGTTGGCAAGGGCTTAACTCATCAGATCAATTCAAAGCAGAAAAAAACATCTAACAGAAACACAGACCAGATCTAGACGTGGTAGGGTATTTAGACATCCCTAACAACAAAAAGACATACAGTACAGATCTGAAAGTCTTGTCTAAATATGCACCTTAGTTTAATTCATATATCAGACGATATTTTTGGTCTAAATCAACTTCGGAAGTGAAAACAGACCACAATGACATCTAGAAAACAGACCACATTGACATCTAGAAAACAGACCACATTGACATTTTTCTGTGTCACCAGGATACAAACAAAAATTAAACATTGTTCTCTTATCAATGGACAAATATTCAGAACTGAGAGAAAAAACCAATCCATATGCTGATTTTCGTTTTTGTTTTTAAGATATCAAAATCAGACCTTAAACCAACCACGTTGACATGACTATGAAACTCAGCAAATGCAAATAGATCTCTTATTAATTTTACAAATAGTCCGAACTTTGTTTTTGTTTTAAGGAACATGGCACATGGAACATAAAATTCGATAACAGGAAAACACTTTTGTTTTCTTTGCTTCCCGTTTTTTATTTCTCAAAACGATAACTACATGGAGGCAAATATACACAGACCATAATCCGCCCATTTCTAGAATAAAAAAACAACATTTAAGTATTCGCAAAGCGGTTTGTATTCGTATCGACGGAAAATGCAGTCAGCAATGTACATATGATGGTGGTATAACATTAATACGGAAGTTCTTACAATTAAAATGTAAAACTTTTCATCATTTGGGTCCTTGTGATGTACAGGAAATTTGGGTAAACAATCATATCATTTCCACATCTCAGTTCAAGGCCATTCTGGTCATATGAAGGTCCCTTCTATGTATTGGTTACATAAACTACACAAAAAACCGTAAACTATATTAATCGTTTCATCTCTGCCTCCAGTAAGTATTCTTCAACATGTCCTTCAGTACTTTTAACTAGTTAATTTACTTCTATCAATTAACTTATTATTAACTTTTGAAAAACAGCATGTGGAAATATTGAAATTAACGTTTTTAAGAGCGTTAATTATTTTTTTATGTTTTAGATAAATTACGTGCTTTTGATGGCCCTCGACTCTCTACACTACACTCCCATACAATCTTAACAAATACATTTTTTTCTATTTAATTTAATGACCATTTCAAAAATCAGATTGTAAATTCATTTGCTGTAACTCATAACGCCATTTTCTGTAATGAAAACAGATAAAGATTTTTTAAAAGCACTCTCGGTAAGATATGGTCTTGCATTTTTGTTTTATCATAAAATAGCAAAAATGCCACATAGTGGTTTTTAAATGCATCCTTTTTCAATAGCCTGTGTGCTAGGTAAACAAATCTCTTCATACTAGTATGGTTATAGTCTCCAGCTCGTTTAGGAGATATGTGCATTTTTTGGACAACAAGCTTTAGGAGAACCTTGGTCACAACCTTCTATCAAATATATTCTTAAATCAAACGATGTCAAAGTCAGAATTGAATCCCTATACATACATTGTTTCTAGATCGGGGATGACAGCCAGAGTAAATTATGCTTAAATTTGTAATAAATTATTGAAGAATTGGACCAAATCTGACATTACAACACAACTCATATATAATTTAGGGTCACGACTTCGATATTTATAATTGGAAATGTCAAAAAAAAGGAATTCATTTTGTATAAATATGTATAGCACAGCTGTTTCTATTTTAAATTAGTCGTATTTTGAACTAATTTATCAAAAAAAAAAACCCATTAAAATCTAATGGTTTATTATACAGTCGAGGCAAATAGGAAATTGCACAATATTATGAATTATCCTAATTTAACACATTATTATGAACTTTCATAATACTAGTTAATCGAATGATTTTGTAACTATATTATGAGATTTCGTAATTCATTAAATTATGGAAATGCATAAGATAAGAAAAATATTAAAATTTTAATTAATTTGTTTTGTAGTTTTTTGGGCCCCGTGACTTATTTTGGGAAATTATTTCTGAGTGGCGTTTATACCAGGGCATAAGGAACAACTGTCAGATTTTCTACGACACAAAGATTTCCTCCCGACACGCCGATTTATGGTTGTTGTTGTTGTTTTGACAATGAGAGCTGACAACCACTATCGGTTTGAAATACAACTTTCGGTTATAGTTCTTTGATAATTTGATTTTACTTTATTTCTCCTTTATAAATCTTGAATTATCTAGTTCATGCCGTTTAAAATGAATATACTTTACATAAAACTTAGTTTAAGATTAATCTAACCTTATGTCGGTTGAAACAATAAAATATCAAAACATTGATAAAATAACAAATATAATAGTATCTAACAATGTTTATATAATACATAACGATGTATTTTTTCACTAAAATAATGACAAAAAACAAATAAATTTAACAGCTAAAATCATATTTTTGCTCTCAATTTTTAAAATGCAGATATTTCTTTATTTACCGCGTGTAGAATCTTTATTATATCTTTTTTTACTTTGAGATATTTTTTTTTTTTTATATTCTTTACGGTATGGTTTTGTTTATTTAGCTACTGTAGATCGGATCATGGAAGTATCATATTGTCAATATAATACTTCCTTAATCGGATTATCATGATAATTAAGATTCAACAACTCACTAAATCGGTATAGATACGGCATGTAAGTGCACAATGATGGTTCATGGTTTACTTTCATTACCGCAGTCAAGATATGCAGTGTGAATGCAAAACTTATTTTAATATGATTAAAGAACAAACGTCATTTTTCACAATTTAAACAATAAAAAAGAAAATATTGTAAAAAATGCATGTTTTGAAGAAGAGTCTTTGTTTTAAAATCATACAGTAGATAGGATTAAAAAAAAAACACTCTGAGATCAACAAAATGGCGACAAAAACGATTGCAAGTTAAAACATAAATGGCATTGCCTTTTCTCTATTTTTTTGTATAGGTAAAACAAAACCTTTTGTGAAAAAAGACTCATCGTTAAAGGCGTACGTGTGACCTATAGTTGTTAACTTCGTCTTTTGGTCTATGATTTATCGTTCTTCCATTACTTGTTGATAAAGAAGTAATTTGTTCTTAACTGTGCATTTAAAATTAAAAAAATTACTTCAGCAAAATGAATGATTTGAACATTCATAAAACTAGTGAGCAACTCTTATAGTTGAAATTTACTCGTTTCATTTTTACTATATATATGCTGAAGTGATAACAAATATTTGCCACTGGACGTTAATCTTATTACAATCACTTATATAGTCAGAATAATGTTTCTGGTAATTATGAACTCCCCACATGAGAACAAATGACCAAGAAGTTATCAACTATAGGTCACCGTTCGTCCTTCGATAATGAGCAAAACCCATACCGTATAGTCAGCTATAAAAGGCCCCGAAATGACAAATGCAAAACAATTCAAACGAGAAAGAAAACTGCCTGATTCATGTACGAAACAATGAACGAAAAACAAATATGATATACAGCAACAATCGACAACCACTGAATTACAGGCTCCTGACTTGGGACAATCAATACAAAATGTGGCGGGGTTAAACTAGTTTGCTGTACAACATAAGAACAAATTATAAGATTTAGTTGAAAAGAGCTTAACTCATTAGAGTGTTACAAAACAGACAAAACACAGACCGGACGTGGCAGGGTATTTATATATCCCCACAACAACAAAAAACACTAAGTACAGATCTGAGAGGACTCGCAGTTACTGACAGCTAGTTCAAAACCAATAACAACTAATAAAAAAACATGTATCTAAGACTAAAATACCAATCAGTACACATCCAACATCCAATGGATTTAGTGTAAAGACGTCAATGCTGAGATACAGTGAAATGTGCATATGTATATAACACTTATATTTAGTTTGGTTTTAATTTACTGATACGCCTATGCCAGACCCAAAGGCCTCTTTCTAATCCTATTGGCATTATTATTCACATGGTTTCTGTGAGATTGTCAAAAACAGACCTTTTTAAAAGATTAATAATACAATGGTCGGTGTAACGCAATATGAATAATGGCTAACCCTTAAATGTTTAACACCGGTCATTATATTACGCTTATATTGTTATGAGACGACGAAAATTATTGAAATTATTCTAGTTATTAATATGGAAATACAAGTATAAGTATACAAAATAATTGTCAGGGATGTTCAAATATCAAAATCTAATTTCATTGAATTTCTAAAATGTCATGTTTCAAGTTTTGTATGATTTCTTTGGTAGTATGAATATAAAAGTTTGTACAAAAATAAGTGTCACACAAGTATACGACAGGGAAATAGGAACCACACGACACAAAATAACGAAAATGCATGACGAGATTAATGAGTGTGTTCATTATGCTAATGTTTATAATTGAAAAATATAGAATATACCATGCTCTTAAGTATAAATCGCCACCAGAGTCTTAGATATGTTTGAATAAATTCAGCAAAGTCATTGACACAAAAACTCCAAATGGACAAACTAGTCAGATGTGACAAACAATAAACGAAAAACAAATATGAGAAACAACAAAAAACGACTTCCACTCAATCACTGGCTGCACATATGGAATGTGGCAAGGTTAAACATGTTAGAAGGCGCAAACCTACCCCTAACCTGGGAGAGTAGTGTAACAGTACAACATAAAAACAAACTATAAAAATCAGCCGAAAATGGCTTAACTCATCAGATCGATACAAAGCAGAAAAACATCTTACAACAAGAATGTGTCCATAGTACACGGATGCCCCACTCGCACTATCATTTTCTATGTTCAGTGGACCGCGAAATTGGGGTCAAAACTCTAATTTGGCATTAAAATTAGAAAGATCATATCATAGGGAACATGTGTACTAAGTTTCAAGTTGATTGGACTTCAACTTCATCAAAAACTACCTTACCAAAAACTTTAACCTGAAGCGGGACAGACGGACGAACGGACGGACGAACGAACGAACGGATGCACAGACCGAAAAACATAATGCCCCTCTACTATCGTAGGTGGGGCATAAAAACGCAGAACGGATGTGGCAGGGTATCTATACATCCATTACATCACAAAAGCACAACGTATAGATCTTAGAGTATTCGCAGTAACTGACAGTTTGTTCAAAGCAAATTACAACTTATAAAAAAGCATGTAACTATCTAAGACTAAAATATCAATCAGTACAAATCCAACATCCAATGGATTTAGTGTAAAGACGTCATTAACAGTTCGTGGAAAAAATGAAACATAGGTAACTCAATTGTGCTATCTTTTATTGTTTACAAAAAGTCTTAAACAGCACTAACAATTCAGACAAACGTGCTGAGTTACTAAAGTCGAGCACATCATAGATGTGTACTTGATTGGTCCATATATATTATTGTTTACAACTACTATTTCTATTCAAAAACTTGTTTTAGGGAAATCATTGCTAGCCCGCCATGCAGTAATCCTTTATCTATTAAGTATAGAATTGTCAAATATAAGTGTACGCGGGAAAAGGCCGTGGATCGTCAATAAAATGTCCATATGTTTATCATCGGAACAACAAAAGTGTACATAAGAAGAGGGCCAGAATATATTTAATTTACTAGTATTCAGGACATGCATGGTGTTGTGACCGTAGCAAGGTGCGTTCGTCTCAAATCCTAATTGACTAGGTATGCAAGTTTTTCTCCATGAGGTTGTTAATTTAAATGACTCTCCGTTATAAATCATTTTTACCATTTATATATTTTAGACTAAGTCTTCCTTAACTCGCAACCCGACACTTGCAACTCGCAAATCTACTTTTTTTTCATCTCGCAGCTCTACTATCGTGACTCGCAACTTGACTTGTTTAACTCGCAACTTGACATTTTTTACTCGCAACTCGACACTTAACTCTTAACTCGACTTTCGTAACTCGCAAATCCACTTTCTTTACTCGCAAATCTTCTTTTTCAACTAGCAACTCTACTTTCGTAACTCGCAACTCGACTTTTTTTACTCGCAACTCGACTTTCTTTACTCGCAACTGTACTTTTTTAAATCGCAACTCGACTTTTGTAACTCGCAACATGACTTTTTTACCAAAAGTTCCAAGTGATGAAGTTGAAATTATCCCTTCGTAAATTTTACGGACGCCATCACGCGTTGGTTGACCGTTACGGAATATCCGTTTCACAGATGTTAGCGGATATGTTCCAAATGTCGTAACTACAACACCGTCCCCTTTTTTCCCTAATGTGACCTACCGAGTTAGACTTATTACCGGGTTTGTAATAACATGAGCAACACGACTATTGTGTACTATTATTTAATGTGTTTGTCTGTTTGTCTTTTTCTTTTTTAGCCATGAAGTTGTCAGTTTATTTTCGACTTATGAGTTTGAATGTCCTTTTGGTATCTTTCGACTCTCTTTTGGTGTTTAGAAAATAATCATTCATGCTTTATATAATTGATTGCTTATACAATTATAATACATGAAATTTAAAACGCAGGACTTTGAAGATGTGTGATTTGTTTATGAATTTAATAAAATTAGTCAGTAGTAACTATAAATAAGAAAGGTAGAATTTTGATAGTTCTTTAATGTGTTTCTTTAAATTCGTAGCCTCATAAGATATTACGCCAAACATGGTTGTAAATTTGAAAGAAACTATCAAATAAAGAAGCAAAAACCAAGCGAACAAATTTATTAAATCGAAAAAAGGTTAAAAAAAGGTTAAAATGTACAAAGGCACATCTACACATGACAAAATGAAATCAGCCACATCTACATAAGACAGTCAACCACCCATGTTCCGGCCCCAAATAGTGCCAAGTGGACCCCATTTGAAATAAAAATAGTGAATGCACCCTAGGGATACTACCCCAACATCATACCAAATATAAAGTTTCCATCATTTAAGGCTTGGAAGAAAATGGTCGGACAAATTAGGGTTAAGAATAATAATAATAATAATAATAATAATAACAAGTAATCCTGTGTTAGGATGCTAACACAAAAGTCATAAAACGGCCCCCAACCATTGTTCTGCTGTTTCCATGGTAACGGCAGACATTTTGAAATTTCATAGTCGGATAGCACATCTACACATGACAGGTCACATTACTTACAAGTTTCATAAAAATTGGACCAATTTTCAAATTTAGACATTCATGTTTCCATGGTTACAGTGGCCATTTGGAAATTCCAAAGTCAAATACCACTTCTACATAAGACAGGCAACATTTGTGTAAAGTTTCATTAAGTTTGAAGCATTTTGAATTTTTGACATTTTGCAGTTTCCATGGTAACGGCAGCCATTTTGAAAATTCAAAGTCGGATGGCACATCTACACATGACAGGTCACATTACTGTCAAGTTTCATAAAGATTGGACCAAATCTAGATTTTCGCATTTTGTTGTTTCCATGGCAACGGCGGCCATTTTGGAAATTCAAAGTCAAATTCCAAATCTACATACACTCGTTAACATCTCTGTAAAATTTCATTAAATTTGAAGCATTTTAAAAAATTTCACATTTTGCAGTTTCCATGGTAACGGCGGCCATTTTAAAATTCCAAAGTCGAATTACAGCTACATATGGTGCTACCTGTAATAATCTATCATTATATAACATAAAAAGTACATAGGAATAATTCAACACTATCACATGACTAATCACATGACTATTGTTCTAGAATGTTCCATGAAAATTGACCCCTAAAATAATGCCAAGATGACCCTTGGCTGAAATAAAAATGTGGAATGGACACCTGGATATCGGTCTCTTGTATTACACAAAACTTAAAGGTTCTACCAGTAGCGAATCAATAGTCGAAAAATGACCCCACCCATGTTCCGGCCCCCAAAAAGTGCCAAGTTGACCCCCATTTGAAATAAAAAATAGCGAATGCACCCCTAGGGATACTACCCCAACATCATACCAAATATAAAGTTTCCATCATTTAAGGCTTGGAAGAAAATGGTCGGACAAATTAGGGTTAAGAATAATAATAATAATAATAATAATAATAATAATAATAATAATAATAAGAAACGGGACAAAACATAAAGTCCCCAAAATCCGTTTTGGCGACTTAATAATAAGAAACAGGACAAAAACATAAAGTCGCCAAAACTCCGTTTTGGCGACTTAATTATACTGATACGAACCAACACATCCTAACAAAAAAGAATGCAAGTTTGTCAAGTTGGAGTGAAACACTACATATTTGTTTTGAATCAGGATTTTGAAAAAGGGGCGGGGGCCCCAAACTAGGCAACGTTTGGAGTGGAACAAGAAAACAGTCTGCAGTAACCATAAATGTAGCGCCAAAAGGAGGGGCCAAGGCACCCTGCCCCCTTTCCTCTCCCCAAATCCGCCACTTAAGGTTAATATTTACATAAAATTGTATTAACAACTAGTAACCATGTTTTGACATGTATAAAGATACATGTCAAAAATCGTTAATTTGATCAGATATTTGTAAAATTTTTATTATCTACTTAGCCCATCCAATTATATTCTTGTATTATATATTGATATGGCATAACATCTGCCTTTTGTCAAAAACATTAAAATGCGGAATACATAGGTTAGAAAAAAATATGATACGGCTGGGAAATCGGATATCTTAATCCCCTTTAAAAACACAGTGCCACCCTAAGTGGAACCCTTACAATCCCCAAAAGTACCAATGAATTAAATAAACAACACAAAACTACTAGTAGACGATGATTTAAAGTTTTTTGATAAGTTAATTTTAGTTTTAATTATAATTATTTTTCTATCGAAAACAGTGTCTGCCGAAAATTCATTTTTCAACAAGTAGGAGAGAAAACAGAAAATTAATGTAGTTGATGTCTCTTGAATATAATTGTATGACTAGTTGATTAGATGTTTAATACTATATAAATGTAAATGTTATATACTTTTTACGATTCACATACATGTATCAAAGGCGGTTGCATAATTTACAATAAAAAAACCCCACTTGTATTCAACTATATTATCGATTACTTGTAGAGTGGAAATATTGAAGTTAGCAGTTTATCGTGATAAATAAACACCTATGACATGTCAAAACTTTGTATATGGGGTTTTCTCACCACAAAGAGATAATATGCCAAGTCAATTCTTGAAGCAGAATTTCTAGCGGAATCTGAAGTGTTACCCAGTTTAACAACTTGAAGAATAAAAAGCACGTATTTATACACAACTTAACTGATCTTCAATATGAATAAAAGGGAATGTCGGGTATGTCTCAACGAAACAGCAACCAAACGACAAAAAAAAAAAAAAAAAAACATCCAAAAGACCACACTGTCTTCTACAATTGACACACTAAAGTCCTTTATCTAAAAAGTTTGAATAAATATTAAACAGAAAAAATCCAAGATCTGCTGTAAACACTTAAGAAGTTCCTGACTTGAAACATAGGTTAAACTAATATTTTGTATATCTTAATGTCGATCAGTAGATTAACAAAACATACAATAATAGAAACCGGTACATGCAGGGAAATTACTTAGCTATAATATATAAGAGATACGATTGTTTATGTTGTTATTTCATATTTTGAACAGAGTGTGGTCAACTATCGAGTTGGAAATGGAGTTCGAGTTCGAATTTAAGCAGAATTCAAGTTCGAATTCGAGCTGGGGTTCGAGTTAAAGTTTCAGTTATACTTCGAGTTCGAGTTCGATCAAAAGTCCGAGTAATAGTGTGAAATCGAGTTACAAGACGAAGTAGAGTTCGAGTTAAAAATATTGTCAGACACAAACGAGATAAAGAGGTTTTGTTAAAAATGACCAAAATAAATACTAGTATATAAAAAGGGGAAACTGGATAACAAACAGAGAAATATTAAAAAAAGAAAACAAAATATTGATTCTATTAAGGAAATGGGATAATTTACACACATGTTTAACTTAACCGTTAGTCACTAAATAAGTCTAATTTATAGAAAAGATCTAATGCATTTTAGGAACACAGACCTTTTATTTTGTGTGTGTCATTTAATGCTTTTAGTCTCTAGATCTATCGTATCTATATGAGGGTAAAGAACGGAACATATGTGTGCGAACGGCATTATGCCATATGTGTTTGAATAAAGATAGTAAAAAAAAACATTCTGAATTCATTTATCTGAAGGTTTTGATATATGTGTGTGTATGGTGGTGGTGGTTAGACTCTCCATCCAAGTCAAAATTTATAAAAGTAAACCATTATAGGTCAAAGTACGGTCTTCAACACGGAGCCTAGGTTCACACCGAACAGTAAGCTATAAAGGGCCCCAAAATTACTAGTGTAAAACCATTCAAACGGGAAAACCAACGGTCTAATCTATGTAAAACGAGAAACGAGAAACACTTATGAACCACATCAACAAACGACAACTACTGAACATCAGATTCCTGACTTAGAACAGGTGCAAACAAATGCAGCGGGTTTAAACGTTTTAATGGTACCAAACCTTTTCCTGAAACAATAGTGTAACATCACAACATAGAAAGACACACTATAAAATATCAACTGAAATAGCTTAACTCAATCAAAGGACATATTAACACCATTGAACATGCACTGAACAAATAAATTTGACCTATGATACAATGTAAATTCAAAATAAATAAACTAAGGGAAGAATAATAAAAGTAACATGTTATATCGGTATGAAATGTTAAACAATTTAAGACAAACAAAATGCTCGAACAAAAATATCAGCCATTTGCAATAACTTTAAACACAGGTAAATGAAAATAATTTTGTTGTTAGGTATACGTGTACAGTTACAATAGAGAAAGGAAATATTTTAACAAAATAAATAATTATGATGTTCATAGTACGAAGTGGAAATTTATATTAGTACCAAACACTTATCAAAGCTGGTATATAGACCAGATATAACCCTGAATAACATTAAATAACAAAAAAGCATTACAATTAGTATCAACAGGTCAAATAAACAAGAAAGAACGATTTGAGAGTACTCGCAGTTACTGACAGCTAGTTAAAAGCCAAAACAATTAATAATAAAAAATCATGCATCAGAGACTAAAATCAACTAAAACACATCCCAGGGATTTAGTATTTTAACGTCATGGACAGTCAAAGAAGACATGACTTGTGCAATGCCAAAAATAAATGTATCGACAGACAGTAGGATAGTTAGGAGTTTAACCTCTTTATAGATCAAAATGAACGTGGGTGTGTCTTTAAACATCCCGTTTGAAAAGAATACAAATTTAGTTATGTTTGAATTTGCTGATGACAAAATCGATATTAGTGTCAATGTAAACTATATTCAAAGATCTAATTACAACATTGGTAAGATAACCTGAACTAATAAGTTTATTTAAAGGTTCGATGAGTTTAAACGGATCACATAGTGATTTCCGCGCTATAAGTACAATATTACCGTAAAATTTAGGAGGTGAAATACCGTTTTTAATCAGTTTTCTACAGGTACAGCCAAATTTACTAATCAAATCTTTGTATCTATGAAAGAACTTAGCAAAAGTTTTACGTAATTTATGGTAACGAAATCCCTGACTTAATAATTTACTAGTGATGCATTGATTACGTTCGTTAAAATCTATGACATCACTACACACACGGGCATAACGAACGAGTTGGGATATATACACACCGTATGATGGAGCCAAAGGAACATCGCCGTCTAAAAAAGGAAAATAACAATAGGGAATGAAAAATCGTCTCTTTTGTCGTAAATTTTCGTATGGAGTTTTCCTTTAGAGATTGAAATGTCCAAGTCCAGAAAAGGACAACTACTGCTGTTTATGTTAGATTTAATTAAAGTAAGTTCTATTGGGTAAATTTCGGTAGTATATAAGAGAACTCTGGATTATTTAACGAAAAATATCATCTAGATAACGGAAGGTATTGTTGAATGTATCAACCAAATGTAACAATGACGTGTCTTTACTGAGTTTGGTCATAAACTGAGATTCATAGCTATACAGGAATAAATCTGCTATTAAAGGGGCGCAGTTAGTGCCCATAGGAATACCTACTACTTGTCGATACACTTTATCGCCGAAACGTACATATATGTTGTCCAGGAGAAAATTTAAAGCTTCAATCATATCTTCACATTTCCAGTAAGTGTATCTAGCATACTTTCCTTTTCGTTACAGAAAAGGCTTTAAACGAGTTACAGCAAATAAATTTGTAATGAGATTTTCAAAAGACCATTTAATTAAATATGAAAACTTTTTCTTGATAAGATTGTGTGGAAGTGTAGTAGAGAGTAGAAAAATCATAACTGTCAACAGAATTAAAAGGACCATCAAAAGCATGTATTTTATCTAAAACCTCTAAAGAATTTTTAACACTCCAAAAATAATTAATACCATTATTTTCATAAGCTTTATTACAAAAGTTAATAACAAGTTCTTTGATAGTAGTAAGGGAGGTAGTTAGAAGAACTGATAGATTGGTAGTAGAACACTTACTAGATGCGGAGATGAAACGGAATTTAAATGGTTTTTTGTGCAATTTAGGTAACCAGTACATAGTAGGGACTTTCAAATGTTCGGAAGAGGCTTTAAGCTGGGTAGTGGCAGTGATATGCTTGTTTACAATTTGACTCTCTGTGGAGCGTACGGACCTTTATTTCTTTATTTTTAATTGTTTTGCCCATATTCTCTATTCTGAATATATTAGCACACCAGTATTCTCACTTCTTTTGCCCTGTTTTCATCTACCCTTTAATTTTTTGACTGTTATTCACTATTTTTTTCGCCTTTTATTCTCTATGTTTTGCCCATCAACCTATATTCTGTAAACCCTGTCCAGATCTTTTATCTGTATTCACGTAAGAATTATTTCTAGTAGGGTACATGTGTAGGTGGATTTTAGACTAGAAAACAATGTAATGAAGAAAAATTAGTTTGTTTTGGTCGATTAATTATGAAACAACGTCAAATAGTACCGCAACGAAATTTCATTCGATTTTATAGAGCTTGACATATGATATAGACTAGATTACATCCACTTCATTTTAACTTTGGTGGATAGTTGACAATCATAGGTCACATATCTCCTTATTTTTATATAGGTCTCTTATTGAATACCATTTGCTATAGATGCTTTTTTTTTGTTGCCTTTTGGTCGTTGGGTTGCTTTCTTATTTCATATAATTCATCTTTGGCAAATCTTCTTGTATTCATATTTTGAAATCTGCAGACTCTAGACTTAAAAGATCAATTTTGCCACTCTGTGATTGATTGATAGAATTTTAGTGGTAAACGCCACATTCAGCACTATTCGCTTTACCGTGGTGGCCAATTAATATTGGCGAAGGAAACCGGAGTGCACAAAGAGGAAAAGAAAACTGGTAATCCTAGTCAATTAAAATTGGAATCAAACGCAATTGCCGAGTGCAAGGTTCGAACTCACAATCTCAGATTGACATGCCAGCCGATTTCAACTTGAAATATTACAGTTTAACATCAATTTGTATAATTAGAGGCAACATAGAAATGTCTTCTCTTTCCAACATACTATATTGTTTTCTAGTTTAAGTCCAAATTTAACGCCCTCCTTCCTGTCGATCAACATTGTTGAACATCTGTACCTATTGTATCACATTTTTTTTTTAAAGTTTCTCGTCCTAAATATATGCATGAAATATAATCACAACTGGACGTTGAGCAAGCAACAATCAATCAATCAATCAATCAATGCTTTCACCCAATTAAGCTTGAAGAATACCCATCAGTGATAAAAAAACTGCTCTTACAGATCATTTCCCATAATTGGGTAGTGCATATATGACATTAACACAAGAAAAACTATTTTAATAATAATTAATAAAATAGTCTTCAAGATTCAAAGTACTACATTTTAGCACTGGGCATTATCTTAAGATTAAAGAGCGAGTCGACAAATCGGTGATGGATCGGTGACGAATCCCTAACTGATTGGTGACGTAGCACGGAAGCAACAGATCTGACCTGTTGGATCCTATCCGGACGACAGTCACCGATCAATCAATAAATAAATGATATGCACGAATCAGAATGGGTGCTTACAACTTTCAAATATTTACTAGAAACAAACTTTATTACCAACTGTGAACTGTGAATCGTGGAAATGCATGCATGTTGAAGTTTTCTCAGTTCTATAACACATTTAAGTTTACATTGTATTGTGTTTCAATTATTTGAATCTATGCATAATTTTAATAGTATGGCAAATTTTAAAACAGCATGAATATACAACGATTGTATAACCGAGCTAATATGTTACTAACATGATCCTAACGTTGACTGATGGATGGCTGACCTATGACTGATTGATGGCTAACCGATGACTGATGGCTGATCACTAATTCTGTTTTACTAAGTACCGAAGGGTGCCACGGTTTCCATGCGTATAAACCATTTTCAGTTACTCATGTAGGTGGCCTATTGCAATGCAACATGTCTATCCCTGTAAAACTTTCATGTATACTCTTTGTTAAGTAGCAGTTGAATTGCGTACAAATGTAGGACAATTCAAATTCTCCTGAGTTTGTTTCACGCCATGGTCATTTTCAAAATAGTGTCCAGTCTGTACTTAAAACAAACTCGCAGTATCACATAACTTCATGCGCTTTGTAGTTCTTGAAATATTATGGCTTATTTCACTTGAAACTACCAAATCTATGAGGCAGACTGATGGCTCAAAACTGAAATTTAACATATGTTCCGGCCTTCATCCTGGACTATAGCTGTATTAGTATATGTATATTTTGCTTGAAAGTTTTAGGTTTACTTAGCAAATTTTTATTCTTCGTGACGCCTTCTTCTTCCTAGACCGATTGTTTTAAGGGATTACACACGTTATTTACTCTGTAACACCGACACTTGGCCAACTCGGCTATATAAAATAGGTAATTGCTATTCTATCGGTCAGCGGGCAAAATAGACAAAAATTCTTTTTTTCCGGCTAGCCGCATTAAAGTTTATTCTATCGGCCATCAGGAAGAATTACTTTTCTATGATATAATGCGATTTTTCCCGGCCATACATCTAATAGTGTAAATATTTTTTGGTGAAGTCCAGTGGAGAATATAGTGGCAAAAATTTTCTCCCGTGCAAACACTGATTATTGGAACTCTTTAACGTCCTGGACTATAGTCAGAATAGAACAAGCTCAAATAAAAATTGCCGTATATATAATGTTATCGTTTCTCTTTTTATATAAAAACAGAAAATGTCAGCAGGGTTTAGAAAATTTGTGTAGAATTCAATTTTGTTTGAAATGTTGCTTATGTAATAAATTCCCCACGTACCAATTTCAATATATATTTCTCAATTAGCTGTATACTTCGTTGGAACAGACTAAAAAGCTTTATTATACAAATTATATAAGGAACAGACCGAAATCAGTAGACCATGTGTTGTAGATGCTGTTCATTCAAAGGGCATGCTTGTTATAAATATAAATAAATAGAGAAAGGGGACAACAACGCTAGTACTATTTATGTGAAACAAGTGCTACACGATCTTCTGAAGGTAATTATCAAGGGTTACACGAGCTTCCGAAGGTAATAAGTACATTTTTGTTTTATTTATCACTATATTTTTCGGTTATCATATATGCAAATATGTGGGAAAATCGTATGCTCTATAATGATCCAAAAAAAAAAAAAAACGGCAAGAATTTTGTCGTCGCCAAATTATTGAAGGTCTGCCAATACCTTAGTGGTATGACCAAAATCGACCCATTTTTCCAAATTTGCTTCCTTTGGGAGCATATAATGGTCGTCTATGGAGTACATGTATCACTTCCTTACTCGTATATCAATAACTCACCGTACTGTACATGTACTATGAATATGATAATATGTAATTATGAAAGACACCTCCCACCCCACACCCCCAAATAAAAATAAATATTCAAACCAAGCAAACAAACATAAAATTCTATAAAACAAGTTGGTTGTCCTGAAAGTACACACAACTTGATTAACAACTATTGAGCGGATCTTGTAATGTAAATATATACATGTAAAATTAGATAAGTTATCTGATACTTATGAAGATTTCCTCATCTACCTAGCTCATCTAATTGTATTATCATAACAGATATAGATAAATGGCATTACATCTGTCTTCTGTAAAAAGTATTTATAATTACGCGGTACTTGTTCTCAAATCTCAATGTTTGAAATACAAAGTATATTTAACGGCTATATGTAACCTTATGTCCTTCCACACATTCCTCCCCAACCCCCTCCCAAGATAAAAAAAAATCAAAAGACCAAATTGCTACCCTACTCCTTACTTCTTCCGGCAACTTAAAAGTAACAAAATGAATGAACAACTTGAAGACGATAATTTCAAGCATCTTATTTTAAATAGATTATATGAGTATTCTTTTCGAAACTTTTGTCTGCCATAACATTCATAAGTCATCTTTTAAATGAGAGAGAGAGAGCATAATGTATGTTATGGAGTGGAGTGGAGTATTTGAGTGGAGTGTTGGAGTGAAATTTTGGAGTGACATTTTGGAGTGACATTTTGGAGTGAGAATTAGGAGTGAAATTCTGAAGTAGAATGAATAGTGAATAATGCACTTTACCTGCAAACTATACTGCAATGGAAATATAAAATCTGCATTTGCAGTGAAACTTTAATATTCAAACTGTGAAGTGAATGACCTCATATTAACCAAATCCTTTACAAACAATTTTAAATTCCCCTGATCTACTGATGCATAACTGAGATTTTGACATACTTTATAATTACTTTTACAGACAGCATTTTGATTTCCCAGTCCCCCTGAAGAAGATGAAGAGTTTGACATACTCGTGTATGATGTTTAAAGTATTTTGTAAAATGAAAAATTAACTCTTTACATAGTATCATAATAATTGTTTTTGCACTGCTGTTCTCAGTTATTTTTAGACATTTTACTATTAAAGGGTTACATCGAAAGGTCAATTTCGGATACAAAATTGGGGCTGGGGGTTCCTGAAAGATTTTTTTCAAATGCATGAAAGTGTAACTTTCGGCACAAATAAATCTGTGGACCTATCATCGCTCATTTTATGCAAAAACAAATTGCCTTTCAATCATCCATTACATTTATTTCTAGATCAGCCCTCAGAGTGACGATAAACTATTTTGAAGTGGGTTGGGTCGTGTTCAAATTTTCTTTTTTATCTTACATTTAACTTTTGAAAAACCTAAAAAAAATAACTATGATAGGATGTTAAAATTTATTTGCCATCAATGTTTGACATCCTACTCACACAAAGGGATTGTAAACAAGAGGCTCTCAAGAGCCTGAATCGCTCACCTGTTATTTTTTGCTTAAATCTTTCATCAATGATTATTTTGCTTTTCAAAATAAATTAATGAGTGGCTTAAAATGCCATTTAAATGTTCATGGTATCTGTCATATTTTCTTCAAAAGCAAATAAATGCATTTTACCCATATGTTCCTTCTGAGCCATAGTGTCTATGTTTCTTGACGTACAAGGAAATAAAATACAAAATGTATACTTAATTCATTTGAGAAGATTTTTAAAGTTAAAAAACATAAACAACTTGTGGAAAATTGTCCTTAGAGGGCAATAATTCCTTAAGGGATCAATTGACAATTTTGGTCATATGACACTTTTTGTAGATCTTACTTTGCTGAACATTTTGCTGTTTACAGTTTATCTTTATCTCCAATAATATTCAAGATAATAACCAAAACTGCAAAATTTCCTTAAAATACAGTTGGGTGCAGACCAAGCATTACATGTAGACGGGCCGAAAAGTTAACGCGGCGTTTACTCGCGTGCACTTCATGTTAACGCCGCGTCAGTAGACATACAAAGTAAACGGGCGTTTACTTTCTCGTTTACCTCCGCGTTAACGCAAAACGGCGCGTCTTCTAATTTTGTAATCAAAGAGCTGAAAGTTCTGAGGAAAAATGACGCCACTGTCTCTAATATTGTGATATTTTTTATGCAAGTCTTGATTTTCACATATCGTAATTATTTTAACATTGCAACATGTCTCGTAAACATATAATTGATATTCGTATATGTGTGTGTGTGTGTGAAGTGAAGATGACAACTGGCTGTTTTTTTTAGTATAAATGAATAGGTCAAGACTACCTGAATGATCTACAGTATTCAATGACTACTGGTTTTTTTTTTTGTATAAATAAATAGGCCAAGACTCCCGGAATGATCTACAATATCCAATGACTACTGGCTGTTCTTGTGTACTAATAAATAGGTCAAGACTATTTGAATGATCTACAATATCCAATGACTACTGGCTGTTCTTTTGTACATATAAATAAAGACTACCTGAATGACCTAAAGTATTCTAAGTAATGTGATTTTTTTCTTGCAATTACATTTTTCTAAATCAAGAATACAGACTACTAGTATCCTTTTCAAACCAAATGATTATGAAGAGCCTGCTGTAAGCAAGCTCTTATACCCAACATACTCATTAAATAAGTTACTAGTGACCTAGTTATTTCTATTACTTGAAGCAAATTATATTTCTGTAGATTTAGACAATAGTATAATATTGTTTTACTAGTTTTATTTCACCTTGAAGATTAGACAAATAGGGATACTCCTTTGATTTTTTTATTTCATGTCAGTCAGGTCGCTTTATATGAAACTTGAAACCACTTCTCTGCCATATTGTTATTTTATAACAACTCTGCCCTTGACCATGTTGACCCATGTAATTGATATTCATTCTTTAACCATATCTGTCTCCATTTAAGTTAATGACATTGAACCATCATGGTATTAAACACAATTTCAATAGTGATAATGCTGTTCTCGTGGGTCACCATATATTCAATTTGGGTAGCATTCCAGTTATTGAAATTTGTGTCAGATTAGAACAATGATATACACATGCAGACCTTCAGGATTGGATCTTATAATTTAATATGGAGCCATAGTATGGGACCCCTACACGGTAACAAAAATAAACAAGCTTGAAAGGATACGTCAAGCGGCAAAATGTATCACCAGAGATTACATGTCAAGAGAGGACGGACGGGATACGTCTCCAAAATGCTTACCAAACTGGAACTACAACAAGATCTCCAGACAAGACGAACAAGGCGTTGAAGCCAGAAGTTAATATTTATGTAAAAAGTAGTTGAGGGGCTGATTCTCGCTATTGAACCATACTGTCATTCTATAATATTATTACGTAAGTATTTCTGTATTGGCCTTGTTATTGGTCCGAGGCTTGGTGTATTGGCCTGAGGCGAAGCCGAATGCCAATACAGCTGGCCGAAGACCAATAACAAGGCCAATACAGAAATACACGTAATAGTATCTTTATTAATTAACTACAGTGTTACAATATTTTTTTAATTTCATTTCACAAGAGATAAACATTTTTACCTTGAAGTGGAACTATCCAAATCTCAGTTTCTTTTTATAAGATGCAATATCTAATGATCTGGTGCCGTTTCCATTTATCTTCAGCCTTTTCTCATCTGATGAATTTTTCTACCCTTTCCAGTCACTATAAAGTGTTACAACTTAAATTTAGACACAACACATAAATAGTAATTGGAAAGGTACTGCCATTGCATGTGTAATGCAAATATAGTTTTAAAAAAATAATGTAAGAGTTGAAATTGATACAACTATCCATAAGCCAAATGACCAAAGAACGAAGATTTGCACAATTACAGAATGCATATGCCTGGTTTGGGTTTAAAAATAAAAGACCGTTTACAAAACATGAGAAGCGAAAGTAAACAGTAAAAATCGATTTGTACCATCGACATCGTGAAATTATGAGGTCGTCAAGAAATGAACTTTGTGATAATTTACTCGTTCCCCAAACCTGAAATAATTCCATCGTCTGCTTTCAAAATGCTTTTTAAATGAATGGGACCGTCTTTAGCCTAAACTATATGCCGTACTGAAGGTTTCAGCTTGTTTATGGTGAGTAAATAAAAACTGTCTTACAAACAAATGTTTACTTGCAGTTTGAGTTTATCGTGACTTACGATCTAAAAACTAGAGACGTTCAGAAATCCTGTTTTGGCCGGATCAGAACTCGGCCAATACAGAAAATAAACTGTTATCACAGAGATATGTCTCGCCTTCTTGTAATTTTGATAATGCAAATGTTGAAATTAAAACAGCAATACTTTAACATGTAAGTTATGCAAATATTCAAAGTCGATGAACCATGACTGAAGGTACATGGCTAAACAATCTCCATGGAATGAGATGTGCCAATGCTAATACAACTGCATACCAAATACCATTGACTTATTATAAGTCGTTCCTTTAAACAAACCTAAACAAACATTAACTTGTAAACTATGTAAAAGTTTCAAAGTCAATGAACCATGATCAGGGTGGGGCTATATAATCTCCATGGAACGATACTTGCAAATGCCGATACATTTGCATACCAAATATCATTGACTTAACATTAGCAGTTCATCTTAAACTGATCTAATCACAAACTAATACATGTAAACTAAGCAAAAGTTTCAAAGTCAATAGACCATGACTGAGGGGGCGGGGCCAAATATTCTCCATGGAAATGAGATGTGCTAATGCTTATACAACTTAACACCAATTAACATTGGCCTTCCACTAATGGTTCCCTTGAACTGACCTAATCACAAACTAATACATGTTAACTTAGCAAAATTTTCAAAGTCTATAGACCATGACTAAGGGGGCGGAGCCAAATAATTTCCATGGAAATGAGATATGCCAATGCTTATACAACTGCATACCAAATATCATTGACCTACCACTAGTGGTTCCCCATAAATTGACCTAATCACAAACTAATACATGTAAACTATGGAAAGTTTCAAAGTCAATAGACCTTGACTGAGGGGGCAGGGCCAAATAATCTCCATGGTAATGAGATGTGCCAATGCTAGTACAACTGCATACCAAATATCATTGACCTACCACTAGTGGTTCACCATGAACTAGACCTAATCACAAACTAATACATTGTTGACGCCGCCGTCGCCGCCACCGCCGACGCCGGAAACAGCATACCTAAGTCTCGCTTTTTGACTTCGTCAAGGCGAGACAAAAATCTATATTGGCCGAATTGACACCTTATATTGCATAGGCAGTTTTCATTATATTAAGTACAATAACAGTGTAGTTAATTAATAATGATACAGTTACAGACTCTGCTGCTGTAACTTTGTAAACAAAGATTCATACGCACCGCGTGGGTACAACCGTATTAGCAATTTCCGATTATTAAAATCTTCGTAAATCTGGATAAAGACCAGTATCCATCCAATGGATATCAAAATGATTCAGATTATTTCTTTTTAATGATTGTAAAGTTGAAATGGCATGAAAGGCTGACATTATTTAGAACTATTTTGTACAGCGATTGCTGATCATTGGAGTGTAAAAAGTCACACCATAACAAAACGGATCTATTTATACATACCGAGACATGTGCATAAAATTGAAAGCTCGAATAAATATGAAAAATATAACAAAGGGATAGCTCCAAATACCATTTAATAACAAAAACATATGGACAGGTCAAGATATATTTTTTTGGTAAATAAAATAAAGTATGTAAACTGGTCCTGTCCGACTACAACACTTTGTTCGGGTGTAGCGTTATACAAGCAGATTCCAGTTAGTATGCAAAATAGTAAATATGAAACCGAGTGCGGAAGGCGGAGAAATATAATCGACTTCCGTAAGTTCTGGTCAATGGTATCGGAAACATGCCGCTGATAGCGTCATTTTCCAAAAAGTAAACAGGCGTTTACTTTCGCGTCTACTTCCGCGTTAACATGAAAAATGCGCGTCTTCTATTTTCGTCAGTAAACGCACGTTTACTGTTTACAGTAAACGCGCGTTAACGGCGATTGTCATCGTATCTTGGATACACTGACCTAAAATATCAAATAATAAGGTACATCAATATCAAATGACCAACAGGTCATTTTCGATTGACACATTGACGATTACAGTTAATTAATAATGTTATCACACTTCTTTAATAAATTTAATCAAAATTATTCATAATAAATTTCTTTTCTTCACCAAAATATAGTTCAAGTATGTCCTTTTATTAAATTAATTTAATCGTCACCAAATTCAAACAATTTTCACATCTCAGACAGGCTAACTCAGGATGACTCGTAAAAGAAAATTATTTCATCTCAGCAGCGTAGTAATTCAGTTATATATTTTTATGTCATTATAGACCGTAAAATACAATTAACAGCAATATTGGAACCAGAATGTCCATCATATTTTTATTCAAAATATTTAATCGTAAACAAATTTCAGTAGTTTTCATACATCAAACTGACTCATATAACAAAATTATTTGTCCCCATCAACCAAAACTGACCATATTTGCAATTTATTATGTAAATCTTTATAGCCGCATAGTAAATGAGTTATATTTTCATGTAAGGATGGATTGTACAAAACAAACGATAGCAATATTTGCACATAATGACTAAAAAAATTATTCGCATCAATTTAGAGTGCCAGCATGTCCCTTTTTATTCAAAATATTGAATCATAAACAAATTTCAGTAGTTTTCATACATCAAACTGACTCATATATAAAAATTACTTGTCCGCATCAACCAAAACTGACCATATTTGCACTTTATTATGTAAATCTTTGTAGCGTAGTAAATGAGTTATATTTTCATGTAAGGATGGATTGAATACAGAAATGATAGCAATATTGGAACATAATGACTAAAAATTTTGTTCATAATCAATTTAGAGTGCCAGCATGTCCTTTTTTATTCAAAATATTTAAATTTAATCAAATTTCAGTAGTTTGCATACCTCAAACTGACTCTATTAACAAAATAATTTGTCTGCATCAACCAAAACTGACCATATTTGCACTTTATTATGTAAATTTTATAGCCGCATAGTAAATGAGTTATATTTTCATGTAAGGATGGATTGAATACAAATGATAGCAATATTGGCACATAATGACTAAAAAAATTTGTTTCCATCAATTTAGAGTGCCAGCATGTCCTCTTTTTATTCAAAATTTTGAATCTTAAACAAATTTCAGTAGTTTTCATACATCAGACTGACTCGAATAACAAAATTATTTGTCCGCATCAACCAAACCTGACCATATTTGCACTTAATTATGTAAATCTTTATAGCAGCATAGTAAATGAGTCATATTTTCATGTAAGGATGGATTGTATAATACAAATGATAGCAATATTGGAACAAAATGACTAGAAAAAATGTTCGCATCAATTAAGAGTGCCAGCATGTCCTCTTTATATTCAAAATATTGAATTGTAAACAAATATCAGTAGTTTTCATACCTCAGACTGACTCGAATAACAAAATTATTTGTCTGCATCAACCAAAACTGCCCATATTTGCACTTTATTGTGCAAATTTTTATAGCCGCATAAGTAAATGAGTTATATTTTCATGTAAGGATGGATTGCTAATACAAATGGTTGCAATATTAGCACATAATGACTAAAATTTTTTGTTCGCATCAATTTAGAGTGCCCGCATGTCTTCTTTTTATTCAAAATATTGATTCGTAAACAAATTTCAGTAGTTTTCATACATCAAACTGACTCTAATAACAAAATTATTTGTCCGCATCAACCAAAACTGACCATATTTGCACTTTAAAAATGTTCGCATCAATTAAGAGTGCCAGCATGTCCTCTTTATATTCAAAATATTGAATTGTAAACAAATATCAGTAGTTTTCATACCTCAGACTGACTCGAATAACAAAATTATTTGTCTGCATCAACCAAAACTGCCCATATTTGCACTTTATTGTGCAAATTTTATAGCCGCATAAGTAAATGAGTTATATTTTCATGTAAGGATGGATTGCTAATACAAATGGTTGCAATATTAGCACATAATGACTAAAATTTTTTGTTCGCATCAATTTAGAGTGCCCGCATGTCTTCTTTTTATTCAAAATATTGATTCGTAAACAAATTTCAGTAGTTTTCATACATCAAACTGACTCTAATAACAAAATTATTTGTCCGCATCAACCAAAACTGACCATATTTGCACTTTATTATGTAAATCTTTATAGCCGCGTAGTAAATGAGTTATATTTTCATGTAAGGATGGATTGAATACAGAAATGATAGCAATATTGGAACATAATGACTAAAAATTTTGTTTGCATCAATTTAGAGTGCCAGCATGTCCTTTTTTTATTCAAAATATTTAAATTTAATCAAATTTCAGTAGTTTGCATACCTCAAACTGACTCGAATAACAAAATTATTTGTCTGCATCAACCAAAACTGCCCATATTTGCACTTTATTGTGCAAATTTTATAGCGACTTAGTAAATGAGTTATATTTTCATGTAAGGATGGATTGTATAATACAAATGATAGCAATATTGGCACATAATGACTTAAAATTTTGTTCGATTCAATTTAGAGAGCCAGCATGGCCTCCTTTTATTCAAAATATTGAATCGTAAAAAATTTCAGTAGTTTTCATACCTCAAACTACTTGTATCAAAAAAATTCTCCGCATCAACCAAAACTGACCATATTTGCACTTTATTATTTAAATCTTTATAGCCGCATAGTAAATGAGTTATATTTTCATGTAAGGATGGATTGTACAAAACAAATGATAGCAATATTGGCACATAATGACTAAAAAAAATTGTTCGCATCAATTTAGAGTGCCAGCATGTCCCCTTTTTATTCAAAATATTGAATCATAAACAAATTTCAGTAGTTTTCATACATCAAACTGACTCATATAACAAAATTATTTGTCCCCATCAACCAAAACTGACCATATTTGCAATTTATTATGTAAATCTTTATAGCCGCATAGTAAATGAGTTATATTTTCATGTAAGGATGGATTGTACAAAACAAACAATAGCAATATTTGCACATAATGACTAAAAAAAAATTGTTCGCATCAATTTAGAGTGCCAGCATGTCCCCTTTTTATTCAAAATATTGAATCATAAATAAATTTCAGTACTTTTCATACATCAAACTGACTCATATATAAAAAATTATTTGTCCTCATCAACCAAAACTGACCATATTTGCACTTTATTATGTAAATCTTTATAGCCGCGTAGTGAATGAGTTAGATTTTCATGTAAGGATGGATTGTTAATACAAATGGTAGCAATATTAGCACATAATGACTAAAATTTTTTGTTCGCATCAATTTAGAGTGCCAGCATGTCTTCTTTTTATTCAAAATATTGATTCGTAAACAAATTTCAGTAGTTTTCATACATCAGACTGACTCGAAAAACAAAATTATTTGTCCGCATCAACCAAAACTGACCATATTTGCACTTAATTATGTAAATCTTTATAGCCGCGTAGTAAATGAGTTATATTTTCATGTAAGGATGGATTGAATACAGAAATGATAGCAATATTGGAACATAATGACTAAAAAATTTTGTTCGCATCAATTTAGAGTGCCAGCATATCCTTTTTTTATTCAAAATATCTAAATTTAATCAAATTTCAGTAGTTTGCATACCTCAAACTGACTCGAATAACAAAATAATTTGTCCGCATCAATCAAACCTGACCATATTTGCACTTAATTATGTAAATCTTTATAGCAGTATAGTAAATGAGTCATATTTTCATGTAAGGATGGATTGTATAATACAAATGATAGCAATATTGGAACAAAATGATTAAAAAAAATGTTCGCATCAATTAAGAGTTCCAGCATGTCCTCTTTATATTGAAAATATTGAATTGTAAACAAATATCAGTAGTTTTCATACCTCAGACTGACTGGAATAACAAAATTATTTGTCTGCATCAACTAAAACTGCCCATATTTGCACTTTATTGTGCAAATTTTTATAGCCGCATAAGTAAATGAGTTATATTTTCATGTAAGGATGGATTGTTAATACAAATGGTAGCAATATT